>VZTY01012613.1:0-21073 GCA_013400935.1 Turnix velox | reverse complement strand
GGACGTTACATCTACACATACATCAAAATCAAAATTCTCAGTGCTGAAGCTGACAAAACCTAAGTTAAACCAGAAAAACCCACATGTGAACAACTGTGTTCACATGCTGCATCTATGCATGGCATAAACATCACAGGTCAAAATACAAAGCCTTGATTTAAAAAAAAATTGCTTTGAATCAGTGGATGTCATGCTCCTGTTTTTTTTTGTAACTAGTTATTTCCATGTCTGGTGAATAAAAATTGAGTTTAGACAATGCCTGCCTCTGCTGCCCTTGCAGGGAGATGTCAGCCAGCTTTTACTGACAATTAGCACAAGGAGATAGATGGGAAATCATTGTAATTATTGCATCAGGACAAGGTGATAAGGGTTGGGACCTGAGATCACTCAGAAGAGAATAAGCAAAAATGTGTGGTTGCTCTCAAAAGGATGGTGATGCAGGGGCAGAAGTAATTTACCCTGGGCTTGCAATGCTTTTGTTGTTTCTTTCTGTTGTGACAATTCATTATTATTCTTTTCTTTCATAAAAAAGTGCCTTGTTACCTTAGCAAGGTGCTGTAAACATTCTCTCTGGGTCAATTAATATTTGTGCCCTAAAGCTGGACCTTTTGTGGTATAGGAGTGGCTGCTGGTGACTCTTATCTATATTTACACAAGCCCAATATGGACTTACGGCTCCTATTCCTTCAACATGAATATTGCCAACTGGAGATGAATGAGGCTCAGGTACCAAATTCTGAAGACTGTAGAAGACCTCACACTCAACATCTGAGATGTATAGGCAAGTATACAAGTGCCTCCTTGGCACTGGCCGCTGGCAGAAGCCCTTTGGTGGTTTGCTTCCCTGGGTGGCCTGGGCAAGGAAATGAGCTGGCTAATTTCACTTCCCCCAGGGGCTGCCATGATCAGTGGGGTGTTTTTTCCTCTCCAAAACAGGTGATGAACCTGATCTGCAAGTAGTAATAATCCCAGAAAATCAGGGATTGGAAAGGACTTCAGGAGATCATCAAGTTCAATCCCCTTGCCAGAGCAGGAACACCTAGACCAGGTCACACAGGAACTATCTTAATGTCTAAATAATGGCAAATGGGGACCAGAGCAGGAACACCGCAGGTGCTCCCCCATGAGCATTTGTGGGGTGGGAGAAAACTCTGAATGCACAGTTCCTCTGTGCAAGGTGATCTCATGGAGAGCCATGAGGTGATGCTGTGTGGTTTGCTGTCTGCTGTAATAGGATTCATGATGAGAAGGTTGGCTATCAGTCCTCAAAGCCACAAAGTAAATCTTTATGGGGTCTAATGAGCAATCCTTCTCCAGCCACATTAATGTTATAATGTTGTGTATATGGGATTTAGCCTTTAATTACCAGTCTAGAATAAAGCTTTAATCCATTTTTTTGTGTTCCTCAAAGGGAAATGCTTTGAAGTGACATAAATCCAAATTGTTGGGCTGAGAAATTTACTTTAATCCTCCAGCCTTTATACCACCTTTCTTCTTTCTAATAAGACAAAATAATTGATTAAAATAAAGCACTTAAAGGGAAGAATGAGATGGCAGAGTATTAACTCCCAATTTGTGAAGCCATTAGAGATGCTAAAGGTGCCAGTAAAAAGTCAATCCAGCTCTTCCTGGCAAAAAGCTGTCAGTAATGTCTTGAACAACAGTGGTTTCTTATCTTTGCACTTGGGACTGTGCAGAATGGGAAGTAAATGCAGTTATCAAGCTAAGTGCTACATCCTCCCTGCTTGACTCAATCACTCATGCACCCACTCTTCTGGAAGATAAGTTGGGGATTTCTCACCAAATCCTTCCAGCAACTACTTAGGTCCCTTCCTGTCTTGCTGTCAGAGGAAACACCAGGGTAACAGGAGAAGCCTTTGTCTATACTCAGTTCTTATTTACTAGACACTGAAATATTTAGCTGCACAAAACATCTACTGATCCAAAGCAAGACTTTTTTGCTTTATTGCGTGTTTTCTTGTGAGCTGGGCTGCAATTCAACAAGTCTTTCACTCACAGAGGGTCAAGGAGACATAGGACAGGCCTGATGTATAAAAACATAGGCAAGGATGGTGCATGGACATTAATCTGATGGACCAGGGTCATGAAGATGATGCTGAGAGGGCTGGAGCACCTCTCTTCTGAGGACAGGCTGAAGGAATTGGGCCTGAAAAAGGCTCAGATAGGACCTCATAGCAGCTTATCAATACCTGGAGGAAGCCAACACAAAGGCAGGGGCAGGACTTTTTAAAAGGTTATGTGATGGCTGAAAATTGGAAGAGGGGAGATTTAGGCTGGAGATAAGAAAGAAATTCTCTGTGGTGAGGGTGGTGAGACACTGGAAGAGGTTTCCCAGAGAGGTTGTGTCTGGAGGTGTTTCAGGCCAGGCTGGACAAGGCACTGAGCAACCTGGTCTAGTGGGAGGTGTCCCTGCCTGTGGTAGGGGGGTTGGAACTAGATGATCTTTAAGGTCCCTTCCAACCCAAACTATTCTATCAGGTGGTCTGCCACAAAGCCTGAAATATGATGTGGCAGTTATCACGTGAAAGATAAGAAGTCAACGGAGGCAGACTCACCAGATGATGAGTTTGAACCTAAGGAGATTGACTGACCTTCAACAAAGGCAGCAGGACACACAAGGGAGCATTAGCACAGCAGGTCTGCACACTTCTCCCAAATTGGAGAGTTTCAGGAATTCTTTTCCCCAGTCCTGCACTGTCCCCCCTCTTGGCCATGGAGCCTCCCAGGGTGATGCCTCTCCTGCATGGAACTCCAGGGGAGCAAGGAGGAGGTGATGCGACTCTCTCAGGACTATTCCATGGAGGTGAGAGCACAAGCCTGTCACAGGACCACCAAGGTCACTGGACCTGAAGCCAAGAAGCCTCATGAGGAATTGCTGCTTTCAGCAACTATATGCATGGCTGAAAATGGACTCTGATCCATTTAGGGCACCATCCATTGGTGTCCTATATATAACATCATCAGTATCAAAGAAGACATACAGAAATTAAAGAGAACAGGAAAAAATCCTCTCTGCTACATTTTAATGGTCACATGCTCAAACAGCAGCCCCACTCCAAGCAGATAGAGGCTTCCTAACTCGTTAACCAAGAAACACAGAATTAGAATCTCACAATGAGACAAGTGAAAAAAACCTCACTCACTTTTAAAACATTGTTTAGAAGTATAATGGTCAGCCTTGGGCCCTCCAAGAGGGACAGGAGAAGACCTTTACTCTTGGTCCACATCTGAAAGGCACCCCCTGCAACCATGATGCTGAGGAACTTATTCTTCTAAAGAAGAAACAAATGGTAAAAGCTCATTCCTGAAAAAAATCTTAATTTTTCACACTGACTACATCATCACATCAAGCGAGTCATGTGCAATCTGAGGGGACAACAGATTGACATTTCTGACAGGAGACCTTATGTAGCTCCCCATACTTGGCACAGAAGTGTTCTTTAGTTATGATTTTAAGTAGAAACCTGAAAAACTTTCTCCTAACAGCATCTGACACCATAAAAAGCTAAATTGTTTCTTTACAGGTTTGCCTACCACTCTTTCATCATGCCTGTTCAATCTGTACGAAATGGGAACAGGAAGGAAAAAAAAAATGCCAGAGAGATGAAAGGAAGAAGTAAACCCATTCCACGGTATGATAACCCACTTCAGTATTCAATATAAAAAAGAAATTGCTACCTACCAAGAGCAGATGTTCCTTACAGTTCATAAGCACCCATCAAAAGCAAAGTCCCTGGTCATACACACACACACACTTGCTTATAGCTTTGATCTCTAATGTTACCCATGTGAGTAATTTCAGTTATTTATAATACAACTTATAAACAGGCACCTGTTGTTACTGGAATTCAAGTGGCACATATAGATTCTAGGTTGGGACTGTGCCTCAGCTCTATTAAGGTATGTAAAAGGCACCTGCACACAAACAACAAAAAAGGGACTGGCTTTGAACACTACAGGCTTTTTTTCCTTCAGCTCCCACGGCAATATGGACCTCATCTCATATGTCACAGGCTCATCCACCCTGAAGAAGTTCAGAGTATCTCATCTCCAGTTCTGCTTCAAATATTCAAGTGAACTGGGAGGTCCCAAAACCAACTTTGTAACTGCACAGGATTTGCCAATGAGCATGGTTCATGCTCACCCTATGGTGTCATCTGGTTGCAGTTGTCTATTACTAAATGTATGTGAAAACCAGTCTTGATTTAAAAAAAATAAAATGGACAGAATCAGAATGGTTTGGGTTGACAGGGGCCTTAAAGATCATCAAGTTCCAACTCCCCCTGCCATGGGCAGAGACACCTCCCACTAGATCAGGCTGCTCAGTGCCTTGTCCAGCCTGGCCTTAAACACCTCCAGAGAGGGGGCATCCACAACCTCTCTGGGCAACCTCTTCCAGTGTCTCACCACCCTCACACTAAAGGATTTCTTTCTGTTCTCCAGCTTAAATCTCCCCTCTTCCAGTATGCATCCTTTACTCCTAGTCCTACCATCACAGATCCTATTAAAAAGTCCTACCCCTGCCTTTCTGTAGCCTCCTTCAGGATATGGAGAAGCTACTATGAGGTCCCCCCTGAGCATTCCCTTCTCCAGGCTCAACAACCCCAACTCCTTCAGCCTGTCCTCAGAAGGCAGTTGCTCCAGCCCTCTCAGCATCTTAGTGGCCCTCCTCTGGACCTGCTCCAACAGCTCAATGTCCTTCTGATGTTGAGGGCTCCAGAACTGGACACAGTAACTCCAGGTGGGGCCTCACCAGAGCCAAGTAGAGGGACAAAATCCCCTCTCTTGACCTGCCAGCCACTATGTACTTCATTATTAAATTAGTACTCATTTAATAAGGTAAGAAAATAGCTGAGGTTTTGCAACTGGTCAGGTGTCTTCCAACCCCCAGGAAAGTCCAAAGACCCAGACAAAAGTGCATCAGGTCCTAATATCTGCTCTGTGCCTAAATGAAAGAAGAGCTCTCAGCCAGACTCTATCAGTACCACCACATTTATCTTGAATTCTGCCCAAGTTGTATGAGGAAAGCTGAACTCTATTAAGCTGAACACACAGATTTCACAGAGCTGGGCTTTACACATCTTTTCAATGGAAGCCTCTTCTGTTACTAATACGGTTTCCAAAGCCAGCTTTTAAGGCATGAGGATCTGGACAAAGGAAGCACGTTTCAAGCAGTTCACCATATGCAGCCTGTCATCAGGAGTGATGGATGAACCAGAACATGCATTTCTGTGACAACATAGCTTGAAGGGCTTGGTGAGACCAAGTTCTTTTTCCCTTCAATCATGATGGCCTCCATGAGGGATTTCTTTTCTCTTCCCTCAGCACATTTACAGCGTGACTTGCAAACTCCACTGAAATTCCTGTGCACCAAATGAATTGCTATTGTCCTCCCAGTCTGAAATCCATCCACTACCCATGGCCAAACTCACCTAAACAAAGCAGATTGTTCATCTGGGTTTGGTGGTATCAACACACCATTTTTATGTCTGACATCTTAGAGGCCACGGTAGAAGGACTGGCATTGTAAAACTGTCCACATCCCATGTCAGAAAGCTTTCCTACTGCTGGATAGCAGGTTTCAGGCATAATTAACCATCTGAGGCCATCCATTATTTTAATGAGTCTGCTGAAGAACACAGTTCCCTGATAAAAGGCACAGAGAAGACAGAAGCCTTGTCTTCTATACAGAAGCAAAAATGGAGGGGAAAAAAAACCCTCAAAAAAGCAGAAAGAATATGTAGACTGCCTCTGATGTCATGTTTTAGTCTTGTGAAGACAGCGACAACAGTAACGTTGCCATTTTCCCAGCCATGACAGATGGTGGAGACTCCTCTCACTGCAGTGTTACTGGTGGCACAGCATCTGAAACTTTGACAAATTCTTCATTTGCAAGAGTCATCTTCAGAGAAGAGAAAGTTAAAACAAGGAGCATGTGACAGTGGGCACACTGTCAGTAGCAGAACTGTCCTTAGGAAGTCTGACTCCCTCCTCTTCAACCCTGACATGCATCTTTGCTACAGAGCAAGTTTTCCCCATGAAACCACTTTTACAAACAGATGAAGGGATTACTTAGGCCAGCATGAGCAGCAGGCAAAAAGTAAGGTTTCTACCCCAAACATCAGAAAGCACGGGACAATAGCCTAGCAAGCTGAGCATCACAAAATGGTTTAGGTTGGAAGGGACCTTAAAGATCATCTAGTTCCAACCCCCCCACCATGAGCAGGGACACCTCCCAATAGACCAGGTTGCCCAATGCTTCATCCAGCCTGGCCTTAAACGCCTCCAGGGAAGGGGCATCTGCCATCAGCGTAGGGCAGAGTCATAGAATGGTTTGGGCTGGAAGAGACATTAAAGATCATCTAGTCCCAACTCCCCTGCCATAGGCAGGGACACCTCCCACTAGTGCCTTGTCCAGCGTGGCCTTAAACACCTCCAGAGAGGGGGCATCCACATCTCTGGGCAACCTGTTCCAGTGTCTCACAACCCCCATACTAAAGAATTTCTTTCTTATCTCCATCCTGAATCTCCCCTCCTACAATTTGCATCCATTACTCCTAGTCCTACCATCCTGCACCCTATTAAAAAGCCCTACCCCAGCCTCTGTGTGGACCTCTGAAGTTTAACATTCCTAGCCTACCAACATCTTTGGGCACTGGGACAGAAAATTAGAGATATTACTGAGCTATACAAAACCCAGCAACAAAAATGTATGGATGCAGCAGAACTAGTCCATTAGTAATCAACAAAAATACAAGGCTACCCTCCCTTCCCACATGACCTAAGCTAATAGAACCCCTACAACAGCTCTGTGAGGTGGATTTAAAAGCTTTGTCAGCCAAGAAGGGTCTGTATCAACTTCACCTAGTGAGCACCCAAATGTCATATAGTGCATTCAAAACAAAGCAGCTGTGAAGAAGCCCAGGGGTAAAGGCAGGCTGAAGTTCTGGAGCTGGTTGCAGCTTCAATGAAAGAAATTATTAAGTTAGAATTAATGAGCTCAAATGCCCATTTCATTTGCATCAGATTTGCAGTGGGACTCAACCCAAGAGAATCCTTCAAATGGCTGCCAGTTTGCCCAGGGAAATGGTGCTGGACTGATTACTGGCTAAAAGGTTAGCTAAGCAAAAGCAGTTCTGAATGGAAGCACAAAATCCACCTGTTATAGAGGTCATAAAAGCACTAAACCTATTATCTCAGTATGTAATAAACATCATCCAAAGCAAAGAGATTATAATGCCTAAGAAGAAGATCAGAAAATCCTGGTATTTTTCAGCTAATCTGCATTAAAATGGTAAACCAGCACATTAGCACATAGGATTAGAATAGAACCCCAAAGCCAGGCAGTTGGAAGTGTTTTGTTTTGAGAGCAAAGATGATTGTTTCCAGAATCAGAAGAGCACAAACAGCTCAGCCCACCAAGGTAGTGTTCTGCACTCCTACATCTAACACAACAAAGCATCTAAAATGACTCAGCTGCATGCTGAGTGCAGCAGGATAGGCACAGAAAATAATTATCTGAACCATCTAAAACAGATAAATTGCAAGTAAGTTGGGACTCCATAGTCCTCACCTCTTCTGTTCACTCCAGAAATTTTCATGCCATCATCATGCTCAAGGATCTGCCATTAGCCATGCATAACCCAGGCATTTCTCCATTTCAGCAGCAAAAGCACAGAGAAAAGACAAAGAAAGGATATAGAGTCATCAAATCATAAAATAGTTTGGGGTGGAAGGGACCTTCAAGATCATCTAGTTCCACAGGCAGGAGCACCTCCCACTAGACCAGGTTCTTAGTGCCTCGTCCAGCCTGGCCTTAAACACCTCCAGAGAGGTGGCATCCACACCTTCTCTGGGCAACCTCTTCCGGTGGCTCACCACCCTCACCATAAAGAATTTCCTTTTTATCTCCAGCCTAAATCTCCCCTCTTCCAATTGACATCCATTATTCCTAGTCCTGCCATCACATATCCTATCAAAAAGTCCAACCCCTGCCTTTCTGTAGCTCTCTTCAGGTATTGAGAAGGTACTAAGAGATTGGAACTAGATGATCTTTAAGGTCCCCTCCAACCCAAACCATTCTACAATTCTAAGATTAACAGAGACTAAGACAGGCCTTATGAGCGTGCTGTCTGCAGGAAGCAACAAAAATTTACCTAATGGCTTCACCATTCAAGTGTGTTATTTTGATATCACTTCTATTATGCATTTACACAACACCAGTACCTGTTCATCTATCCTCCCTAGTTATACCAAGAATTGAAGTTCTTCTTACTATAAAGACAGGAAAACAAGCCTGTCACAGACAGTTTTATGCTACAGACCCTACAGATTGAAGCCTGGGTAATTTATGAACCAGCTCTGAACTTTATAATCACTGTCTGGATTCATCTGTTACCTCTCAGAGTTTGCACTTGGGGAACGTGCAGATCCCATTCTCCTCTTTTGGACTCACCTGCTTCTAAATAAGCTCGCAATATTTTATTTTTTTTTTATGTTGCCTCAAGGGGACGTGCATGATGTCAAGAAGTCTGCTCTTTGATGGTTATTCAATAGGCATGCAGGAATTTAGGTCAATAGATGATATATTATTTCATTCAGCCTGATATACAAAGGAAATACCATTTATACTATGCATTATATTAAGCAGATGTTCCTTTTAATTTAGATATACAGCCCAACCATTGCTCTTGTTCCACATGTGAGAATAACTAACTGGTGAAACCTCAAGTTGGAGGGGAGTTCTGATAAAGATGAGGATCGTTTCAGTGCTTCCAAGTAAAATCTAAAAGCAAGGACACATGTAAAACTGCAATGTGAAGTCCCCCAAGCCCTCACTCCGAAATAAATTGCAGAGTTTTCATTGCAGTAAGGAAATGAAGTGCTATGATTGAGCTGGTTTGAGTTTCCTTTTGTTTCTGGGACTGAACAAGACTTTTCTTCCTCAAAGAGAATGCTGAAGCTTTTCAGAACAGCTGGGAGAATTTTAGTATCATAAGACCCCTACACCAGGAAGGCCTGAAATGAATCAACTCCTTGGTCCCTTCTTGGTTTGAGCCCTTTGAACAGGACAGAGTTTCAAATCGCAAAAGAAAATCTCCAGCAGATAAAGACCACAAAAAAGAAAAAAAAAACCCTAAAAACTCCTACATGCCCATGGATGGGCCTCAATATGGTACAAGGTAAGATGTCCTGAGAAGGAAAATGGACAGTTACAATAGATATACACCATGTCCAGGGGGAAAATCCCATTCTCCTGTAATTAGGTGGCATCTCAGTGTTGTGCAGAGGCATTTTTCCTTACTCTGTAATAAAATAAATATGTAAGTGTACAGGAAGATATACTAAGTGTGAATGAGGAGGTCACCAAGTGTGTTCTTTGTGGCATTTACCCCAATGATTCACCTCTCACTTACCTGATTTCAAAATTACCTAACTTTGGAGCTCATAAACTCCAAAGGTTTCAGTTATGAGGAGTGCCAGTGGTCCTAGGAGAAGAAAATGCTCATCTTCCACATAGAAGAAGAAAACAGGTTTATGTTATGCCACTAGAAGCTAGATTTAATTCTCAAATGTGGGGAAAAAAAACCCATCAGCCTCAGCACTCTGCCATCTGACATGGAGATGCATCAGTTTGCTTGCAAAGAGGCCTGATGTGTTCATTTTTATACAATCTCATAATAAAGTTGTATTTTCCTACAGGTAATGGTCAACAGCTACAGTCTGAGCACCAAATTTAATGCAAAAGTTGGATATTTATGTCACTACTCCCAGCTACAGAAGGTTTTCCTTCACTGACTAGATCTGTCTCCTTACTATTGATGTCTCTAGTTACAGGATCTGAGCTGAGCATTTTAAGTTCTGTTGCAACATCAATGTAATGGGAAAAAATAAATCCTAATGTTACAGGTAGACTGTGATCCCATGTCGTGGATGAGGTACCCAGGACACAAAGCTTTCTATAATGGAAGAACACTACAAAAGTCACAACAGGAACTTAACAATTTCACTGCTCCTTTCTCTCAGGAAGCTTCCTGCTCTTTAGCAATCAGTAGCTTTACGCAAGCAAGGATTTAAATAGGAAGAGTTAAAAGAAATTTTGTTCTAGAAAGGCTTTTTGAATCCCAGTAACAGCTCCCTGCTAATTTCCCTGGGCACATGTACAAAATTACTTTGAAAAAACCTGCAAGAATCAGCTGGCAAATGTCAATGGCACAATAATGGATACATCCTGAAATTTGCCCTATAGGCAGAAATTCATATGCCATCACCCCTCAAGCAAAAAAACCCTGAGTAAGCAGATGGATTAGCAAGGTAAAGGTCAGCATCTGTGTTCTGCTATGGGATAAAAAGGGGGGGAAAAGTGAATGGCCAGACATTTTAGGTGTATTTAGGCATCAGCTGCCATGATTAAGACTAGGAAATAACTGCTCTTGGTTTGCAGGTCCTACCACTAACTAAAACATGGCTGGGTGGCAAAAATTCTAGCTCACACAGGAGAAGGAGTAGTCAAATTAGAAGTCTGCTCTGTAAAAGTGCAGGGTGATGCACTGTGATGGCAAGGGTTAGGCTCAGCTGGAAAAGGAGACTGAAGGAAATCAGTTGTGCTGAGAATCACAAAAATAAGAAGCAGTGCCAAAAGAGAGGAGAACAATTTGTTGAACTGATTAAAGTAGTAGAAGCCTGAGGTCTTAAAGAAAACCAATCAGGAATCATAGAAAGCAAGTGAGCTTCTACCTAGCTCAATATCCAGCACTGGCTTCCCTGTTGATCAGGAACTTATGCCTGGAGCTTTTGTGCTTTTGAAAAAAAAGAACCTCTAGGTGACAATATAAACCAGAAAACAAACCATTACAGCCTCAAAGTTCTATCCTCAAAAAGTATTTTTCCAGTACTTGAAAGAACAAGACTTTGCAACAGAAATTTAATTCAAAGGGCTACCTGGTGCACTTATGGTCCTCAGATCTGGGGGCCTTCAAAAGTCTGCTCTTCAGGAAGAGAGAGTTTGAGAATATGCCAAAAATTAGAGTCTTTTATGGATGAACAGCCCATCAGCTGCTAAGGAAATGGTGATCCACAGATCTTCAAGCTCTTTTATCCTAATTCTTTGAGATACTGTAGTGGTGTTTCAGAGATGCACCAAAACTACTCAAGAAGAAGGGCAAAATATGAAATTTATTCTTTTATTCTTTAGTAATGAATGTGCTTTGCTGACTGCTGCTCAGGAAAAGAATAATTGCCATTTAGAGCCTTAGTCAAAATGTAATCTTCAAAACAAGTAGCCTGATTTTTAAAGAACAGCCAAGCATTTAGTACGACAGAGGAGTCTCATTTTTCTAAATTAAGCACAAAGCATAACCTGCTCATAAAGAACTATTGATTTGGGAGAAACACTGGGAATCTGCTGGAAGCCGTATTTCCAGTCCACCAAGAGCTGCTGAGTTCTAATCATCTTCATAGAGGGGCAAAAATCATTTAGCACTGCAATGGAAATGAAATATTTTCAAAGTTGACCCCTCAAAGGTTAAAGGAGATTCAACATTCCAGTAATGGCATAAGGGATTTCTTGAAAACAGATTGCAAAAGTACCAAAATACATGCTTTTTCCAAGAAAAAACCCCAAACTATAGGTAAGAACACAAATTGACAAGTGTCATTATTCTTTCCTTGACCAGTTCTTGTTATTTCTCAAGTGGTCTACTTTTTTTTTTTTTTTTTAAAGGATGTTGGCATAGAGATATTACAGAACCTGCAAAACTTTCCCAGCTATTCATCATCAGAGATTAAAATACATTATGAAATGAGTTCTAATTTATTATAAATTATACATACTGCAATACCAGATTCTATTATAAAACAGCCTTTAAATAACATATTGTGGAAGTAGAGTAGCTGCCCCACAGTGCAGGTGGAAGATTGAAAAATCAGACTTATAATACAAAGCAATCTCACTAATGGCCCTGAGAAGGAATCATCCACTACGGAATTTTATCTGCAGGCTTATGTTCATTGCCAAGCTGGATATAAGAAAGAAAATCTTTATGGTGAAGGTGGGGAAACACTGGAAGAGGTTGCCCAGAGAGGTTGTGGATGCCCCCTCCCCGGAAGTGTTTAAGGCCAGGCTGGACAAGGTACTGAGCAACCAGATCCTGCCTATGGACACCTCCAGATGATCTTTAAGGCCCCTTCCAACCCAAACCATGATCTATGATTCTTCTGAGAACCTGTGGCTGGGTTGTTAAAGTAGAAGCACTTCCATGATCCCTGGAAACACAAAGACCCAAGTGCCTTATTGGTTCAAATGCCAACTCCAAGGTGTTTTCATTATGGGACAACTCTTCTGGGTGCATCCCCAGAAACTGGTGGGCAGCCTAACAGATGTGCAATGCTTTGTAGTGGACAGTTTATGCCTTTCTTCAACACTCAGTGTCAAATGCAGGTTTCCTGATTGCTTGCTGGCTTCAAAGCCACAATCCTGAAGTACAGTAAGGGCAAGAAGACTAGATGGACCATGTCTTTTAGCAGTATGAATATTGTTATCTGTCACCATGAGACATCCAGTGTTGCAGGATTCACTAGAGCCAAGTGGTGACTTCTTTTTTTCCTTCAGAAACCCAGTGTTTAATGTATGGAAGGCTCACATGACTCTGGAATCACAGAGCTCTGCATAAATCTGTGGCATTTACTGTTTTTCCAAGCAGCAGATATGTTTTTTTTTCCCTCCTGACTTGCCAGTGGAGCAATGCATTTCATTAACCTGGCTTTTTATTCATGACAGCTTGAAAGGTCAGAACCAGTAGCCTGAAATAGTTTCCTCATTTTAACAATGAGGTTTTGCTGCTGATGAGCATCAGGCACTGCTGAAACCTCAAAAAATAAACATTGTTCTCACAGGTCCCTTAAGCATGGTAAATTCTCCATCTATCTTCCAGTTGCCAAGCAGGATAATTTCAGAGTCCTCTGCTTGCTGCTACATATACACAACTGTAAATCTAAGCTTTGCCAGTCTTGTCTTTATTTTTACTCACACATGTTGTGCACATGACACACCATTTGGGCTCATCCTGAGTCCCTTCAGGAAAGCATATTTGACTTGTAGGTTCTTCATGCCCATATCAAAATCCCACCATAGAATAGTTTGGGTTGAAAGGGACCTTAAAGATCATCAAGTTCCAACTTCCCTGTCATAGGCAGGGACACCTCCCACTACACTAGGCTGCTCATTGCCTTGGCCAGCCTGGCCTTAAACACCTCTGAGTCTGAGGTTTTTATGCTCTTCCACTAACCAAGGGTTCAAGTGCAATACAACTTCCCATTCAGGCCACACATAAAGCCTACAAAGTCAATTAATATACTTTGTTTCCTTTTCTTGTCTCATGAGCAAGACTTTATGCTCATTCCCTTAGCCTACATGGCATTGTAGGCCAGTATCTGCTGCCTACAGAGTTCTAAATTATCAGCTTTATAAGAACATCACTCTGCTTCTGGATTGATGAGACACCAAAGATTTATCCCTAAGAAATATTAAAGTTTATTCCATTATGATCCTATCATTTCCAATACTTTTTCTGCACTGCCTTCTCCAGCATTACCAGGGTCTTTGGTCTGCAAGTAGCAACTGCTCAAATTAACAAAAATCATCACTTCTGATTGATGCTCCATTTCAAAAGCAGACTCCTGATTCACATAGGAATTGAGAATTGTAACATTCTTAAATGAAATCCTAAACTCTGGGGCTTCCATGTAAAGATCAGGCCTCTTTTTGGTGTTGGGCATCATGAGGTAACATTGAAAAACTCAGTCTTGTTTTACCAGCACCATCCAGTGCAGAGATAAACCAACTGATAACTTCCCCTGGTTCTCTCCAGCTAAAAATCCCACTTAGATTGAAAACAGAAGTCTTCTGGAACATGAGGAAAAATAGAGACTAATCAACATTTCTGATCAACAAATTGCCCTGACATGAAATATAAACTCAAAGCAACACAGACAGGATAACTTCTCAGAAAGAAACACTATGTGTAATGAGCTCCTTGGCATGCTGGCTTGATCATTTCATACACACTAAATAAACCCACATGGATCTGCTGATATTTAAATAAAAGCAAGAAACATTTAAATTGCAAAGCAACTCCAGTCAAGCATGAACCCATGAAAAGAAAAAAATCTGAGAAATCTAGCCAAAAGAGATAAGCCATGAAACCAAAAAGTAGTTTATGGAGATGTAAAGGTTGACAAGTCTTCCAAAAAGAACATCTCGATCACATCTGAACATTTTGAGGTATGGGAACACAGCCATGTATTTTTCAAGACAAAGCAAGCAAGCAGAGAGTGAAAAAAAACAAAAACAAGCCAAGAAAAAATAGTAAAAACAGAGGATCATCAACATGTGGTGCTTGGCTCATGGCTGTCATCTCGTCTGACTGCACAAAAGGGTGCAGCCTTGGCAGAATGCTTGTGCTGTCCCAGCCTGTCACTCAAGAGTGTCATGAGATAGCAGAATGCAGCCTAATCACCTCCAGCACATTAAGGAGTAGTCACTTCCTTTGCAAGCTGTGTGATTACAGACACCGGAAGAAACGGCCCTGCCGTGCCATGAATTAGCCTGTGAGGAAGCCTAAAAGCTCTCAAAGTCAGCAAGGTACTGGGCTTGCTCTGGGGGATGAAGGATGTGGCTTTGCTCATCTCACCAACTGCAGCTTTGTTGCTTTCTCTGGCCTCAATAAGCATCTGGATGGTCCCCGTGTGTGCAGAAATACATCACAGAGCTTGCAAATGAGCATGAATGATGCCAAATGATGGTGAGACCACATGTGAAGTACTGTGACCAGTTCTGGGGTCCTCAGTTGAAGAAGGACAGGGAACTGCTTGAGACAGTCCAGCACAGAGACACCAAGATGATGAAGGGATTGGAGCATCACCCTTATGAAGAAGGGCTGAGGAAGTTGGTTCTCTAGCTTGGAGGAGACTGAGGGGTGACCACATTCACGTATATAAATATGGAAAGGGTGAGTGTCAGGAGGATGAAGCCAGGCTCTTCTCAGTCACCTCTAGTGATAGGACAAGGAGCAATGGGTGCAAGCTGGAACACAGCAGGTTCCACAGAAATAGAAGGAAAAACTTTTTTCCCAATGAGGGTGAGAGAAGAGTGTCCCAGGCTGCCCAGAGAGGGTGTGGGGTCTCCCTCTCCAGAGACATTCAAAACTCATGTGAATGCCTTCCTGTGTGACCTGGTCTAGGTGTTCCTGCTCCAGCAGAGGGATTGGACTAGATGATCTCCCTTCCAATCCCTGATATTCTGTGAGTAGTTGTGATGTGGTCCCACAATGCTGTGCATGATTCATACCAAATTGCCAAGCTATGAAAGCACACTGCTACCTACTGTGCCTTAATATAAGGGGGATATTTAACATAAAATGAAGGGTCCTTTTACATTGCCAGTTGCTCATTTCCAGCATCTTCATTCAGAACTGCAGGCTCTGAGCACAAAACCCTGTTACACTGAGACTGACACCG
This sequence comes from Turnix velox, assembly GCA_013400935.1. Classification (NCBI taxonomy): domain Eukaryota; kingdom Metazoa; phylum Chordata; class Aves; order Charadriiformes; family Turnicidae; genus Turnix; species Turnix velox. Next base: position 5,536 of record VZTY01012613.1, on the reverse strand, counting down.
CACACTGTGAAAAGAAACTTGGTAATGACTAGAAGAAACATTTACTTTAAAGCCATCTCATGTTGACAAAAAGAGATGAAATGACAGGTAGGTAAATGACAAAGGTTTTCCCTAATATATATATTTTTTTAATAAAATTACCATTTGGTTTACCAAGAAAGGGAAGAAAAACAGATTTCCTGTTTTCCTTAGCTATATTTCCAAAAAGTATTGATTAATTTTAGTCTCTAAATCTTCAAAAGAAGCAGCTTTACACAAAGAGCAAAGGCTAAAAGTCACAGGACTGTGGGAAAGTTGATCAACAACATTTTCTTAATAGATACTTCCACTGAAAGCAAAAGCAAAGCATTGCTGGAATATTAAGTGACTTTAGGACAGAATACATTAGTCGATCAAGAATATTTTCTCAGTAGATACTTCCATTTTAAAGAAGATATTCTGAAATTTTCTGTATGATTAATTGGACTTGACTGAAAAACAAGCAGAGGAAAGAACAATCCTAGAGATGTCAAAGATACTAATTTCTCTTGTAATTTAAAAAATTTAATAAAAATTGCACTGAAATTACAGAATAAAACAAAATGCCAGAGCTTCAAAATTAAATCATTCCTCTGCTCCTGCCATCACACTGTCTCATGCTAAAGGCATTTTATTGTGAGGGAAAATAAAGAAAAAGTAATTTAAATTTGTATGATTTTTGTTATGGAAGGCTGGGTATGGTTGCTATCAGCACAGGGAAAACACTGCCAAGGACAGTCATTGCCCCAAAATTCAAGACAGATAAACCACACAGAAAATAACAGGAAAGGTGACAGGAACATACACCTTGGAGATGTTTCTAGCTCTGAGTTCATCCCATCAGACTTGCTGAGGTCTCCCCAGGAAGAGCAGGGTCCAAAGGTGAAAGACACTGACAAAGTTCAACTTGCACTAAAGAAAAGGCAACTTTCTGAGGATTAGCACTTGAGTGATTGAAATGAATCATTTGAATTTGTCCTGGAAAAAGAATCAACACATTTTTTTAACCATGGGGCAACTGAATAGCAGCTCTAGAGGTTTCATTGATCTCAGATTAATTTTTGGAGGATGCTGTCTATTCTCTGAAGGGGAGATTGGAAAGGGAGAGCATGTATGGATTTCCTTCTCTGTTTCTCATTGAAGAACAGGTCCAGAGGAGGACCACAAAGATGATGAGAGGTCTGGAGCACCTCCCTCATGAAGACAGGCTGAAGGAGTTGGGGCTGTTCAGCCTGAAGAAGAGAAGGCTTAGGGAAGACCTCAGAGTAGCTTCTCAATACCTGAAGGGGGCTACAGAAAGGCTGGGGTAGGACTTTTTAATAAGATATGTGATGGAAGGACTAGGAATAACTAGGACTTCTACATTAGAAGTAGAAGAAATATGAACTATTGGCCAAGTCACTCCTGGAAGCAAAGATTAAAGTAATGGAAAAAGCATTAAAATTCCAAGTGTCCTATTGTTTATAGCAAAGAATATGACAAGAAGAAATGTGACACAAACTTTAATCTCTCCAGGTGACTCTGATTGACAGCGAGCCAGTGAAGGACAGCCCTGTAAAATGGATATCTGAAGAGACTACAAAATTAATTCCTTTTGTGATATAATCCTGACTGTAAACCACAGCAGAAATTCTCCTACATTAATCTAGGTCTCTAATGTCACCATTCCAATTTAATACATTGCCAGGGAGATAAATTTCTGAATGCATCCCTCACAAATAGCATGCATTGTTATGATTTTCTTAATAAACCATGGAAAATTAACATAGGCATTGCTAGAAGCTTCACAACCTAAGACAAATGCAATTTATTGTTTTGTGGGATGTAATGCCATACACAGACAAGTTATGATATTACACTAATTTTTGCAGACAGCCTTGAGACTGCTGACAAACTAGAAAAGTAATAGGCTGTCTGATTCTGCCCCTTCTCAAAGCACTTCTTCATGATGAAGTATAACAGGGCTGACATGGGACCAGCAAAGGATATTTTTAACTGAAGCAGCAAGGTAGAAGATGACTATTTGCATATGTGATGATGCAGGGTGGCAAGTTTGGGTGGCAAGTTTGGGTGGCAGGGGATAAGTGCTCACCCACAAACTGCTCATTGCCTCTTGGGAAAACACCACTCATCACCCTTATCATCAAGGACAGACAAAGCTGCAGCACCGAGCATGTATTTTTGTGCTCACACAGGAGCTCTTCTCTCTTCTCAGTCCACTGGTGTAGTAGGAAACTGCTGGTAATCCTAATTTTAACCTTAAAAATTTTTGCTGACCTCTAAAAAAAATTATGCCAAGAAAACTGCTTGCCTCCAGGCTGCTCACTCCAAAATGGATGAGGTCTGATACAAGAAAGCATAACTTTGAGCAAAAGGGGAAATTCAGGCTAGATGTAAGAATAAATTCCTTATGGTGATGGTGTTGAGACACTAGGTTGCCCAGAGAGGTTGTGGATGCCCCTCTCTGGAGATGTTTAGGGCCTGGGTGGACAAGGCACTGAGCAACCTGATCTAGTGGGAAGTGTCCCTACCTATGGCAGGGGGGTTGGAACTAGATGATCTCTAAGATCCCTTCTACCCCAAAACATTCTATGATTCTATTCTATGATACAGAGAAGTGGACCATAGACGAATGAGCCAGTGATACACAGAACCTACCTCCAGGCTCAAAAATAAACACGTGCCCATGCTTGAAACTCAAACCATTCTATGATGCTGCTGGCTCTGCAATATTGCAGTCTTATGACTGCTCTTCTCCAGGATAGATGGCCTCAAACCCAAAAAATTCACTGCTGACCACCTCAGAGCTCCTCACAGTAGAGGATATTGTCAATGCAGCATAAAGTAACAGACTGAATTCTACTTTTTATCGCATGCAGTGAGGGAATTCAAACAGGATTTCCCCTACAACAGCAAACCTGCTGCATTTGGGCAGCACAAGCCTGGTTTGCAGAGCCAAGCTCTGGCACACAGCTGGCTGTAAAGCTCTGCAACAAGTCAGGACTTCCTCCCTTCCCTACGGAAAGATGCAGCTGCCAAAGAATTAATCTGCACTTGTTTTTTCCCTTCTTTGACCAAATGCTGTGTTGCCCTACCACACAGATTTCAAGTCAGCAGGGGAGGTTTGATCTTTGCCAATTCTATGGCAGGTTTGATTTATTCTCAGCTACAATACACACTTGGAGTGTGGCTTCTGGCAGCTTGCTTCATTTCCAGATCAATGAGAAGCTATTATTGTGGAGAAGCATTCTTGGGAAGAGAGCATCTCATTTACCCTCAGGGAACAGAAGCCCCAGATTATTCACATGGAGACAACTCTCTCCCAGTTGTGTTAGGAGTGGAAGGGCTTAGTTTTCCTAAAACCTGTAAAACCGATGCTATTTCATCTCTTGAAGTACCTTCCAGTCCCTGATATTCAGTGGTTCTGCTAGCAAGGAGACACTCAGATGGATGTGCCTATCCATGAGGACAGCTCAGATAGCACCAGGCATCTCAAACAGCACTGTGTGTCTACAGCTCACAGCCAGTTAGTGCTTTTGAAAGAAAACTTAAGGATTAAAAAGCAACAATTGCCTTTCTTTTCTCCTCTGCTTCATCTAGAACCTTTGTGGGCTCATTATATATGTTTGTGGCTCAAGAGTGATTTTCACAGACCAACAGGGTGCAAAGCTCAGTGAAGTTGGTGGAGGTGGTTGCAGATCATTTAAGAACCATCCAAAACTGACTCTTGGGTTGTTATTCCAGGTGGATGGACTTCAATATGAGTGTGTCATTCAAAGCACTTGTATTTTCTGTCTCCTCAAAGGCTCCAAAAATACAAGAGAAAAGGTTTGGTAGCAGAGACGTGGGGAAAAAAATCTATTTCTACATTGTTGCAGACTCCTGTGATTTCAGCACTCCATTTCTATTCAGAAGAAAGTGTTGAAATGCAGGATATGAGCAAGAAGTCTCAAGTGTCTTATTTGAGGCTGAACCATTTAATCCAACTTCCAAATGTTTATCTGTTAGCATGCAAAATAAAGGCAAGAAGAAACGTCTAAATAGAAGAGAGGTTCCTAAACCAAGCAACACTAAAAAAAAATTAAAAAAAAAAAATCAATATTTTTCTTACTAGAAATCTGTTCTGAAGGAAGATCTTTTTGGGCAGATATGTGAAAAAATTCACTACTCAGATGGCTTCTTTAAGAATCAATTTTAGATAAACATTATCAACCCAAAAGAGGCATGATAAACATGCATGTCATGTTCCTTCACCCAGCTGCAGCTGGGAAACCAAGCAATAAATACTATTTATTTAATAGTATGCTTAGTGAAAGTATTACCAATATTTCCTAAGCTTAAAATGATCCATGAATATATTTTACCACGAGGCTCAGCATTTCCCTAGTAATTTACAACTTTAAAAGGGTAAACTCTATTGCTCCCTGTCAAACCAACAACTGGGTAAGTGCAGCACGTTACCCTATGAAGCACGATGAAATTTATTGCTGCAGTCATTAGTACATATTGATTTTGTTTATAACAACCCAAGGGGAAAACTAAACCTATTATGCCTCTGCTGGGCTCTCTCTCACTCAGTGACAGGATGCAGACCTGGCAATGCCAGCTTGCAAACCACCCCTGCCTCTTGCTTTTCTCTGAGGAAGGCTTTTTGCAAGAGCTCAGCATTGCTCCTTTACTCAGCACATCAGGTTTCACTCCATTTGGGGCCAACTCCATGATTTGCTTTATTTTTAAGAATTTGCAGCTCTCAGGCAGCTGAGGCAGCACAAAAACTGATTTGTTATTAGTCAACACATTTCAGCTCATTTCAGCTCCTCATCATGAGTTATTTTCACAATTTAAATCAGATTTTGGGACACCTTACAGTGTTATGAGTCCCACAACCAGCCCTGAATCACAAACAGAAAGAGAACCTCGACCAGTTCTTAAGTTATTTAATTATTCCTGCAAAGTACAAGACAAGAAACTTTTGCACAGGAAAACCTGAAGCAAAAAATGTGTTTTCTTGGTTTGACTGGTGTAGCAAACCACCATATTCAACAGATGTTGATTTAATTTTTAACTGATCAAAGACATGACATTTCACGCTTATGTAAGAAAACCAAGTATGAAATTTCATTTCAAGAATCAGAGTTGCATTTCAATATTTAATTTTGAAATACTTAATAATTTTTACTCTGCAGTTAGGACAAAAAAAGATGCTGAAAACAAGTTTCCTATCCTCACAAGATTTTAGACACTTCCTCTAATAAACCCGAAAAGACTGATACAATTATTTCATTCTGATCTTTCTCTCATTTTTACTTAAAGGTATTCCCTTAACTGAACTAAAAAGCAATTTTAGTCATAATCACATCAGTCTATAGAGTGAAGCATTATTAAAAACAAAATAAATTCCTGATTTAACCAGAAAGAAGATATTAACAAGCTTATGGCTACAGGGCTAGCTTAGGAATCACCTTCCTCCAGTTTGACTTAGCAGTTGGGAGCCTTCAGGGCAGGCTGAAGGAGTTGG
>VZTY01012611.1:8145-30149 GCA_013400935.1 Turnix velox | reverse complement strand
GCCCCAACTCCTTCAGCCTGTGTAGAAGAGCACAAGGGACACTTCTTGGTGCTGCTACTCAGGCATCATCCCCAAAAAGGGAGAAACCCTGGCTTAAGTCCTTGAACCATGAGCTTTAGGCAAGCAAAATAGGCCAGCCTTTGCCCCATGGGGTGTGATGCTCTGGGACAGCCCTCAATGCTTTGGTGCTCAAGTAACTACCCCATGCTCAGCAAGAGAGAGGAGCTTAAGGAGAGAGAACATAGGGAGATGGTTCTTTTGGACAGCTATTGTCCTGCACAGACCTCAGCTTGGGCTTTTACTGTGCACAACAAATGGTAAAAACCACTTCCCTACTGCCAGTTAAACACCCAAGGGTCTAAAGCACTTCAGATTTGACATGAAAAAGAAGAGAGCTGGGAGAAGAACCCCAGTCTCCTGACAGCCCAGCAAATATCTCTTATGCCCAACCTGCACTGTTAAAGAACTGCCTACTAGAGTAAAGTTAAGGAAGACAAATGTGAGAATTAATAGCCAAAAGAGCAATAACCCTTTATGTCTTTATAGCAGTTTTAATAAAAGGATGCTGAAAAGACACATCATCACAAATTTGTCTGAGCTTGGATGAAGTTGTAGCTCCACTGGGCACCTCAGATGTGGGAAAACAAAAGAGGAATAGTTGACTTTCCCAGAGCAACAATTAGACCTTGTTTATAGAAAAAAAAAAAAACTGCAACTGTTTAACTCAACCCACACAAGCTCTTTCATGAACTGCTTTATAGTCCCTACAGACATTTTAGTCCTAAACCCATTTAAAATCAATTTTAAAGCAAGCTGAAATAAATTTCCTTTAAACAATGGCCTACACAGCCTTTTGCAACAGCTTAATAAATCCTTTCTGTTGATCAAAATTTATTCCGTGATGTTGCAACCATGCGTGCAAAAGAGAAAAAAAATATTATATGGGGTTTAGGAGAATGCAGGAAGATTTATATCCAAGTCTCAGTTGTGTCAGACTTCTGGCAGGAACTTAGGTGAGCTGTAGAAACCCTAATCTACAAAGCATTCCACACCATGGTCTGTCACATCCAGCAGACTGGAATGTCTACCTGCCTTGCTTATTATCTTGGTTTCTTTCTAGGATATAGAAGTAACAACTCTGCCCTCCCTCAGTGAGGTATTTAGAGATGACAAGTCACAGATGGCAAGATGTTTGTATGACAGATGCAGAGTGGTGTCAAGAAAGACAAGTCCTGAAACACTGGGTGAACACCAGACATTTCACACTTTCCTCCACTGCTTTAACTGCTAGACTCCATGCTCCCTACTCAGCCTCTTCACCAGCTGCAAAGCTTGGGAGGTGAATCAGGTCCCAGTAACAGGCTTAAAATATTTATTGGGATTGAATTGGGCCAATACCTGCATTCTGTGTGCCTGCTGATGGCTTCCGACCTTTGCCTTTAGGAACTGGTGGTAATAATTCAACTTCCTCCTGAGGCATCTGGGCCACCTTCTGCAGAAAGATCTTCTCCAAGGCTTGGGCCATGAGGACAATGTCATCTGTGGGCTGCAGAGAGAAGAACACAGAGTTCAGGCTGTATTACATGCAGGTATTTGAAGTGGAGAGGTTCAAAATGAGGTTTTTTTTGAAATCCCCCAATGATACTGTCCTTCAAATAAATTACAGCATCCAAGTTTCAACAATAAACAGACTGGCACTTCTCCCTCCTTGCATGCTGCCCTCCTTACTCTTCCCATTCTGCTCCAGCATGCAGTAATTACAGCCTCTGAGCATGATGCAGTCAAAGAAGTTATCAGGACTTCCAGTAGGAGCCTGATAACCAGCATCCTGTGCAACAGTGTGGAAGCAGCAAAGTGGAACAGATGAGCTGTCCTCCTCTGCTTGCCAGCAGGTCCAAGAGATGAGTGTAAACACATAGTCTGTGGCTCAAACTAATTAATTTGTTTATTTCAGCTTGTTCTCAACGATGACAAGCCATTGTAGGAAACATAATAGAAGGAATACAGGCTTTTAATAACCTAACAAAACAGCAGAAAAACCAAACCCAAAATAATAATAATAAGCAATCTGAAGGTTTGCATGTATGGGCAAGAAAAGAGTTCTACTTCCTCAACTGCTTTCTGCTGCTAAGAGATACTATTTACAGCCTAAATACCCCACTAAGCACCACACTAACTTCAGTTCATCTTAAAGTATTCCTAGCTGGAAATAAAAGGAGCAAAAATATGCTACATAAACCTGAAGAAGAAAAAAAAAAAATCTTATCTATAATTAAAAAGCACATTTGCCATTTTAACTAGTCTGGGGGAAGAAAGACCTAGTAACACAAAGACAGCTTTGTGCATTTCAAGTAATGTGGTTGCAATTAGTGGCATTTAAAAATCCTTGCAAGGAGGGCCTGGAGCACATCAGAGCTGGCTTGGCACAAAACTTGCACTAGAAGCTGGGAGGTGGGTCTTTTTCTAAGCTAAAAGCTTGTCTGGGCTCTTTACCTTGTTGTAAATGTAACAGTTTGTAAACATGGTGTTGAAATCCTGCATACATTCACTGGCACTCCAGTAATAGTTATGTTCCAGGCGCTTCTTGATCGTCCCCATGTCCATTGGGTTTTTTATTATTTTGTGATAATCCTGTGGGAGTAAGAGGAAAGACATTACATCTCCTAATATGCATAAAGACTCTTATCTTTGTCATCCCACTTTTCTCTTCACTCCTCCTCCTCCTCCCAAAAAAGCCACATCCACAAATTTTCATGCAAACACCACCATTGCTTTCATTTTATTTTCCAATTTGTAGCTTTTTAGTCTAGTGTTATTCTGAATTTAACTACAAACCACCAGAACTCATAGAATGGGTTGGAAGGGAACTTAAAGATCATTTACTTACAACCCCCTGCCACGGGCAGGGACACCTCCCACTACACCAGGTTCCTCAGTGTCTCATCCAGCCTGGCCATGAACACCTCCAGGGATTGAGGGGGCATCCACAACCTCTCTTGGCAACCTTTTCCAATGTCTCACCACCCTCACAGCAAAGAACTTCTTTCTTCTCTCCAGTCTGAACCTCCCCTTTTTCAATTTGCATCCATTTCTCTTAGTCCTGCCATCCTGTACTCCTTCCACAACCACTGCCCTTCCACAATTCACAATTTATGCTCAAATACACACAAAAAATGACTATATTGATAAGGACAGTTGGACTTTGAAGGCACTAAGAGAAGCATGTGAAGGAAAACATACTTTCTGAGAAGTTGTTTGGCACCCTGATACTTCTTAGGAAGCTGTAGGTGCTGCAGAGTGGAATGGTATCAACACTTGACAACTTGATTAACACAAGCTAAGGCTGTGCTAAACCTTTCAGTCTATGTTTTAAGGGTATTTCGGCCTTTAAAAGGCTCACACATGTTAATCCAGTTCCTCAAGTATGTGTGGAGGCTGTGATTAGCTTGGAGATGCTCCAGGTTGCACACTGTAATTTCCTCTCACAGGAGGAGAGCCAGAAAACCCTCTTGCTGCACAAGAGCATGAAGCCAAGCATGGCCACCCTGAGCCCAACCCTCAAACACAACCTGAGGCAGAAATATTCCCAGGTAAGGCAGAAAAGGCAATCCTGCTGGCTACTGGGCTTGTTTAGGCCACATCTAGGAAAGACAACTGTTCATCCTGTCCACGACTCCTCTAAATTTTCTGGTAATCAGCCCTAAAACCACTTCAAAATGACCCAATGAGAAACTAAAACCACAAAAAAATGGCACAGAGGAGCACAGATCTAAAGAGAAATATTATACAAATGATAAATGTTTTACTCTTTTTATTAGTGCTTGGTCATTTATGACTAACCAGGTTATTTCTTATACTATCTGGTCTGACAGAGATGGAATAACTAACCAGGTTATTTCTTATACTATCTGGTCTGACAGAGATGGAATAGATACCAAAGGTGATGGATGGTTAAATGCAACTGCTCTGTTATTTTTACTCCAGTAGAGCATTTGATAATAGAATCATAGAATAGTTTGGGTTGAAGGGACCTGAAAGATCATCTAGTTCCAACCCTCCTGCCATACACCAGGTTGCTCAGTGCCTCATCCAGCCTGACCTTAAACACCTCCAGGGATTGAGGGGGCATCCACCTCTCAGAGCAACCTCTTCCAGTGTCTCACCACCCTCACAGCAAAGAATTTCTTCCTTATCTCCAGCTTGAATCTCCCCTCTTCCAATTTACATCCATTATTCCTAGTCCTTGCATCACATATCCTATTAAAAAGTCCTACCCCTGCCTTTTTGTAGCCCCCTTCAGGTACTGAGAAGCTACTATGAGGTCCCCCCTAGAGCCTTCTCTTCACCAGGCTGAACAACCCCAACTCCTTCAGCCTATCTAGCATTTGATAATATCTAGAGTATCCTTTGTAATTAGCTTCTTCTGTCTTCCTCAATACATCATTTGACAGCAAATCAAGCAAAGCTTTTCAGAAAAAACATCAGTACATTAAGCCAAATGCTAAATGTTGAGGAGATACACTCAAAAAAACCTGATCCCACCAAGACAAAGCTTTCCAAGAACAAAACAGTGAGCAGAAGACAGATACATACCGGCAAGTTCAGTTTAATTGCATCTACAGGTTGGTAGAAAGGCCAAGCAAACTGATGTTTCCACAATGTCTTCACCACGACATTCTGCATATATTGCAATTGGTTGGTCTTCCTGCCAGGTTTATTGGGATTAGTGACCTCTGGGGGCGGGGGATTCACGGGGCCCTGAGGAGCCTGGATTGCTGAGGTGACTGTCGACATCTTCCTGCCCTTGCTCTCACTCGCTGTCACAGCAGCAGCAGCGACTGGGAGATCTTCTCTCTTCCTTTATGCTCCCTGAATGGGACTGACATCCCATTTCCAGGGTCCAACCATACAACCTAGATCAGACGAGAGGAAAAAGGAGATAAGTAAAAATGCAGGCACTTGCTTGCAGTAGGTATGTTCAATCAAAAGCTGAAATGTCTTAACTCAGAATCTTTACCCCCATCTGCTTTGTTCCCTTGTAACACGCTTTATCTTCATGATGGGCACAGTTCAAGACTTGAGGGACAGTGGAACAGCAGTGTCCAAATTCAAAGCTTGCAGAAAGCCAGTAAGCTTCACAGGACTAGTTCTTGCTATATTTGGCTCAGAGAACATCATTGTGCAAAGAAAAACCCATGGGGTAGCATAAAAATACTGTTAGGGAATGCTGTTAAGATGTAATGCAGAGATTTCTACTCACGTGCTGATCCAAGCTAGGAAAACCACGGCTTGGAGGTCCATGTAAGCTTAACTACACCATCACTAAACCCATAGTTGCTGGTATTGAGTAGAAGTCTCCACACTGCCTCAGTTAGTATAAAACCTCATAATCAAGAGTGTACGATAGCTAACCTGAGGACTTTGATAGAATCACAGAATAGTTGGGAAGGGACCTTAAAGATCATCTAGTTCCAAGCCCTCTGCCATGGGCAGGGACATCTCCCACTGGACCAGGTTGCTCAATGCCTCATCCAGCCTGGCCTTAAACACCTCCAGGGATTGAGGGGGCATCCACAATCTCTCTGGGCAACCTCTTCCAGCATCTCACCACCCTTCCAGGAAAGAACTTCTTTATTTTCCCCATCCAGAGTCTCCTCTCTTCCAATTTGCATCTGTTATTCCTAGTCCTAGGAAGTAGCAACCAGAAAACAGCATCCAGCTCTGTGCAGGGATACAGATATAAGAATTTCTTTCTCATATTTAGCCTAAATCACCCCTCTTCCAACTTAGATCCATTATTTCTAGTCCTTCCACCACATATCCTATTCAAAACTCCTACCCCTGCCTTTCTGTAGGCTCCCTTCAGGTATTGATAGACATAATGGAAGCAGCAGTGGGAGGTGCCCTGGCCAGCTATGAATGAAAGGTACCACCAGAAAGATCCTAACTTAAATCTCTCATTTATCTTATCATTTCAAAGTGCCTAAGATTACCTTTAGGCATACCCAACTTGGCCCTCAGTTTCATATTTAAGTCTCAAGATACAGCCTCAATATAAATAACGACCTGGCTGAGTGAGCACTGTCATACTCTCTCTCAAAAGCACATATAAAATGCAGAATACACCAATTGCATAACCATGTTCCATCTTTTTTTTCCCCCAGCAAATTCCAGGGGAAGGAAAAAAAAAGTCTAGTATTACTGTATCACATATGGTAAACAGCTTTGCTATGTCATCTTCCATAAAGATTTTATATTTCAGTTTGCATCAGGACTGCAGCTACTCTTCTTGTGGCAAACAGACCACAGTCACTTTCTAGAAGAAGATTATTCCAAATATGTTCAGAAAGCCACAAAAATACTCTCACTGATACATTTCTTGGTTGCACAGAGGGATATGAGTAGAGACAGAAGCTGCAGTAGTACAGGAAGGGGGAGGGAGCATAAAGAAATCCTAAGGAAAACACATCAGCTCTTCTTTGATACATCCCTAATCATCTCTACTATTAAATATAGAACATAAACTCATCCTTTGAATTGCTGATTAGATGATGGCAAAAAGTAAACACATACCTAATTTGGGGGAATTTTATAAATAGGGCTGTAAAACAAACAGATCTGCAGCAGAGAGGGGTGTTTAAATAGCAAGTCTATCCAGACCTGCCCAAAACTCTGATTTTACTTGGGATTTCAGATTTAGGAGAAACTGGGGGAACATAACATTTTCTCCTCATGTTCCATCAACTCGAAGCAGCAGAAGTATTGCAAAATGCAATTTTCAGACAAAGAATTAAAAAGAAGGAAAAAAAAATAACTCAGTCTTGTTCTGGACAGCTCTTCACATGGATTTTGGCCCCCAAGGCTATCATCTGAGTGTGTGCAATGCTGGCTGCAGGCCCTTGGTGGCCACCACTGAAGCATTTTGCTTGCTGTCTTCTTGATTAACAAACTGAATGCAAAGATGGATAAGAAATAAAACACCCACTGAGAACAATTCCTACCACTATAGAGCATTTCAGCCTCAGGTTTGAAACTATGCAGTGGAGCTTAAATCTTCTCTTGAAATAACCCAAGCTTAAATAAGATGATTCTCTCTACATTTTAATTCCCTGATTTCCTCCTACTGCCAAACCCCATTTGATAGGGATTTTTAAGGTATTTTTTATTAGATCATAGAATGGTTTGGGTTGGAAGGGAGCTTGAAGATCATCTAATTCCTACTCCTCTGCCATTGGCAGGGACACCTCCCACTACACCAGGTTGCTCAATGCCTCATCCAGCCTGGCCTTAAACACCTCCAGGGATCGAAGGGGCATCCACAACCTCTCTGGGCAACCTCTTCCAGTGTCCCACCACTCTCACAGTGAAGAGCTTCTTTCTTCTATCCAGCCTAAATCTTCCCTCTTCCAATTTACATCCATTCCTCCTAGTCCTGCCATCCTGAACTCTATTAAAAAGTCCTACCCCAACCTTTCTGTAGCCCCCTTCAGGTATTGAGAAGCCACTCTGAGGACCCCCTGAGTCTTCTCCAGACTGAACAACCCCAATTCCTTCAGCCTGTCCACTCCTACCTCTCCTAAGCTCCCTCTCTGAGCTTAGCCAAGGTGCTCAGTATCTCCACCCCACAGCTCCTCATGTGGGCCACGGTGATAGAGATGGTTTCTTTCTCTCCCCATCAGCTCCACCCTGTCAGGCTGCAAACTCTCAGGGACACACACTGCCTCTTCACACGCACATCATCATCATCATCAGAAGGCTTAAATAAGGCTTGTAGAGTCCACAGAAGACAAGCATGTAACAGTCATGAGTGACACAATCCAGAAAGGATTTTAATTAAGAACATTACCCAAAGCAGGAGGGGCAGAAATCACGACAGTCAAGTCTGCTAGTCCTGACAGCTGATCCTCTTTAACTTGCATGCTCCAACTCTCTAGTTATTACAACCAAAAGTGGCTACAAACCTCAAAACTCCTAACAACACTGTCATTTAAACACTGAAAGACAGGAACAGCTACCTAGGCTCTCTCAGAAGCACTGGAAATATCTGTTTCTGCCATAAATGCAGCTTGAATGTCTCACCACACCCCTTTTAACCCCACGGTCCATCAGCTTCTTCATCACACACTGGGCAAGCTGCTTTGATAATTCCTTAATTTTTTAAAAGTAAAAATTTGCTTCTGCAGCCATTCCTTTACTTCTAAAGTTTCAAAGTAATATAATACAACAGTAAAAAAGCAAGATTATGAGGAATCTAGAAGAAGGAGGTATAAATCCTTTGGAAATGTCCAAAAATGGTTGATATTGGATGTGGAAAGGCCACAGTTCTACCTGAGAAATCAGTGGTCAGAGGAAAATGAGAAGCATGACCATCTGATACCCCAACTCACCACACAAGTAATTCAACACAACAGTTAAGCCTCATATAGAAAAAAACCAGCAAGCTTACACAAATTACCCCATAACTATGAGTAGAATCCAAATTCTAAGCATTTCAGCATCTTCTGAAATTGTATTAGCAACCTGGTGGAAGGAGGTGTCCCTGCCCATGGCAGGGGGGTTGGAACTAATGATCTTGAAGGTCCCTTCCAACCCAAACCATTCTATGATTCTATAATTACTTAAATTATTTGAGAGTTTAACCAGGACACTGCTGTACAAGGTACTGTACAAGCCAAAGACTGCCAAAACCAGTCCTGGCACAGACAGCACATGAGTTGTCCAGTGAAAGCATAAGGTTGAACTTTTTTTAGCCCTAGAGTAATAATTTAATGATGTGAATTTAAGATTTATCACGTTCCTCAGACATGTAATGTTCAAGTAATGGCTTTTCTTCAGTTTTCTGAAGACACAGAGTTCTGATATTACAAAACTAAAGTACACCCTTTTTGCTGTCACAAACCAAGAGCACACACTGCTTCCCACACTGCATGTTACTCCTCCTTACTTACTCATCCCAGTCCCAGACAATAATTAAAAGCAAAACCCCAAACTCTCAAATAAATCTTGCTTCTCTGGAGTTCAAGTCTGTCCTTTTGTGCTAAGCTGCAACCTCAGCGTGGCATTCAGCAAAGCCACAGGGTTTGGCTCATCCCTCCACCAAATAAAAAAAATTAAAAATCCAGCTATGTTGGAAAGATTTAAAAAAAGAAAAGCTTTTCTTTCATTGAGTTGCTCGCATGGGTCAGTCAGCGGAGAGACAGTTGGCAGGGAGAAAACATGTTAATAATTCCCTCTGCTAGCAGGATTACATTTTACTCAGCTGCTTGCAGCCCACAGGCTGTCTGCAGTGGTGGAGACTATTTTAAAAGAAGCTATAAAGCCCCATGAAACGTGTGCCTTGCCAGCAAGCCTGCTGCTTCAGCTAACGGCTCTGCCACTTCCTTTGGCACTGCCCAACATTTAACGGATGGCTCAGCTCCCTTGCTACTGGTGAAGTACAGGCTAGTATTTGTTTTGATGGCAATATTCAAAGGTGGCTTTATCTTAGCATGTGAACCCAGCAACTCTTTTATCCTTTTTTTTCCCCCCCTCTCCTCCCATTGGTATAGTATTTCTGCATGCTTACTTGGATGCTGATCAACAACTGGCATGATTCCAGCCCAGCCAAGGAACAGCAATATAAGTCTTCCCCCATCAGGGTAAATTATCAAGTTTAAGAGATGGTTCCTTGAACCTCATCTTTATCTCCTTTAAAGCACTGGAACAGGTTGCCCAGAGAGGTTGTGGATGCCCCCTCAACCCCTGGAGGTGTTTAAGGCCAGGCTGGACAAGGCACTGAGCAGCCTGATGTAGTGGGGGTTGGAACAAGATGATCTTTAAGTTCCCTTCCAACCCAAACTATTCTATGATTCTTTCTTCATATAATTATTTACATTACACAGTAGCACACAGATGGTGAATGGAGAGCAGAGTCCCTCAGACAGACACACAGTAAGAATCTGTCCCTCCTCCCAAGAGCTGATGCTTCACATTAGGTCAAACTGACCTTCCTGAGCCCACCCAGTGAAGTTGTAGCAGAGCCCTGAGCCCCAGCATTTTGCTTGTCAGCCTGTGAAGAGAAACAGAGCTGCTCTCACAAGCAAGAAAGGCAGTGCCTGAGCCTTTTCTGAAGGTGGGATGGAGCCAGCAACCAGAACCACACAGAGACAGCAGGGCAGCTGGAGGAGGCATCCTCATGCTGCTCCTCCAAGCATTACTCCCCCGCATAAGCTCTGTGCAGCCACTAAGGCAGACTCTTGCTCCCTTTTCCACAGCAGAAGCAAGAGCTGGAAGCTTCTGCCACCATATGCTGCTCCCCATATCTCAGAGAAGCAGCAGGCTCATCACAAGACTTTTTTAAAACTGCAGGAGAGGTTTAGTGGGCTCCCACACCTAAATACAACCATAAAGTCAGATAAGATTATTAATTGAGGGTTGCACGCCTTTCATTCTATGGCTGTAGAAAGTAAAGGTTGCACAAATACTCCTCCAAGTCCCTCAGAAGGTAACAAAGCTGGTGGATGTCCTACTTTTTCTCCTATTCTACCTTCTGTTTCCTTCAAGGATTCATCTAGGAATTGAATTTCAAGCTGCTTTCACTGCCTAACAAGTCCATGTCAGCAGGGATGTTCGCTTCAGACACAAGGGATGTGCCATTTGAGACTAAGACCCGGGGACAGACAAGCTGCTTTATCAGCCAGCACTGCCCTGGCAGACACACACAGGCCATAGATGATACACCACCCCCTCAAGAGCAGGGCATGAAGCATTTGCACCTGGTTTCACTACAGGAAATAGGAATTTGGCTCGAGTGCCCTTATGGCACACTGTAGCCTCACACTCTTGTAAAGTCCATTCAGCTGCCCTCGTTGTCTCCCACATCATTAATTCCACACATCAGAGATTTGCTTTTCATGCATATTCTTTTGAGCCCAGCCCAAACAACATCCTGAGAATGGAAGATGCAACTTTGTCCTTAACTCACCTCTGCACAAAGGAGAAAGATCACAGAAGATTAAGTCAGTTCCTTGGCTTTTGACTTGGATAGTTTAATGCTCATCAGATTATGCAGATTTCCCACTTTTGGTCTCTCCTTGGCTACTACAAGAGCAGGTGTTTCCTTTGTAGGGAGCCCCTGGGCTCCCAAATATTAGATTATAATCAGCCAAAAGTAACTGATAATTTCAAGGGCCTTCAGTTTTGATGCATACTCAGAGCTCCCTGCACTTCAAGTTGCTTTAAGATACCTCACAGCATGCTTTTAAACTCAGGGGTTCTCAAAAGTCACTTCATCCCAACTATAAAAGCACTAAGGACTTTAATAAGTACTATTCTAGGCATCTTAAATAAAATTATGGTCTTTCTGATAAATACTGAGTGGAGTATTTCTCTTATCAAGCTGCTAATGGCAAAGGAGGCACCTTCTGATAAAGTCTGAGCAAAAATTTTTATGCACATCATAGTTTCTACAACAGGCAAATCATATGGGGTTCAAACATACTCTAAAGACTGTATTTTCAAGTGCAGGGAGTGATGTTTCACCCTGTAACAAGTTAATTTGCTCTTAAGAACAGTTTAAATAACCTGCCTCAGTAATGGATTAGGTATGGCTGATCTTGGAGTGGGAAGGAGGACAGAATAACCTCTGGTTATTTCTTGCAGACCTACTCTTTATGGTCCTCTGAAAAATTTGTTTCCACGTTTAATTTTTTTTTTTTTGGGGGGCAAGCTATAGAGTTAAACACATTTTTGTTAACAAGGCTACAGGAGGAAAGAAGAGTGGGAGTGGTTAAAGAGCTTACTGTGTGTTGGATTCTTGACTGGAGAAGTTCAGCCAACTCCAAGACCTGACTCTGAAGTAAGGATTGGACTGAGATTTCGGAAACAAAGTGAACTGCCCTTCCTTGCAAAATATCCTCCAGGAAGCACCTTCAGCAAATTAACTGAGTGACCTATAAGGAAAACGTTAAAAAATCCTTAGTTGTAGCAGTAGAAACAAGCATCTATGAAGATGTCTCCGAGTACGTAAAGTAGATGGTGGCTTGTAAATCAAGACTCAGAAAAATCCATCCAACAGGATGGAGAGGGTAGGTGTTTCACAGGAAAACCCAAGACAGGCTGAAGGAGTTGGGGTTGCTCAGCCTGGTGAAGAGAAGGCTCAGGGGGCACCTCACAGGACCTTATCAATACCTGAAGGGGGCTACAGAAAGGCTGGGGTAGGAGTTTTTAATAGGATATGTGATGGAAAGACTAGAAATAATGGATGAAAATTGTTAAGAGGGGAGATTTAGGCTTGATATAAGAAAGAAATTCTTTACAGTGAGGGTAGTAAAACACTGGAACAGGCTGCCCAGAGAGGTTGTGGATGCCCCCCTTAGTCCCTGGAGGTGTTTAAGGCTAGGTTGGACAAGGCACTGAGCAGCCTGATCTAGTGGGAGATGTCCCTGCCTATGGCAGGAGGGTTGGAATTTGATGATCTTTAAAGTCCCTTCCAACCCAAACTACTCCAGGTTGTGCCTCTCACACCACCATCCACCAAATCTATCTTTATGGCAATGGAAAACAAATATTGGGCTGTTTCAGCCTTCCCTAACAGATCTGTCAGAGAAAGGCAAGTGTTTGGGAGAATCACATGCCTGGGCATAATCTGCTCCTAGTATTTCCTCCTACAGTGGAAAGGTGGAGATGCAATGAAATGACCTTGTGTGACCCCACAGGGTTGAACCCAGAATATCTCATCATCCAGGGAAAGGGCAGAGAGAAGCCAGAGAGGGTTTAGAGAGAAATGAGAGGAGGTGAACCCAGCTTCTGAGCATATACTCTCTCTCATCTAGTGTACTATAACACACTGAATGAATGGCTATTTGGCAGTTTGTAGCAATTCTTGGGGTCAATGCAGTCCCTCAAAAGCCCATGTGCAGGACAAGCACAGCAGCCTTGGACACCAAGCAAAAAGGAAGCTGGGAAGGTTCTGGCATGTAGCCACATACCATACAAGCTCCCAACATGCCAGGAGCAGGAGGAGGGGGGAGTGGAAGACCCAGGGGAGGCAGGGACATGGCTGAAGGCACACTGGAAATAAGGTAGAAACCACAACAAAGACAGCAGCTCAGTCCTCCTCTGTGATTCAGTAACCACTTCAAGCCCCATCCTTCAAAGTGGTAAGCAACTTTCTCCTCTTGATAAGCTGCAGAGTTTCTGTGGCTCTGCACCTCTCCACAAAGAGTTTTGCAGACTTAGTACCTGCAAGGTACAACTAATTGGTCAATCAAGATAAATTCTGGCTGCTCTTCCTTGCTCAATCCCTTCTTCTAGCTGTCCATTAGGGAGAGATAAAAAGATAAAGGAGGCTAAGTGATAGATAAGAGGGGTTGGACAGTCTATTCAGTCTGATCAGACCTGTGGATGCTCCTATTGTTGTAGTTACAATAGCAATGTTAGATGATCTAGACAACACTATCCAGCCCTGAAGATACAGGATGTGAGAGGATCTCACTGCAGGATTGCTGAATCCCAGCTAGAGAAGAGTCACTGCACAAGGTGTGCAAGAGCATCTTGTTCTCTTTCATCACATTTCCTAAAGCATCACACAAAAACAAATGGCAGTGAGCAAGAGGGATCTCCATATTTACATGGTTAACCAAGAAGGGAGGAAAGAGCCATGAACTGACATATTGTAATGTTCTTAAAAATAATCACAGTGCAGGTCAGCACCACAACCCACCTCCTTCAAAGCCCTGTGTCCTAATTCCCCTCAGTTCAACAACCATTTACAGCCAAACCCCTCCAAAGCTTGACTTATCCAATGCAACACAATCCTGTTGATTTTTCCCGTGACTCTGGAAATCAGTTTTATCAATTTCAGGTCAGCAAATCATATTTCAGTCATTTTTATTTAAAAAAAAAATCAAAACAACCCTCCACACTCTGGCACAGACCCAAGTTTCAGATGATACAAGTCCAACAGAAGCATTTAGGTACACTCATTAAGGCACAACACAGCAACACACCAGCTCAGGCTTCAGAACTCTTAATGGGATTATTTTACCCCTGCACCCTCACAGGGTTCTCTTTTTCTGCTTTTTAAAGGATGTGATCTGCACAGTTAAACACTGTCTGCGCTTCCCCTTTTTCATCAGCATATGGTACCCTAAAAGCTTTTAAGAAAAAAACCTCAGATTCATTCAGCATACAGTGAATTATAAATTATAAAGTCTTCCCACAACATGTTTGTTATGATTTTTTCCCCATCCTCACTTTGATTTCCAAAAAAGGAGATTACTGGACACACAGTACTTTGAAGAAAAGGCAAAAAGAAATCAGAAATAAAAACCTAAAAGCTCAAATACTTCCCTGCTGGGCAGGACATCTCTCAGCTTCTGCTATACTTGCAAAGACTTAAAAGGCAGCTATAGAACAAGATGCTGATACCTCAAACTTAATTATTGACATCCCATGCTGTAGGCTTGTCACTTCCCCACTTGTAAAACAGGGATATGAGTATTTCTACAACCACCAAAAATGAGTTACAAATCAATAATCTACAAGTCAATAGCATTTCCCCAAGCATTTACACATTAATTCCTTTTCACTATCATGGTTATATAAAAATTTAAGAAAAAAAGGGGCAAATGGAGAAGAACCTACACTTACAAGGCTTTTAAATATCACACCTTAGGTTTCTGGAAATGGTTAACTGAGGAACTAATGCTAATTATCATCTGAAGAAACAGCAAAGCCATCTGCTTTATGTCATTCCCCATTCTACAGCTCTCTTTAAACTCATTTCTAAAAGATAAATCACAACACTCAAGTGGTCCTTCATGACACCTGTTAGGGGAGAAGGATTTAAATACAGCCAAATTCCACTTCCAACCAAACTTAAGAGGCCACACAACAGGAAGATTTCTTCCTCTTAATGAAAACAAGTACAAAAAAGTATTCTGAGTACAGCATAAAAAACAAAAAGAACCCTTGCAGATAGCATTTAAGAGATTGTTTTCTGCTCTGTGTACCCAGTATTTTACACTTCACTTCTCCCTTACATCACCAGTACTACATGGCCATAAATCAACATTATTAATATAATTAAAAGTGCTACTGATGTTACCCTGTGCAAGCACAGACAGAGAAGACAGACTTCTAATGAACAGACACAGATCCTTATGTCACCTCATTACAAGCATTTGACAGTAGCAGAACCAAAGTGATTCATTAGAGAAAATACCTTCCTTCATCAGAACCCCCCCCTTACTGTGCATTTTTTGTTCTCCAACACTCCCTCCTACTCAATTTTTAATCATTGCAATATATAAAAATAAACTTTAAGTTACTATTTTGAAAAAGGAACCGATTTATTTTCAAAGGACATCAGAAGTGTAGCAAGAACAGAGGAGCTGCCACTGGTTTAAAATCATGCTCTGGGTTTACAGCAGCTGCATGTTTCCCAAAACAAAGTCTTCCTAAATCAATATATGCCAATCAAGTCAGTTTAAGGGGATGAACAATGAGATGAAAGTGATTGAATTACCATGACATAAATATACTACTTGTTAGCTCAGCCACAGTAATGTTACACTTGGTAATGGGGCAGAGTTAGTACACCCACCCACCTAGTTAATTACTGCAGCTTAGCTGACAGAGGATGTGAAGATTCTTGTGCTGAGGTAGCCCTCCCACTTGGGACCACCACCCATCCCCTAAATGGGGTGTTCTGATTTAGCTTCATTCCTTTCCAAACTATTTATGTGCTTTTTTCTTTGAACAAGCACGTAACAGAGTAGCTCGACATGTTAATTTAAAGCAAACACAGCCAAACAGGTGCAAAAGTCTGCATGTTTTGCTACTTGAGAAGTGCCTCGCTGATTTTGCTAAGGTTGGGTAGATCCTTCAATTCCCTCAGCTAAACAAGGCAGCTGCAGGTCACACAAGGTGTGAATAAACTGTGATAGCTAAGCTGTTGTCACACTCTGAAAGGGCAGCAGCACAGATCCTGAGTTTAGGCATTTGATTTAAACTCCCAAACAGCCTGTGAGATAGAGAAAAATTTGGATTTTAGAGTTTGTGGCACAGAGAGCGGAGGTTGCCAATTCAGGGCGGAGAGGGGAAAGTGTTCCTTGCTGTTTAAGGCACCCAAAGGAGAAAGATGGTCTCCACCAGCACATCCAGAAGAACATAGCTCTCTGTGGGTTGCTCAGAGCAGATAGACAGGCTCCAAACTGCAGATCCCCAGTACAGGTCCTGCAGAGAACACCCAGGGCTTAGCCTCCTTCCCATTGACAACACACAAACCCTAAACTGATCTACAAGCTCATGCATAGGAATGAAATTCAAGTCAAAGGAAGTGTAACCAGGACAGTGTAGACACAAGTATCCTAATTAATTCCCATGTGGCTTATTTCTGTCTATGAACTGTCCTCAAGCACACTCAGACCATCAAATCCCAGGGGAGCATGCTCTCTTTTATGTGGCAATTCAAGGAGATGCACTTTATGACCTGTGAAATAGCATTAAATGGAACTGTCACCAACACAGAAGCTGCAAAAGGCAATGCTTTCCAACAAGAAATATCCACTCACACATCTTGCACATCCAGAACAGAACACACGTGTGCTCAGCTTTCATTAGAGCTCAGCTTATAAACCAGCCTTGGTAAGCAAAAAGGCTGCTGCATCCTGAATCCCATCCCAATAATAAATTACTGTGGACTTGCCACAGTGCAGCAAACTCCACATCACTCACAGACAAACCCACTGACCAGAGTAATTTTCTTAAACAGGTTTATCTCAGCAAGAAAATGAGATCTCAAATCAGGCAATCTCTGTAATGTTACACAAGGATAAATTGCACAGCTGAAAAGACAAAGTTACAAAGGAAAAATGTGCCTTTCCTTCAGTACAGGTTGGGTTTGGTTACAACAGGTGAATTGGTCACACAAAGTGCATCTCTGCTCATGTATTTATGGCAGTTCATGAAGTTCTCTGAAAGGATCTCAGCATGGCTGTGAAGTGCTCCAAATTCAGAAGTGCAACAGCTCTCAACACCAGGAAGGAAAACTACAATGCTCTCCTGTCTCTTTTATTAAAAAAAAAATCATACAGGAACAAACAGGAGCATTCCTAAAGCATGGGGAATGGAGCATAAATCTCCAAGTCTGAAGTGAAATTTAATCAGTTCAGCTAGGGTATTTTGTTCCAAATTAGTCACCCATGCAGAGAAATTTCACCTCAGGTTGACTCTGCTACACCTGTAGCACTGCTGGTGGAGAGGAGAAGGCTGAGCCCTGGTCCCAGCAAAGAAATTTCCTCTGCTCAGGTTATCCACATTGTTCAAATTCTTCCAGACATGATGATGCCTCCTTATCAGACTGAAGCTGGGAAGAGACCAAGGCCCTCATGAAAGGAATCCAAAACAGAGGCCAGTGTTTCTTCAGCTGGTATCTTATCAGTAGGAATGGGAGAAGGAATAAGGATGAACAGAGAGAAAGCAGCACATTGTGGTGAATTTCTACAGAATTTAAATCCTTCCTGTGTTGTGTGTTAAAGAGTTAGAGAGCCCCAAAGAAAGTTTTTCCCTTCCAAGTGACAAAAGCACACTAGTGTCACCACAAGACAGTGTGGAATGAAAAGCTCAAGACACACAACCTTCCAAAATGTCCCAATAGCTCAGTCAGCAGCATAGCAAACAATGGCTCCTTCCTAATTCCCAGAACTCAGTTGCTTACAGTGGTATTCTGGATGGAGAATAATGTAGCAACTTAAAAAGAAAAAAAAAACCAAAACCCAAACAAACAACCAAATAACAGCGAACCAACAAAACAAACCCAACACACACAACAAAACAAAAACACACAGTTGATGGTAATGACTGGGAAACCCACTGTGGATTAATGAATTTTGCAAATTAGCAAAGAAAGCAACAAGGATTAAAGAGAAACAATCAACGGCACTGAGATGCAAAACACTCTTTGTTCATTTATTTAGCAAAGAGCGGTTCTGTCTCTGTGTTGAAAGCACCTGATAGCTCACCAAAGCAGACAAGAGTAATATATTTTGTAAAAGTAATTAAGCCTTTGAAACACGAAACCTCACTACATCACTTGGCTGCTGCCGAGGAGGGATTTGACTCTTGAGTTGTTTGTGCTGTCAAGGAGGAGCGATCAGGCACCCAGATTACTCCAGGGAGGAAGAGAGAGATTCTAAGAGTGCAGCAGGGTTTGGCTGGGAATCAAACAGCCCGCTATAAAAGTGCTGTCCTCCCTAAAGTTCAAAAGGTAAATATTAAACAGCATCCTTCTGAAACTTGTACTGATTAAAAGATGCATCTGCAAAAATTATGGGAAGCCCCAGACTTAACCCGGGCAAACTGTTTTATCTGCATGCATGTGCCTTCAGCCTGATGAGGCTCAGAAGGAGAAGAGATTTGGATTTAGATATCAGGAAGAAAGACTTTTCTCTAAAGGTGGAAAGCCCCTGGCTCAGGCTGCCCAGAAAAGCAGTGGCTGCTGCATCCCTGGCGGGATCCAAGGCCAGGTTGGACAAGGCTTAGAGCAACCTGAGCTGAAGCACAAGGCAGGGGATGGGATCTTTAAGGTCCTTTCCAACCTAAACCATTTTATGAGACCCTCAGGTCAGGCAGGTTGTATTCCCACCTTACAGATGTGGCTTACAGTGACCAAGAACCTCCTCAGGCTTCCCCCTGAATGATAAGAAGTTTTAAACAAACAAATTGAGGAAAGAAACATTTTGCAGGACTGTTCAGAATTGTCACTTAAGCCATCATTGTCACAACAGCACAAATGCTAGCTACAAGAGCTTTTCCCACCCTACTGATGTGGCTTATAGACACCAAGAACCTCCCCAGGCTTCCCCCTGAATGATAAAAAGTTTTAAACAAATGNCCCTGAATGATAAAAAGTTTTAAACAATTGAGGAAAGAAGCATTTCACAGGACTGTTAAGAACTGTCACTTAAATCATCGTCATATTCCCACCCTACTGATGTGGCTTATAGAGATCAAGAACCACCCCAGGCTCCCCCCTGAATGATAAAAGTTTTAAACACACAAATTAAGGAAAGAAAACATTTTACAGGACTTTTAAAAACTGTCACTTCAGCCATCATAGTCACAACAGTACAAATGCTAGCTACAAGGCCTATTCCCACCCTACAGATGTGGCTTATAGACACCAAGAACATCCTCAGGCTCCCCCCGAATGATAAAAGTTTTAAACACATAAATTGAGGAATGAAAACATTTTACAGAACTGTTAATTAAGCCATCATAGTTACAACAGCACAAATGCCAGCTACAAGGTCTATTCCCACCCTACAGATGTGGTTTATAAACACCAAGAACCTCCTCAAGCTCCCCCCTGAATGATAAAAAGTTTTAATCACACAAAATGAGGAAAGAAAACACTGAAAGGACTGTTAAGAACTGTCACTTAAGCCATCATAGTTACAACAGCACAAATGCCAGCTACAAGGTCTATNAGCTACAAGGTCTATTCCCACCTTACAGATGTGGTTTATAAACACCAAGAACCTCCTCAAGCTCCCCCCTGAATGATAAAAAGTTTTAATCACACAAAATGAGGAAAGAAAACACTGAAAGGACTGTTAAGAACTGTCACTTAAGCCATCATAGTTACAACAGCACAAATGCCAGCTACAAGGTCTATTCCCACCCTACAGATGTGGTTTATAAACACCAAGAACATCCTCAGGGTCCCCCTTGAATGATAAAAGTTTCAAACACACAAATTAAGGAAAGAAAACATTTTACAGGAGTTTTAAGAACTGTCACTTAAGCCATCAGCACCAATGTGCAGTCACCAACACCACCAGCTTTCTCCAGAGACAGAGAGTGAAAGCACACTGCTGCCTATCCTGCTTAATGAGCTGGAACCTCACACTTCTTCAACATGCTTTTCTTCTCAATATTTCTTAAAAGAGAAGAACTAAAGTTTGCTGAAGAACCTCCACTTCAGTGACAAAAGTTTAATTTCCAGAAGTGCAGTTCCATTACCTTCAAATTAAAACCAACACTCCAAAGTCAGTTTTGAGAATAAACCTGAGATACTTTACACTGCACAGATGAATTTTCTTAAGTTAAACTCTGCATCCATAGGTCACTAAAACTAAAAAGCCTTTCACTAGTGCCTTAGCACTATATAGGCAGTGAGCATAGAAGACAACATTGCAATCAAAAGCTTACATTGAACATTGAATAATTCTCTTACCTTCTGCCCAACCCTTAAGCACAGTCTCAAAGCACTAAATAAACACGAGTGATTATTTTTTATTAGAAATATACGACCTTAACATTTATTCTTTGCAACAAAACAAGGCTTAGAGAGGAGGAGTTAACTCTGCTCCAGCAGAAGCCTCCCAGTGTACTGCCAAGAAGTCTGTAAACTTGTGTGCTAACAAAATCAGACAGCCAGCAGGCTGTGAGTGCTGTGATCTGCAGATTAGGAGGCAGAACTTCACATTTACACTACACTCCAGTGGCCAGAGTAGTTGCAAGCAACACATAGCAAAGTTTTGTTTGGTTTTTTTTTTTTTTTTGTAACCAGACTGCTCGTTTAGACAATGTCTATTTACTCTGCATTTCTCACCGATCCCTCTAATACCTCAACTTATCACCATGTCAATCAAAAACAGGAGTTCCAGCTTTAAATCTAAGTGTCTAGAGTAATTTAGACACTCCTCCTCAGCATGCTCACATACACTCACCACATTAAAAAACCTAACAAGCATATAAAAAAACCAAACAAATACATCTCTATTCCCAGCAAGAAACAGCAGGTGTGCTCTGCTAATTGTGTTACCCCCTAATCAACTATTTATTAGTATCAAGGAACTAGGGGTGTAAAAAAAAATAACAAATATATCTGCATAAACACTCAAAGCATTAAGTGAAGCCATACCTGCTTATCCCAGAAAGTTTATTTTGGTAATTTTAGCTTGCCAAAGACATCAACGGGAAGGTATAACCACTAGGGGTGTTTGTCACAGGACATTTAGAAGGATAAGCCCTTACAGAAGGCATCGATCCACGTTGTCAAAAGTCATTTGGGTAGGAAAAGGGATTCCCTATTAACACCCCGCACGGCAAGAAGTACGAAGCTTAAAGAGGCGACCTGAACACTGCAGCTTTGTTTGAAAGTGAAACCAAAGCGGGCTACAAATAATGCTCTATCCCCAGCGCCCTGGGAGGTGGCAAAGAAAAAAAAAATTAAAAAAAAAAAGCCAAGAAGTAGCAGAAAGGGAGGAAAAAAAGTATGGCCCAGTTTGGGGGAGTTTGTTTTACATTTTTCTTTTTCGCTAGCATTATTTATAGCGTGTCACATCTATATATAATCCGCGATCTGCGTTTCTTTTTACGCCTGGAAAGCAGATCGAGTTTAGGCAATCAAGCCGCCGTTTCCTTTTATTTGCCAAAAGTTGGGTAAACACCCCGTATTTACACGAGCGAAGCGGTTGGATACACACATATAAACACTTATCTATGCATGCGGACGCGGACACCGCAAGAAACACTCACTTTTTAGCCTGCTCAGCCTTTTTCCCTGCTTACAAACCGGCCAAATTCGGGCGGAGGCCGAGGGACGAAGGAAAGGCCCGGGACCAGCCCGGCCGAGCCCCGCCGCTCGCCGCCACCGGAGCCNGGGACCAGCCCGGCGGACCCCCGCCGCTCGCCGCCACCGGAGCCGGGCAGCACCGCCGACAAGCGGGGGTTCGAGGGTTTGCTGCCGTCTAGCTGTGTCCCCCCCATCTTTTTCTTTTACTTTAGACACTCTTCCCCCTACACACACCATCCTTTTTTTATTTCTCTTTTGTTTTTCTTGTTGTTGTTGTTTTTGTTTTTTTTTTTAAGGCCGCCCGCAGCCCTCCTTTTCCTCGCCCCTTAATTTTCCCTTTCAAAAGATGGCGGGCAAGAGAGAGCGAGGGAAAGCGAGAGAGAGTGGGGGAAGAAGAACAAGAAAAACAACCCCCACAACACAAAAAAAAAAAAAACCC
>VZTY01012610.1:0-13976 GCA_013400935.1 Turnix velox | reverse complement strand
ACGCACTCTCACACTCTTACACACTCTCACACACTCACTCTTCCTCTCACACTCTGAAGCACACACACACTCTCCTACTCTCACACTCACACACACACTCTTAAGCACACACACACACCCTCCTACTCTTACACACACTCTCACACTCTTACACAGTCTTACACACACACTCTCCTACTCTTACACAGTCTTACACACACACTCTCCTACTCTTACACACACTCTCACAGTCTTACACACACACTCTTCTACTCTTACACACATTCTCACACTCTTACACAGTCTAACACACAGGAAAAGTGACTGGTGAATGGAAGGAAATAAATCAAACCTTTATATTCTAAATCCAGCTGCTGGAGCAGTGTAACAGGCAGCGTCTTGGGGTGACTGAGGCTATGGGATGCAGTGATAGGGAGAAGTGGAGTGTTACAGGCACAAAACTCCTTTTGGGCTCATTCTTCAGGCTGTTTCCTCTCACCAAAACCTCTGGAAACCATCAATGGGGTTTGTTCCTGGATCTTAGGATAGATATTCTTTTTATAAATTGCACAAAAACAAGTAGTTCATCTTCTCTTACAAACTACCTTTTTTTTTAAGGTATAAGCTGCAGATTTCCCTTTAATAATAATAATATTCCCCACACCCTGTGGTTATCTGGTGTCAGGTGCAAAACAAACAAAGGTATCACTTTATAGAGTCATTTATAAAGAGTGTGGTTGGAGTGTAACACCCTGAGCATTTAT
The DNA here is from genome assembly GCA_013400935.1 of Turnix velox. Lineage (NCBI taxonomy): Eukaryota > Metazoa > Chordata > Aves > Charadriiformes > Turnicidae > Turnix > Turnix velox. The sequence goes on along the minus strand of VZTY01012610.1, from coordinate 13,233 downwards.
ACTTCATTTGTGTGTTTATACACCTGCCTTGCTCCACCTTGTCCCCAAGAGGCTTTGCTTTTCCTCTCTTCTTTGAAAATGAGAGAATTCTGCTCTAGTAGAGGAGAATTTGGCTCCAAGTCATCACTTCTGGGAGACTTTTCCCACTCTCAGAGAGGTGCAGGTGCTGAGTTTTGGGGGGGATTCTGATTTTCTGCATGCAGGGGAAGGTACCAGCCCAACTTTAGGAGCTGTTTTGCTTTGATTGATCTGATTTACTTTTCTCTGCAAATACCAGGGATGAGAGACCTGAGCTTGGGGTTTGTTTGTGTCCTTGTAGGTTCCTTGGGGAAGTACCCACATAAGAAAAAAGACAGAGGCATAACCAGAACAGAATGTTTTCTGAGCCAGAAGTTTGTCTTCAGGCTGGTGTTTCACACCTTGCAAAGGTTTATTTATAAATATATATATATTGAGATTCTGAAGTTTATTTTGGAAGGTGTTTTAGTCATGAACTTAAAATAAGCCTTCAGGAAACTTTTGACTTCCCCACATTTAAAATTAGCATCTTCATCAGTACCCAGAGCTGCTCTGGGGTTACCCAACCAGCATTTCCCTGCCAAGGAATTCTCATCTTTTGACTCTTGGGAACTCTGTGCTTTAACAAAACCAGAACCTGGGAAATGTGCCTGTTCTCCAGCCACAGCCTTTGTCATGGGAGGAGAGTGTTTGTGTTTAGCTGTGAATCTAAATTCTGGACTCTGCCATTTTCCACTCACATCTTCTGCTTTTTGAGGGGAATGAACATCTGTTCCCATCTGTTTAAGGTACTTCTGGTGGAGCACGTGGAATTGTAGGGAAGCTGCTCTCACAGGGAGTGTATTTATGCAAAATGGAAGATGTTTTTAATATCCTCATTCTGGAAAAGTTTGTGTGTGTGTGAGGATTGCTGAAACACTTCCAAGTGTTGAGCTGCTTTCGTTGGAGTTAAGATGTTCTTGAATTAAATTTAAGATGTAACATCAAAGAGATTTTTCTTCTTCTTGTCCAAGAGAGTTCCCAGGAATCTATGAAACACAAACACTGGTGTGTGTTTGCCTGATGTATTAATCCTGCTTTATTGCTTAAAAAAAAAAAAGAAAAGGAAAACGGTAATCTTGGAGTAAAATGAGGCTTTGCATAGCAGGGAGAGAGGCACATCCTGGCACATTGGGCTGAGGAGTGACTTCTCAGATGGTCTGAAATTGTCACAAGTGCCACCCTGGCTGACCCCATGTGCCATGGGGTGGAAGTCCTTGCTCCCATACCCTCAGTGAGTCTCCCAGACACACCAAGGATGCACAGAAATATCCTTTAATCCCTCTGTGAAAGAGCCACCCTTCTTTCTTTGGGGGTTTTACACCAAAAAATAGTGATTTTTTTTTTTTTTTTAATTCTTCAAGGATGGGGGTGAGGGATAAGTCACAAGCACGTTGTACTCAGAGTAATGAAATGAGCTGTTTAAGAAATGAGTGTGACAAACTCTTTCATTAGAGATGAGCTAAAATAATCCTGCTCAGCTTCCTGGAGTGTGGAAGGGAAGCTGAGTCCTGGCCAAGTGCTCATTAGGCAGGGTGAGCTGGTGCTGCTCTGGGTTCTCTCTGCCTGGCTCAGCACATTGCAGTCACATCATGAGGCTGGAAGGGACCTTTAGAGGCCACCCCCTGCAGTGACAAGGACATCCTGAACTAGATGAAGTTGCTCAGAGCCTCACCAAGCCTGGCCTTGGATGTCTCCAGGGATGGATGTGACCTCCACCACCTCTCTGGGCAACCTCTTCCACTGTCTCCCCACCCTCATAAGGAAGAACTTCTTCCTCATGTCTGCTCCTGGCTTTTATTGTGCTGTTCCAGCAGCAACTTAGGGATTACCAAACACCTTGTGTCACTTGTTGTGAGGTGAAAATGTCAAAAATCAGGATTTAGATGTTTTAACAGTGTGTGTGAATCTTGTCAACCATCATCTCTGGAGTGTACAGGCTGAGCTGAGCTGAACCAACTCACTCAAATCAGAGCCCCAGGAGGATATTTTTTGGTTGTCACCACCCCAGTGTGGAGAGAAGAGGGCTCTGCAGGTGGTAAGAGCATCTTCTGGTTTAAAAATGCTTTCAGACAATTGTTGATTTTGCTTTTGGTAACCACAGTGACATGATCTTCTGGTTCTTTGAATGAAAGCTGCCTCTTTCTTGGTAAAAACTGGTCCTGAAGTGTGCTGGTTGGAACAGCTCAGAGGGGTTTAAATTCACTCCTGGAGGCTGCAAAAGCCACACAGCAAAAAACAGAGGAACATCTTTAGAGGAAAAGGTGCTTTTTCTCCATGATTTGGGTTTAAATTCACTTCTGGAGGCTGCAAAAGCCACAGGAACATCTTTAGATGCTTTTTCTCCATCTGGATTTGGGTTGTTGGTGAGAGAAGAGGGGTTTAAATCCACTCCTGGAGGCTGCAAAAGCCACACAGCAAAAACCAGAGGAACATCTTTAGATGCTTTTTCTCCATCTGGATTTGGGTTGTTGGTGAGAGAAGAGGGGTTTAAATCCACTCCTGGAGGCTGCAAAAGCCACACAGCAAAAACCAGAGGAACATCTTTAGAGGAAAAGGTGTTTTTTTTCTCTAGGATTTGGGTTGTTGGTGAGAGCAGAGGGGTTTAAATCCACTCCTGGAGGTTGCAAAAGATACAGGAACATCTTTTGTCCCCACACCAGGTCACTTCTGTGTGAGAGTTTAAAAAAGTTCCATGTGAGCTCCTGGTCTGTGTTAACCAAATAATTTTAAAAAAATATCAGTGAAAGAATCCTAAACAGAACTTATTTTGTAGGATAACTGGGATGATGAGGAGGAAGAGGAGGAAGTAAAGGAGACAGAGGTAAAACAAGGTGAGTTAAATAACTTGTCTCCATGTGATTTGTCTCCAGCCCACCCCAAAAATCAAACCCACATCCCTCTTGGGGTAGAGTACTCCCTGCTCAGGGGGCGAGGATGGAGCTGTGGGATTTGCTCTTTGATTGGGGTTTCTCTGGGGAAAAAAAACCCAAAAAACCAGTAGATATGGAGAGTTGTGTCCTTCTTTTGCAGAACCCAAAGTTTCAGAAAAAAAGAAAATAGCAGAAAAAATTAAAGAAAAAGAGAAGCTACAGAAGAAGAAGCAAGAGGAGCTTAAAAAAAGGGTAATTCCTTTTTTTTCCTGCTGGGTTTGGCAGAAGGCTGAGTGGGGCCTGGGAAGTCTCAACTCTTCTGATAAAAACTTGTCCTTGGTGTAACATCTGGAGGAATCAGCTTTGATTTTTCCAGTGAAGAGAAGGCTCTAAAAGTTGTGAAACTCAGGACTGAGGTGTTTGTTTCCTCTTCTTGGAAAAGAAACCTTTTATTAACCATTACACACTGTTGGGGTGAGTTGCTTTGGGGTGTCCTGACTTGAGGCAGAGGGAATTTATTCACATGGCACCAGAAAACCCACAGTTTCTTGTTTCCCTTTGCTGAAGGGTAAGAAATTGAATGTTTGGGTTTTTTTTATTGCAGTTGGAGGCACCAGAGGAGCAAAAAGAACTGACTCCAGAAGAACAATTAGCAGACAAACTACGGCTAAAGAAGTTACAAGAGGAGTCAGACCTGGAGTTAGCAAAAGAAACCTTTGGTAAGAGTGTGATGTGTCCCCCATCCTCTCACCTGTAGGGCCCTGCAGGAGGAAACATCAAAATTTGTGGTGTTGGTGAGGACAGAAGGGTTTAAAATTCACTCCTGGAGGCTGCAAAAACCCCAGGAACATCTTTAGAGGAAAAGGTGCTTTTTTCTCCAGTATTTGGGTTGTTGGTGTGGACAGAGGGGTTGAAATTCACTCCTGGAGTCTCCAAAAGTCCCAGGAACATCTTTAGATGCTTTTTCTCCAGGATTTGTGGTGTTGGTGAGAACAGAAGGGTTTCAATTCACTCCTGGAGGCTGCAAAAACCCCAGGAACATCTTTAGATGCTTTTTTCTGCAGGAAAAGGTGCTTTTTTTCTCCAGGATTTGCTTTTTCTCCATCTGGCTTTGTAGAATGATGTAGGGAAAAGATGACTGATGTCATTTTTTTTCATGCTCCTCTTGGTGTAAAGGTGTCTGGGTGTGAAAAGAAAAACAAAGAGGTGTCTCTGAGTGTTGGGAGGTGTTTCAGAGTTTGGGGAGTGTGTCTCAGCACAGCTCCCACATCCCCCCAGGCAGTCTGGAACAGGCTGGGGCTGGGAAAAGCCGGTTGAGTGGCGTCAGGAGGAGAATCCTGGTGCTGTGAGAGATGAAGCAGGTGCTGAGGGAATGGCCCTGCCCTCTGAATCAGCTCCTCAGCAGGCACAGAGTCCCTCTGCAATGGCCTGGAGCTGGGCTGCAGGGTGTGCAACCAACCCCTGCCACTTCAAAGCAGGGGAAGAAGAAGGGGTTCCATGTATCACACCCCACTCCAGAAAATAGGAAAAGCTGCTTCAGTGATGGCTCATCGCTCAGCCCACTGAATCATAGAATGATTTGGGTTGGAAGGGACCTTAAAGATCATGTAGTTCCAACCCCTCCCACTAGACCACATTGCTCCTGACAAGAACCAGCACTAAAATTGATCTCTGAGCTCTGGCTCTACCCATCTCTTAATGGGATGGTGCCTCAAACACACTCCCCTGGGCAGCCTGTGCTAATGTTTGATCAAATATTTCCCAATATCCAGTCTTAACCCTTCCCATGGCACACCTTGAGAACATTTCCACTTGTCCTCCTGCCTCTTATTTGGGCAAAGAGACTGACTCCCTCCACTCTACAACCTTTCAGTCCCCTTTTCTCCAGGCTAAACAACTGCAGCTCCCTCAGCTTGTTCCTCTTAAGGTTTGTTCTCCAAACCCTTCACCAGCTTCTTCTCTGGCCCTGTCTTTCCTGTGCTGAGGAGTCCAAAACTGAGCCCAAAACTCAAGGTGGGGCCTCACCAGTGCCAAGTTGGAAGCAAAACAACCTCAATTTTTGGGTTGGGAGGTGAAAAAAATCTGTATTTTTTTATCAGTGTGGGATGCTTTTTATGGCCCTGTGTAACCCCTCTGCCTTTTCCTTGCAGGTGTAAATAACACTTGTGGAATAGATGCCATGAACCCTTCCTCTAAAGATGACTTCACGGAATTTGGGAAGCTGCTCAAAGAGAAAATCACTCAGTATGAGAAATCCCTACATTACCCCACCTTTTTGGAAGCTTTAGTTCGGGAGGTCTGTATTTCCTGTAAGTTTTTTTTGGGGGGGGGAAAAGGGTTAAACACCCCAAAAAACACCTCTCACAAGGGCCTGGAAGTGTTGTTGTGGGCAGGATTGTATCAGAATTGAGCTGGAGGGAAGCTCTGACCTGTCTCACTGACTTTTTTTTGCACCAAACTTACTCTTTCTCAGTGTGAATTAAGTTACTAACTTTCACTGGGTGTCACTTAAAGAGAATAATTTCTAAAAATGCAGATTTTTTATACTCCTCTGAACCTTCCATCTTTTCCTTGCTGCCTTTTCCAAATCAATTATTGTCTCTGAGCCAAATTATTGTCTCTGAGTGGGATAACCTGTAGCTCAGGTGGAAGGAACCTCTTCTAAAACTGAGCTCCTGTAATTTGGAGGCTGCAAAAAGAGGAGCTCTGACCTGTCTCACTGACTTTTTTTTGCACCAAAGTTACTCTTTCTCAGTGTGAGTTAAGTTATTAAGTTTCAGTGGGTGTCACTTAGGGAGAATAATTTCTAAAAATGCAGATTTTTATGTTGTTCTAAACCTTCCATCTTTACCTTGCTGCCATTTCCAAAATAATTATTGTCTCTGAGCCAAATTTTTGCCTCTGAGCTGATTAACTTGTAGCTCAGGTGGAAGGAACTTCTAAAACTGAGCTCCTGTAATTCAGAGGCTGCAAAAATAATTTGTTGTGGAATTTAACTTGTAATTAGAGATAAATCTGCGTCAAACACCTTCCCCAGGGCTGGGAGGGATGAAGTATTTGGTGAGTTTGTTGCTGGAGGTTGTTTTTTCCTCACTCCTTGCACCTTGTTTTAGGGTGGAGAGAGAATTTGATGCTGCTCAGAGCTGTTGGGAAGGGGCAGAGTCACCCCCTCTGTGTTTTTCTGATTTTAACCAAGTCATTCCAAGCTCACCACTAATATTTAACTCTGGTTTTTAAGACAATTTAATGTTAGATTTTTTTTTCTGCCTTTCTAAGGATGTTATCAATGAGGATTCACTTCCTTACTTATTTTTTTTTAATTTTAAATTTTTCCTTGATGCAGTGGAAGTCGATGACTTGAAAAAGATCACGAATACCTTGACAGTACTATGCAGTGAAAAGCAAAAACAAGAAAAGGTAAGAGTTTTGCAATAAAACCAATAAATTCCTGCTGAAAGGGGATGAGTTAAACTGAACAGTGTAGAAAACTAAACCCTAGGATTAGTTTTTGCTTTGAACCAGGGGGAGATGGCTACAAGGGCAGTGAATTCCCCCTCCCTTTTGGTTTTATTTTAATTACAATAATTATAATCACTCTGGGGTTTAAACAAAACCCATTTTTCTCTCTTTTTTAAGCAGAATAAAGCCAAAAAGAAGAAAAAAGGGGTGGTGCCTGGGGGTGGGCTGAAGGCCACGATGAAAGATGACCTGGCTGATTATGGAGGATATGATGGAGAGTATGTACAAGACTTTGAAGACTTCATGTGACATTTTATCTTTTTTTTTTTTCTTTTTCTCTTTCTGTTGCCCATAATCCCTTAAACATGTAGCACAAACTTCTTTCTTTTTGAATTCTGCCAAATGCTACAATCAGAAGTGCAGTATCTCCCCTAACTACCTGGGGTCAGGCTCTTGCTCCATCCCCAGGGGGGAGGGTGAGAACAAAGAGACTTTAAAAAGGATTTAAATTGCCATTAAAAACCCCAAAATTCTGGTGATGGTCACTTGCTGCTATTTTTCATTTCCCTGCTAACTGCCACTGAATTGGAGAATTTGAAATTTGAACAAGGAAAAAGGATTATTGTTGGCACCAGCACAGCTCCCACAAGCCTGTGGCAGGGGCAGGGTGAGCACCTCGACCCTATTGCTTCCTCCTAGAGCTTCTGTCTTGTAGGGGAAATGTGGATTTCAGAGTGAGGGGACAGCACTGGGGACCCCACTCCTCAAGCTCCCCCCCTTCACACCCCAGCACCACCACCAGGGGTTGCTTTTTGGGGAAAAAAAATCCCCCCTTAAGGGTTTTTGAATTCCCATTCCCCTAAATTCCTACTAATACAGCTGTTTGGGTTGGGGATTCTTTAACAGATAATTGCCTGGTTTTGAGTGGAAAATAAACCCCACAGTTTTCTTCTTGGGTTTCTCCTGGGTTGTGGTAGATCTGTCATGACTCAGCCAGTTTTTTTTTTTCTTTCATTTAAAAAGAAAACTTGCTTTGTAAACTGCACCACTTCCTACAGTTGGGCAAATTGTTACGTTAACAATTACGACATCTGCAATGTTTTATAAAAGCAACTAATTTAATAAAAATCACTATTGAGGACTTCACCACAGAACTGCCCTGGTGAGTGTCTCACCCTGCCTGGATTGGAAGAAAGAAAAGAACCCAAAGAGGTGGGATTTGGATTTTTTTTTCCCTGTCTGAGCAGGGAAATGAGTTTAAATTAATTAACTTTTAAGGCTCTATTGGTGTTTGATCACTTCAGCAGCCCAGGCTTTTGGAAAGAGTTAGGATTTATTGTACAAAACAATTTTCCTGGTGTGAGTCTCACCTTGCTGAATTAGAAGAAAGAGAAGAACAAAAGAGGTGGGTTNGGAAAAAAAATCTCCCCTTAAGGGTTTTTGAGTTCCCATTCCCCTAAATTCCTACTAATACAGCTGTTTGGGTTGGGGATTCTTTAACAGATAATTGCCTGGTTTTGAGTGGAAAATAAACCCCACAGTTTTCTTCTTGGGTTTCTCCTGGGTTGTGGTAGATCTGTCATGACTCAGCCAGTTTTTTTTTTTCTTTCATTTAAAAAGAAAACTTGCTTTGTAAACTGCACCACTTCCTACAGTTGGGCAAATTGTTACGTTAACAATTACGACATCTGCAATGTTTTATAAAAGCAACTAATTTAATAAAAATCACTATTGAGGACTTCACCACAGATGCCCTGGTGTGAGTGTCTCACCCTGCCTGGATTGGAAGAAAGAAAAGAACCCAAAGAGGTGGGATTTGGATTTTTTTTTCCCTGTCTGAGCAGGGAAATGAATTTAAATGAATTAACTTTTAGGGCTCTATTGGTGTTTGATCACTTCAGCAGCCCAGGTTTTTGGAAAAAGTTAGGATTTGTTGTACAAAACACAACTGCCCTGGTGTGGGTGTCTCACCTTGCTGGATTAGAAAAAATAGAAGAACCCAAAGAGGTGGGTTTTGGGTTATTTTTTCCCTCTCTGAGCAGGGAAATGAGTTTAAATTAATTAACTTTTAGGGCTCTATTGGTGTTTGATCACTTCAGCAGACCAGGCTTTTGGAAAGAGTTAAGATTTATTGTACAAAACACAAGTTGAGGTTAGACACAGCCTCAAGGATTTAAATATTTACAATCACCACTAGTTACCTGCACTAACTTTGCCTCCCTGGCAGGTAATCCATGGAAAACTGGTTAGAGAAGCAGGACTAATGATGGAAGAGGGTTAGAGAAGCAGCAGTGATGCTGGAGAAGGGTGTTTTTCAGGTGGCCAACATGTCTTTGAGGCAGCAGCCAGTCTGAGTGTCTGCCAACAGCCCGTTGGCCACCTCGTAGAGCTTGTTGGCATAGGCCAGTTTGTAGCAGGTGAGGGTGTCCTCACAGTGGGACAGCAGCTTCTTCAGGTTCTTCAGGGTGTTCTCTGTGGGTGGGTGCTGCTGGAATCTGAAAAAAAATTGTAGATAAAAGTGAAAAGTCTTCGGTTTTCACTCAAAATGTTGATTCTGTAGAATCGCAGCTGGAAGGGCTCCCAGTGTCTCCCCCTTGCGGTGACAGGGACATACTGCACTAGATGAGGTTTCTCAGAGCCTCAGCCTTGGGTGTGTCCAGGCTTAATGGGGTCTCCACCACCTCTCTGGGCAACCTGAAGCAGTGTCTCACCCCCCTGGATCACCTGATGTTCTCCAGAGCTCTCTCCTATCCCTGTTCATAGAATAATGGGTTGGAAGCGACCTTCCAAGGTCATCTAGTGCCACCTTCTGCAGTGACAGGGACATCCTGCACTAGATGAGGTTGTTCAGAGCCTCAGCAAGCCTGGTCTTGGATGTCTCCAGGCTTAATGAGGTCTCCCCCACCTCTCTGGGCAACCTGAAGCAGTGTCTCACCCCCCTGGATCACCTGATGTTCTCCAGAGCTCTCTCCTATCCCTGTTCATAGAATAATGGGTTGGAAGCGACCTTCCAAGGTCATCTAGTGCCACCTTCTGCAGTGACAGGGACATCCTGCACTAGATGAGGTTGCTCAGAGCCTCAGCAAGCCTGGCCTTGGATGTCTCCAGGCTTAATGGGGTCTCCACCACCTCTNTCTCCAGGCTTGGCAGTATGATCGTCACCTCTCTGGGTAACATCTTCCAGTCTTTTTCCACCCTCATGGGGAAGAACTTCTTCCTTATGTCTCTTTAACCCTGTCCTGCTCTAGTTTCAAACCACTGCCCCTTGTTCTGTCACTACATGCTCTGAAAGTGCTCAAAAAGTGTTCATTTTGCTCAGATTCTTTTTTAAAAAGCTTGTTTCCATCACACAAAAGGTTTCAGCAGGATTAAGTCTAAATCAATACCTGAAGGGGGTTGATAAGCAGGGGTAGGACTTTTTAATAGGATCTGTGATGGCAGGAGTAGGAATAAGGGATAAAAATTAGAAGAGAGGAAGATTTAGGGTGGAGAGAAGAAAGAAATTCTTTGCTGTGAGGGTGGTGAGAGCCTGGAAGAGGTTGTGGATGCCCCCTCCATCCCTGGAGGGGTTTAAGGCCAGGCTGGATGAGGCACTGAGCAACCTGGTGTGGTGGGAAGTGTCAGGGTTGGAACTAGATGATCTTGAAGGTCCTTTCCACCACAAACTATTCTCTGATTCTTCTGTGCTCTTTTAACACTCCTCCAAGCAGTCAGAGAGTTTCTTTCCCCTTTGCCCACTCACCTCTTGGCAATCTCCTGGAAGGTGCTGGCCTTCAGTGCTCGCTGCTGCTTGAACTCTTCCAAGTAGGTGAAGTCTCCCTTGGTGACCACTTGTTGGTACAAAACTTCAGCCCAGTCTGGGACAAACTCATAGGCCTCAGCCACGATGGCTGCCTACAGAGGGGGAAGAAGATGTTGGAGTTATTGAGCAGCAAAACCTGATTCTTGTCCTTTTACCCTACCTAAAATAGTGCAGGTTTTCCTCAGCTCACCTCTGGTTGCTGTTAAGCAGAGAGACACACACCAGCAATTATTTGTTACTCCATTTCTGGAGCCCCTAAACAAGGTGTCAAGTTGCCTGTTCTCTACAAAAAACCCTTTTCTTCCCTATTTATTTCCCTTTTCTTTCCCATTATCATTTCCCTTTTCTTTCCCATTATCATTTCCCTTTTCTTTCCTATCTTTTCTTTCCCATTTCCCTTTTCTTTCCTATCATCTTCCTTTCCTATTTATTCCCTTTTCTTTCCCATTTCCCTTTTCTTTCTTATCTCCCTTTTTTCTTTCCTATCTCCCTTTTCTATTTCCTTCCTTTCTCTCCCTTCCCTTTCCTATCATTTCCCTTTCCTCTCCTCTCATCTCCCTTTCCTTTTCTATTTCCCTTTTCTTTCTTATCTCCTTTTTTCTTTCCTATCTCCCTTTTCTATTTCCTTCCTTTCTCTCCCTTCCCTTTCCTATCATTTCCCTTTCCTCTCCTCTCATCTCCCTTTCCTTTTCTATTTCCCTTTTCTTTCTTATCTCCTTTTTTCTTTCCTATCTCCCTTTTCTATTTCCTTCCTTTCTCTCCCTTCCCTTTCCTATCATTTCCCTTTCCTCTCCTCTCATCTCCCTTTCCTTTTCTATTTCCCTTTTCTTTCTTATCTCCTTTTTTCTTTCCTATCTCCCTTTTCTATTTCCTTCCTTTCTCTCCCTTCCCTTTCCTATCATTTCCCTTTCCTCTCCTCTCATCTCCCTTTCCTTTTCTATTTCCCTTTTCTTTCTTATCTCCTTTTTTCTTTCCTATCTCCCTTTTCTATTTCCTTCCTTTCTCTCCCTTCCCTTTCCTATCATTTCCCTTTCCTCTCCTCTCATCTCCCTTTCCTTTTCTATTTCCCTTTTCTTTCTTATCTCCCTTTTTTCTTTCCTATCTCCCTTTTCTATTTCCTTCCTTTCTCTCCCTTTCCTTTCCTCTCATCTCCGTTTCCTTTCCTATCATTTCCCTTTTTTTTTCTATCTCCCTTTTCTTTTCTTTTTCCCTTTCCTTTATCTCCCTTTCCTTTCCTCTCTCCTTTTTCTCTATTATTTCCCTTTTCTCTCATCTCCCTCACCTATTATTTCCTTTTCTTTCCCATTATCTCCCTTTTCTTTCCAGTGGATGCCACCCAGGATGTATTTCTGTGCTCTGATGGAGATTCCCAGCAGCAGAGGAGCTGCTGGATGAAACTGGGAACCCCCAGAACTTTCAACCAGATGAGGAGCTGCACTAACCCCCTGCTTGTTGAGCTCAGTGGCCTCTGGCTGAGCTAAACCTTGTGCTCCCATGACCAAAGGCTCACTCCCTGCTGCTCAGAGCACTTTGGTGGCCAAGGAGCCCACAGAGAGGGAAGGGACCCACCTGGTAGAATCGAGGCAGGGCCAGGAGGGTGTCTGGGAGTTGTTCCCTGCTGAGGTTGATGAGCCTGGTGCCCTGGGCTGAGCTGAGGAAATGCAGCTGGAGGGTGATGAGCTTGGTGAGGCGGCGGCAGCGCAGGGACTGCCTCACACACGAGTCCTGCACAAGATTTTCAGAGAAAATCAAGAATTCCATCCCCAAGGAGTTGGGGGTGTCCAGCCTGGAGCAGAGAAGGCTCAGGGGGGACCTCAGAGTAGCTTCTCAATACCTGAAAGGGGCTACAGAAAGGCTGGGGGAGGACTTTTTAATAATATATGTGATGGGAGAGGATCTAGGCTGGAGAGAAGAAAAGTTCTTCACTTTGAGTCCATCTCATTTTTCCCAGCCCTAAATATCCCTGTCTCTTCGAGGTAATTGGGATTTAGAAACTGAGAACTTTGCTGTGAGGGTGGTGAGACCCTAAAAGAGGTTGCCCAGAGAGGCTGTGGATACCCCCTCAATCCCTGGAGGTGTTTAAGGCCAGGCTGGATGAGGCATTGAGCAACCTGGTGTGGTGGGAGGTGTCCCTGCCCATGGAACTAGATGATCTTTAAGTCCCTTCCAACCCGAACTGTTCTAAGAAATCCTCCTGAGAGCAACGGGATCAGAGGTGGCTCAAATTAATTTCTCTGATCCCTTTGCAGTTTTCTCATGGCTTGGATTCCATTAGTTTTAAATCTCACCACAATCATGCCAAGTTTAAAACACTCTTCATATTGTTCTGTCCTTGCTGGTTCAGCTCATGGTCACCCCAGTACAACTGGGAACCTCTCACCCTCATGTTGAGCCCTGGACTGGGACCATGTGGGCCCCAGTAGTGTTACTGGGAACACTGGGATGAAGCCAAGGGGATAGATAGGATTCTGTGTCTCCTCCCCAGAGCAGCTTTTCTGCTCCCAGTTTCCCCCTGAGCCCCTACTGGTGGCCAGAATCACTCAGCTCCATCCCCTTTTTACCTTGGAGTAGCTTTCAGCTGCATCGATGAAGAGGGTCAGAGCCTTCATCAGGAGTTTCTTTAAATTTGCAACATCCTGGAGAGACTCCTCTGAAATGGGAAAAAAACCCAAAAATCAAAATAAAAACCACAGAAATTATCATTAGTGANAAACAAAAATCAAAATAAAAAACACAGAAATTATCATTTGTGAAGGTGACAGCAAGTTACAAAAACACCTCCTGGTACCTGGCTTGGGCCTGCTGTTCATTTCAGAAAGAAAAAAAAAATATTTTAAAAGTATTTTGTTCTAAAAAAAAACACAAAGGAATGGGGATGGATGGCTGCTGAGTGGAGGGACCAAAGGGATTGCTGAGGGATTTAAAAGAACCCCAAATGATACACTGAAACCCAAAACCACACATGTTGGGCAGATGGAAGCAGTGATTATTGGCAGATAAACCCATAAAACCACTTGGTGTGGCTTCTGGCTGAGCTGTGGG
>VZTY01012609.1:0-20712 GCA_013400935.1 Turnix velox | reverse complement strand
TCCCTGATATTCTGTGATACCCAGTTGTCACTACACACGTATGTAATGCAATCTTGGTAAAGCACTGAAGAAAGCCTTGTTTTGATTAGCAAAACACTCTTTCAAGAGCCTGCACATTCTAGCACTAGAGATTGCATTGCATCACTTGCTCGAAAAACATCCAAGAGCAAACCACAAAGAAACATCAAAATATTTTTCTTTATTTTTTCCCCTGAAAGGAAAAACTCCACATTAATTCCCCCCCCTCCATTTATGCTCTTTCTCTCAACAGGCAGCTCACATTCACACCAATCCTTTAGGCAAAACCAGAAAAACCAAGCACAAGAATGTCTCAGAGTATCTTCTCCTTATTTCTCCTATCCCTCTGAAGGCAGCAGCAGCACAAGAAGTGTGACTAAGTTTAATTTGTTTCACCAAGCCTGCAGGGCTGTCATGTTAGGGGCTTCTAATGTGACTTATTCTGCCTCTTCTACCTGCAGGCACTGAAGGTGACAATAAAGCAAAAGAAAAAACTAAAGCCCAATTCACTAAACAGCAATTAAATAGAATGTGGCAGTCCTTGCCTTTCCTTGCAGCACCGAGCAGCAAAAACTGAGACAACGGGACAAAGGTTGGCTTTCCAATTCCTAATTGCTCTCTGCAAACCCTTCAGAACACTGAGCAGTAACTTGTAACTTTAACCTCTTCTTTCTGACTGTGTTTCCCAAATTCTGGTGGCTTTCCCTCTTTTCTCCCCTCCCCTGATTATTTCTGTCCCCAGCTTTCCCAGCTTGTGCTCCCTCACTCCTTCAGCAGCATCCCACAACCAAGCTACACCAGGGTTAGGATTAGCGTTTCAGGTTCACCAGCCCATCTCTAGACCTGAGACTCTGTATTCAAGAAACCTCAGCAGGAGCCTGGAGATACTCCCTTGAAGGCAAAAGCCACCCTGACCTCTGCACATGGGGCAATACAACACCCTGACCCATTTAAAAATTGCTCAATACACTAAATGACTGATTTTCACTTCTTGCCACTAAAACAAGAGCAGAAACACAACCACCCTTGCTTCCCTGACCTCAGATGTTTGTCCTCCAATTTCAGAAGTGTCTTTTCTTTATCTGATCTCAAATTTGCCTGATGACTGTTGACCAAAACCCCTTATACATGGAGAGAACTCTAGGTTGAGGCCTAATCTGTCAAAGAAGCCTCCGACAAGAGAAAGAGTCACCATTTTTTCATGCTTCAGATCATCCCATGACATCAAAGCACTAAAGCACTCTATAGACTAAAGTCTACTGAGACATTTCTCAGCCTGGAGAAGAGAATGGTCAGGTGGGACCCCATAGTGACTTATGGCTGAAGAGGGCCACAGAAAGGCTGGGGAAGGACCTTTCAATGATGGCAGGAGTAGGAGTATCAGATGCAAGTTGGAAGAGGGGAGATTCAGGGTGGAGATAAGAAAGGAATTCTTTAGTGTGAGGGTGGTGAGACACTGGAAGAGGTTGCTCAGAGAGGTTGTGGATACCCCCTCCCTGGAGGTGTTTAAGGCCAGGCTGGGTGATGCAATGAGCAGCCTGGTCTAGTGGGAGGTGTCCCTCCCTATGGCAGGGGAGGTGGAACTAGATAATCTTTAAGGTTCCTTCCAACCCAAACCATTCTATGATTTTATGACCCAGCCTCCTTTTTACCCCAATTCTCAGGCCACTACTGCTCTTCCCATTGCCTGGCTCACACTTCAGGAATCCTGGATCTGTCTAATATACATCAAATCCAAACATACATCCCAAAGTCACGTCAACAGTTCCAACAGCCTCCATGGGTAAAATGTTTGGTTACAATCCACAGCAGTGTTTGTCTCCTTTGTTTTCTAAGAACACTCTTATTCCCACCATTTGTTGAGACACTCCTGTCCTTATCAATAACACACATCCTGGCATAAATCCCATAGTCAAGACTGCAGTTTTAGTAATGCCTATGTGTCTATTGTTTGTATAAAAACACTCTTATTCCCACCAGTTGTAAAGACACTTTCATCTTTAGCATTCAGAAACCCAGTTTGGATGCAACCAAGAGGAAGTGCAAAATAAAGGAAGACATTAAAGGGATTCAAAGACAGTAAAGGGACTCAAACCAAGAGCTGAGCATAAGAACTGAACTACACTTCAACTCAGAAGCTCTAATGGAAATGTTCCTGTATCAACAGGTCAAGAAGCCAGATTTCCTCAGGTATTAAAACATAAAGGTAGGTTCAAGTACACACATAATATCTCTCTAGAGATGGTTTTGTCAGCATCAAGATGAATTTCCAGTTTCTATCATTACTATGCTTCCACTTCTGAGCAGCACAGACAGACTTTAAACCACCATCTCTTTCTCCTAGAGGCAAAAAATCTGGTGTGGGGTTTTTTTTTGCAGCAGCAGCAGGTTTTATTTCCCTTTCTGAGCACAGATTTTGATCATTGCTACCAGCACAGAAAAAAAATCAAGACTAAAAGTTATCTTAAAGTATGGAGAAAAATTCTAGGTCTATGCCAAAGCATTTTTCGGTTTTTCATGACTTCAGAAGCAGAAGGGTGGTTCATCTGCCACTTCAGAAAGGTTAAATGAACAGGGGAGTTGGAAAAATTTCGTATTTCTTCCATTTAATCTCATCTCCTTTATCATCATTCCTGCAATGACTTCAAAATCCACCTGGCATTCAGAAAGCACTCAAAAAAGGGCAAGAAGTGTTTTAAGACATCACTCCTTGAAAATCAATTGAATCCAAGTGAACAAAGACCTTACTTTAGGTTAAACACTTGTTCAGAAACATTCTTAATTGCAACTCCACTTACAGGCTGATTATCCTATGAATTCCCAAGAATGAGCATAAGAAGCCAGGCTTACATCTCTGCTTCTAATTCCACTTGGCCATGAACCTTAGACTGGAGATGACACCCTTCATCCACCCAAACAATCCGGGCCTACAAGCTTATCTGAAGAACTATATCCACTGAAATTCATTCCTGAGCAGCCACCTTCCTTTCTCATGCAGATTCTGACAAGTCTTACTCTATGTCAGATAGTTCAGAAAAGCAGAACACCCCACTGTTACCTTAATTACCAATACAGCTTCTAAATAAAAGCTGAGAGATGGTAACAGATCACATAGTAGAAAAAATAGTGCCAGAGAGGAAGGAGGGGACACTTGGGAGTTTTGTGTCCAATTCTGGAGCCCTCAACAAAAGAAGGATATTGAGATGTCGGAGTGGGTCCACAGAGGGGCCACCAAGATAATGAGAGGGCTGTAGCATCTCCCTTCTGATAACAGGCTGAAGGAGCTGGGGTTGTTGAGCCTGAAGAAGAGAAGGCTCAGGGGGGACCTCATAGTGACTTAACAATAGCTGAAGGAGTCTACAGAAAGGATGGGGTAGGACTTTTTAATAAGGTACGTGATGGAAGAGCTAGGAATAAGGGATGTAAGTTGGAAGAGGGGAGATGCAGGGTGGAGATTTGAAAGAAATTCATTATGGTGAGGGTGGTGAGACACTGGAAGAGGTTTCCCAGATAGGTTGTGGATGCTCCCTCAATCTCTGGAAGTGTTTAAGGGCAGGCTGGATGAGGCACTGAGCAACCTGGTCTAGTGGGATGTGTCCCAGCCCATGGCAGGGGGCTGGAACTTGATGATCTTTAAGGTCCCTTCCAACCCAAACTGTTCTATAATTCCATACCAAAAAAATCAAAACATCGTAAGAACCAGAGATGTGGTCACTTACAAGTAAGCAAAAACAAAAAAACCTCTGCATCTATTCAGTACCAAGAGACATGTGTTCATGTTCCACATATTAGATTTCAAAAGGAGGAAGAAAACAGACTGCATCTGAGAGAGTTTAACTATTCAAGGTACCAGCCAACCAACTAGAAATCACATGCATACACAGTCAATTCATTAAAATACACTATTACAGCCAAGCAGTTCCTAATCAGATAATTAGCAGCCTCTAATGCAATTAAGTTTGCATAGCCAGCTAGCATAATTAAAAGACATCACTGAAACAGAATCATTATCACAGGATAAGGGTCTTTTGTCTGATTTTTATTTTTCTTTACATAGGTCTAGCCAAAACTGTATGTCCAAGGGAAATAAGGAGATTTCATTTAAATGCTAGTTGAGTTTCCACATAAGATCAGAGGTTATTCTCAAAGTCTAAAACGTATTCATTAAAGAAACAAACAAGAAAAAAAAAAAAGAAAAAGTCACAAAGAATCATAGAACGGTTTGGGTTGGAAGGCACCTTAAAGATCATCCAGTTCCAACCTCCCTGCCATGGGCAGGGACAGTTCCCACTAGACCAGGTTGCTCAAAAATGCAACATTTTTCAGCCAAAACTAGCTGAACAAGGAATTCTGAAGGATGAAAGTGAGGACCACCTCACCCTGGGCAGCTCAGTGTGGCACCTATCAGCCAAAGACTCATTTCAACTTTGGTCTCATCTAGGGCCAGGCTGGAGAAGGGACTGAGCAGCCTGATCTAGTGGGAGGTGCCTATGGCAGAGGGATTGGAACTTTATGATCTTTAGGGTTCCTTCCAACCCAAACTATTCTGTGATTCTATGATTCTTGCTGTGTCACCCAGGCAAACTTCTCTTTGGTAGAAATAATTTCTTTTTAGGATCTTGGCTACACAGATGACAAACCAGATGCAAAATGTCACACCATCTATCAGTCCAGCCCAGCATGACCTCTATAGGGTCTGTTAAGCCTGGCTGACACTGGCAAGTGACTCAAAAGTGGTAAAAGAAGGATTTTTCCCAGCTTCTCATGCCTCAGTGAGATTCATAGCTTTGGTGTTTCCTTTTGAACATTCCATATTTATTGAGGATCCTTTTATTTCCTTTTGCACTGCACAGGGTACAGCAGCTTTAAATTGCACCAGCATGAGTGACAGCTGGGTGTGATTCACTTCTTGGGGAATGTAAATAAACCTCCATATTTCAACAAAGTAAGAACTGTGTTACTATTTTTCACTAGAGGACAACAAGAAAACCATGTTTATTTATCACAGTGCAAAGGTACCTTTACCTGATGACAGCTGCTCTTCTGCAGTGCTGGTGCTTCTCCACTTGCCCTGATTTAGGCTGGAGATAAGAAAGCAATTCTTTATGGTGATGGTGGTGAGACACTGGAAGAGGTTGCCCAGAGAGGTTGTGGATGCCCCCTCAATCCCTGAAGGTGTTTAAGGCCAGGCTGGATGAGGCACTGAGCAACCTGGTCTAGTGGGAGGTGTCACTGCCTATGGCAGGGGAGGTCAAACTAGATGATCTTTAAGGTCTCCTCCAACCCAAACCATCCTATGATTATATGAATATATGCTCTCCTCCTGCCTGCAAAGAGAACACACAAGGCATTTAAACCACTTCCCTCCTTCCACCTGACTTTCCAATGACCTCCTAAGGACAAAACTATGAGGCTGGACTACCCCTCCCTTCCAATATTCGTTAAGGCGGCAATTTTCTGAACCATTATTTCTTGTAGAGGTTTCTTCATTTTGCAGCCTGCTGCACACAGCCATGGCATTTTACATTTTCTCATCCTGCTGGAGCACTGGCTTTTGCTTTTGCTACCTAATTACCTCTCTAAGTCTTAAACAGTATAACCTTCACTAAATAAAAGGCTCTCTCAAGTCCAGCTCATGCCTCCTCTCAGAGAGCTTTGCAAAATTGCATTAAGCTTTGCTAGAACACACAAAACCTAAAGCTGCTAAGAGAATTCTGCTCAATGCCATAGAATCATAGAATAGTTTGGGTTGGAAGGGGCCTTGAACATCATGTAGTTCCAACCCTCCCTGCCATAAGCAGGGACGCCTCCCACTAGTCCAGGTTGCTCAGTGCTTTCTCTAGCCTGGCCTTAAACACCTCCAGGGAGGGGGCATCCACAAACTCTTTTGGGCAACCCATTCCTGCATCTCACCACCCTTACCATAAAGAATTTCTTTCTTATATCTAGCCTAATTCTCCCCTCTTCCAATCTACATCCATTACTCGTAGTCCTTCCATCACATATCCTACTGAGAAGTCCTACTCCTCTGCCTAATTAAATTTGTGAAGGAAGAACTTTTAATGTAAGATTTTAATGTGTGGAAATTTGCCCTTTGGACATTACACCAAGCTGACACACCAGAGAAAAGAGCTGGCATCCAGAGGGACCTTGACAGGCTTGAGAGGTGCACCCATGAGAACCTCATAAAGTTCAATAAGGCCAAGTGCAAGGTCCTGCACCTGGGCTGGGGCAACCTCAAGCACAGATACGGGCTGGGTGGAGACTGGTTTGAGTGCAGCCCTGAAGAGAAGGATTTGGGGGTGTCAGTAAATGAAAAACTCAACATGAGCCACCAGTGTGTGCTTGCAGCCCATAAGACAACCCAATCCTGGGCTGCATCAAGAGAAGTGTGACCAGCAGGTCAAGAGAGGTGACTTTACCATGGTAGGATTGTTGGAACTAGATAATCTTTAAGGTCCCTTCCAACCTGAACTATTCTATGATTCTATGAAATTAGTCCTCTGTCTATTGTACTTGTTTGCTTATCTTTTATCTCATCTGGCAAAGCATCTCAAAATGAATTTTTTGAAGCATTCTTTTGCTTCAGCTCAGCATGTGGCAAACTTAAGAAAAAAAGAAACAGCTCAAGTTTCATGTGAGAAAGTGTAAGCAACATTTCAAACACTTATCATGTCAACACCTCTCTCCATCTCACTAAACCTGGACTGAGGCACTCAATGCAATTCATATCTCAAGCTGGTGAAAGAACTTTAAAATGCTCACTGCAGTGCAAGCTTCCTCAGATTTGGAAATACTGATTTATTATACTTTATTATTATATTTTACTGTGTGCTTCAGAGAGAGTGTGCCCACACACCTGCCAAAGAAACACCACTTGGTCCCTCATACAAACAGTGAGAGATTAAGATTAATTTTGTTTCATCCAGAAGGATCACAGGAGCCTGCATGATAGATTACCCTCTGCACATTCAACTCCTTTTTTTTTTTTCTTCTATCTTTTCATATTTATCTGTAAATAAATAAGTAGTTGCAAAACCTCAGAGCAACAGGATCTTCTCCCTACAGGGAGAGCTTGGTGCCCTGTCTCCTTGCATCATGTTGGAGATCATAAGGTTCACTTCCCAGGCAAAAAGAAGGTCTTTCATCCTGACAAGACAGTTTTACACAGAATATCAGGGATTGGAAGGGACCTCAAGAGATCATTTAGTCCAATCCCCCTGCTGGAGCAGGAACACCCAGACCAGGTCACACAGGAAGGCATCCAGATGGGTTTTAAATGTCTTCAGAGAAGGAGACCCCACAACATCTTCAGGCAGCCTGGGACACTGTTCTCTCGCCCTCACTGGAAAAATGGTTTCTTCTATTTCTATAGAACCTCATGTATTCCAGTTTGCATCTATTGCTCCAAGTCCTATTATTGGAGGTGACTGAGAAGAGCCTGGCTCCATCCTCCTCACACTCACCCTTTGCACATGTATAGAAATCAATGAGGTCACCCCTCAGTCTCCTCCAAGCTAAGGTGACCCAGCTCACTCAGCCATTCCTCATAAGGGAGATCTACTGACTTCCATAGGTATAGATTTATCCCATAAAACCTATATGAAAAAAATTTCAGATGAGAGAAAAGGAAAAGCCATACAAGCACGCAGGTAAGGTTAGGAGAACAAACAGATTGGCCCCAGCAAAGAGTTAAACCTGATATCTAAAACCTCATCCAGATTTCCTTTACAGCAGAGTGGAGAATGTACTTGCATTACAAACAAACTTTCCCTGCAAGCTCAGAGCCCCTGCAGGCTACTCCGTTAATAACAAGTAGTCTGTGAGGTTCGAAGCCTTGGTTTCCTGCAGTGTTCTCCTGTCCAGATTCTCCAGTGCCTAATTAAAGTAGCTGGGCTCCTGCTGCCCCTCTTTCCCACTGTGGAGGCATCAATTTGGAAGACATTCTCCTGCACCACACCACTCAACTATGTTTTAGGAACATTTTATTATATGATCCCTGCCCTTCAGCTAACTTTGCTTCCAAGTGGCAAGCAAATGCTGCTGAAGGAGAAAAGAGGCAGATGTCTGCCCAGACATACCAGCCTCATATTTTTGGGAAACTGCTCATAAATGTGGCTTAGGGATCTGCCACCCTTCAGTAGAGGCAGTTGCCTCACCCAGCCTGTTTAAAACCTCTGCTAAAGGTGCCCACTTCAGTCTATGCCACTAACCTGCTTTCAGTACAATCATAGAACATCTTGGGGTGGAAAGGACCTTAAAGATCATCTAGCTCCAACCCCCATAGGCAGGGACAGCTCCCACTAGACTAGGTTGCTCAGTGCCTTGTCCAGCCTGGATTTTTTTTTATGGTTCAGTAACTGGGATGAAAACCTTTGGAAATGTTGGTCTGTCCAGGAAAATGTTGATCCTCAATAAAAATTAAGAGCTTTGCACTAAAAATATTTCTCAGTGGGTAACACAAAAAGTAAGAATACACTGTACTTCATGCACTGCACTCCATCTACTTTTGAAATTTGAGAATAAATGAAACCTTAAGCTATAATCAAAATATTTTTAAAGGTAATGGCACAACCTTTTTTCTTTTTATCTATTCAGTCTGTATACGGTTTCTTTTTTTTCTTTTAATTTATGCTTGCATTTCTGTTTCTGACAGTCCAGAAACACCACATCTTTTTAAAGGTAAGCCACCTATAATGTCTCCTTCGGTTGTTTTCATGCAGCTTCACACTTAATTCAGCATCAATTACAAAAAGCAGATTGCAGAAGGGGATCCAAAGAGTCTACAAGCTCAAGGGTCACATTGAGGGGAGCTCAGAAGCTCCCTGTGCCTACCTTTCACTCATACAGCTTGCAAAAATGGCATCATTTACGCAGCATCATCAATGGTAAATACAGGGATGAATCTTAATTTCAGGTAAAGTCTGAAGCATCTAAAGAAAACTGAGAATGTGTTTTTGTTTGCAGCCTTAACACCACTGCTATTCTGATTTCTCATAAATAGCTTAACCCCTTTCTTTCTCAGAAATGCATCAAAGACTGTAAAAAGAGATGCTAGAACACTTAACTGCCAGTGCCCAAGCAAACAGTATCATTACAGTGTATATAAAAGTCTCCTGGGGGATAGGTTGGGCATAAAAATTCAGCTGGATCATTAGGAGCTGATGATTTAACTGAGAAAGCAATATAAGTCTCCAAGTGGGCAACAGAAAGACATAAACTGAGTTGGAGGAATTATTTAATGACTATCAGACCAATAAGGGAGGTATTTCATTGCACTGTTAGATGCTCTGCATCATAGGAAAACTGCAGTTTATTAAATACGAGCTGTTAGCTTTTTCTACCCCTGCAGCTAATTCCTGCCACGTCTGTGACAACCAGTGCTCTAAAAATCCCAAGACAAACAAGCATGAGTAAGAGTCAGAGGGGGGCAATAGTTCACACTATTGAGTCTCTCTGGAACCAGACAGAGCAGAAGACTTCAGAGCCTGCATAAATTTGCATGTAGGGGAAACTACTTCCTTGCATTATATACAGCCTGAGGATGTATAGGATGCTAGTCTCAGATGCCAGAAGGCTGCATTTAAACCCCCAGTGTGGCTGGGATAAAAAATTTTGCTCAGAGCCCAATACATCATTCATGTGCAACCCCAGGACATCTCCAAGGGACAAGTGATCCCACCTCTCTTCTTCAGTTTCCCCATTCCAGTGCACAGAGAAACCTGCCTACTCTTCATAAGATGAGTAAGTCTAAATGGAAATACTCCTTTCCACCATGGCCCTAATAAACAGAGGCTGAAATGTCTCACACTTTACAGGAACAACTTACTAATATGTGGGAAAAATCATTCATTTTTTTTCTTTAAAAATAACACACAAATTCAAATATCTTTAAATAAGACATAAGGGTTTTCTGAAGTACAATGATAGTAAAAAATTCCATCTTCAGCTGGAAAACATATTTAAGGAATTAAACCCACTGGTCCTTTTACTCCATGTTATTTGATCTACAATTGGAAAATTAAAATGTCACTGCTGCCTCAGTAAGGCATGTATTACTATTATCATATGTTCAGATTAAATTAGTAACCCCAAACTCCCAGTCAGGAGCAGGCAGCACTGAAGTAGATTGTGTTAAAATATAGAATTATACATAATTCAACTAAGATTTTGTGAAGATTTACTGCTATATTTTTTCCTGGCCATGGATTCATTTGTATAACTGTGAGGAAAAAGTAAGTTAACTCAGTACTTAACTGGAGTCAAAATCTCTCTGCTCACAGTGTTTCCTGTGTAACTGGACTATCACATAATATAATACTTTCTACCTAAAAAAAATACAATAAATACAACTTGCACTCCCCTCTTAAGAATCTGAAGGAAATATCTTAAAATAATAGGAAACTGAAGGACACATCCAGTTATTAAGATCTCAGGCTTGATATAAAAAAGAAATTCTTTAGGGTGAGGGTGGTGAGACACCGGAACAGGCTGCCCAGAGTGGTTTTGGATGCTCCCTCTCTGGAGGTGTTTAAGGACAGGACAACACACTGAGCAACCAGGTCTAGTGGGGAGGTGTCCCTGCCTATGGCAGGGGAGGTGGACCTAGATGATCTTTAAAGTCCTTTCCAACCCAAATTGTTCTCATTATACTTGGAAACTTTCAGTTGGCTTTCACCATTTTCCCTTGATGTTTGACAGAGTTTCCTAACGAATATTCTTCTTTCATGCCTCTGTTTGCCCTAGACCCCTAGATTTCTCTTTTTTTGGCAGAGGTTAGAGTTGTATGTAACTGCTATTCTTTAGTGCAATCAATTCCTTCACTTTAGCTATTACAGCTATCAAATATTTACCAATCTTATAACAAATTGATTGGCTTTGCTGCAAGGACAAAATCAGGTCTTGCTGGAATGAGGCTGCTGCTTCATGTTGATACAGCATCATCGGTGATTTTTATTACTGATGAGGAAAAAATGGCCTCAGAGCTTGCCAAGTGACCAGACAGAAAGGAATACATTTGGAAACATTTTCACTCTCATAGTAGCTAGAATCAGAATACAAGAAGGACAGGGAACTGCTTGAGAGAGTCCAGCGCAGAGACACAAAGATGATGAAGGGATTGGAGCATCTCCCTTCTGAGGAAAGGTTGAGGAAGCTGGGTCTCTTTAGCTTGGAGGAGACTGAGGGGTGACCTCAGTCATGTCTAGAAATATGGAAAGGGTGAGTGTGAGGAGGATGGAGCCAGGCTCTTCTCAGCAGTCTCAAAGGAAAGGACCAGGGGAAATGGGTGCAAAGAGGAACACAGGACGTTCCACAAAAATAGAAGTAAAAACTTTTTCCCAGTGAGGGTGAGAGAACAGCTGCACAGAGATGTTGTGGGGTCTCCTTCTCTGGAAGCCCTCCTTTTGACCTGGTCTAGGTGTTCCTGCTCCAGCAGAGGGATTGAACAAAATGATCTCTTGTGGTCCCATCCAATCCCTGGTATTCTGTGATGCTATATAAAAAGTGCTAGGACATGAAAAAACACACATTACTCACAAGTATAAGAAAGAATGGCTAGTTTGAATATAGTATTTTTTCCCTGTAAAAACTAATAAATTATTTGATAATTTCTGCAGCCATGAAATTGCTGCTATTCTAACAAAAAGGGCAGCTAAATGGTAGAAATTTAGGCTGCCTGGAGAGGAATATGTTGCAGTCCTTGTAATGTTTCAGAGGGAGCAATTAGCTTTCACATTGGCTGAAAGCTCATTCTCCCAGAGGCTGAGAAAGCACATGTAGCAAATTATTCCCCAAAATTCAGTATTTATAAGTTTAAACAGTAGCTTGACTATACTGGCTACACGATAAGAAATTGCAAGCATGAGCTAAGGGAGAAAAGGCTTATCTGGCACACAGGAATTCTGGGCACCTTCAGAATCACAGAATGGTTTGGGTTGGAAGAGACCTTAAAGATCATCTAGTACAACCCCCTGCCATTGGCAGGGACACCTCCCACTACACCAGGTTGCTCAGTGCCTCATCCAGCCTGGCCTTAAACACCTCCAGGGATTCAGGGGGGATCCACAATCTCTCTGGGCAACCTCTTCCACTGTCTCACCACCCTCCTAATAAAGAATTTCATTCTTAAATCCAGCCTGAAATCTTCCTTCTTCCAATTTCCATCCTTTGCTCCTCGTCCTGCCATCATATATCCTATTAAAAATTCCTACTCCTGCCTTTCTGTAGCCCCCTTCAGGTATTATTAAGTCACTATGATGTACCCCCTGAGCTTTCTCTTCACCAGGCTGAACAACCCCAACTCCTTCAGGCTTACAGATCTTCCAACAATATAAGAGGTAACAATCCATGTAAGAACAAAACAGTCCCTGGGAAGAAAATCTGCAAACACTGGAGGAGGCTTTGAGCAACCTCATGTAGAGATGACCATGATCACGACAGGAGGATTTGAACTAGATGATCTTTAAGGTCCTTTCCATTCTACAACCTGTCATTCTACAACCTAAAATAAGCTGCTGAAGCTTACATGGCTGAAATTATAGTCTCAGGCTACCTTGGCAAGATGTATTTCGTATGTATATTAGAACTAAAGAGGCAGGGAAACTAAATGACTTGGGCTTTTATCTTGTGCCTTTCAAGCACCATTCAAAAACAGCAGAATGATGTTCCTCAGAGATGTAGTGATTACATTATCACTAGAGAATAAGGTATTAATTTAGGGAGTTTTGCAGACATTAATATTTCTTTCATGACAGCAGTCAGAGAAAGCCCAAATCACGCACTGTGAGACTCAAGATGGTGATTAGACAGAGAGAAGAAAAAGAAAAATCCCCACTCAGGGAGTTTACACTCTAAATGATACTCAGGTACACTAATTATTAGGTTGCCTGACATTTAATCAATGGCTGAACAATTCAAATGCCTGCCAGAAATGAAATATCTGTCTTTGATTTATGTATGAGCAGGTTTCTAGCAGCAAAAACTTAAAACCCCATAAACCAATTATTATTCCCATTACCTCATCCTGAGTGACTCGCTGGGATGATAAAGCCCATCTTATTTGGACTTACTGCTGAGAAATAGACTTCTAAGGCACAGAGTTCTCCAGATGGATGCTTTGGGGGGAATTAGTTGAATGAGAGAGATTTAATCCATCCCAAAGTCAGTATACTTAAATACATGATGAACATAAAAAACTCACTGCTAATCCAAAGTGACAGGTACTAATAGGGTACTTAGTGGATTAATAGCTAGCATGCTATGTTGCTTGGTCCATGCTGTTTATTTCAAGCGTGTGCTTGAATGGATGCAGAAAATAAACCCAATCCCTCAGGCCTATTTAATTCAAGTGGGCCAAAATGCATGAGTGTACATCTAAGCAGGCAATCAAACCTCTAAGTTTATCTTTAAGATGCCACACTCCTTCCAGCTCTTAAGAAAAAGAAGTGATAAACTGATTGTGGAAGAACTTTTAAATGGCTGTATGTGTGTGGGGGTTGTTTGTTTCCACTGCACCACCATTTGGCAAAGTGAATTTTTCAGCTTTTTTAAAGTCTCCCCAGGTGTTAGTTAATACCATGCACAGCTGGCATGCAGAATAACCACAGAAAATCACTCAAAAGGTTATGAGTCTCCAAAGACCTGTTATTAAAGACAGTCACATCATAAAACAATATGCTAGAAGTAAGAAACTGTCTCACTCTCCCCATTTCACAGAGTATCAGGGATTGGAAGGGACCTCAAGAGATCATCTAGTCTAATCCTACTGACAGAGCAGGAACACCCAGATCAGGTCACACAGGAAGGAATCCAGATGGATTTTGAATGTCTCCAGAGAAGGAGACTCCACACCTTCTCTGAGAAGCCCGCAACCAGTGTTGTCACCCTCTATGGGTAAAAGTTTTTTCTTGCAGACCAAGTCCTATCACTGGAGGTGACTGAGAAGAGCCTGGCTCCATCCTCCTGACACTCACCCTCCCTTTTCATATTTATAGACATGAATGAGGTCACCTTTCAGTCTCCTCCAAGCTAAAGAGACCCAGCTCCCTCAGCCTTTCCTCATAAAGGAGATGCTCTAATCCCTTCATCATCTTGGTGTCTCTTTCCTGGACTCTCTCAAGCAGCTCCCTGTCAGTTAATGCTTTTCCATGTCCACAATCCTTCCTTCCTCAGAAGGCATCAGCCATATTTAGCCAAAGGTCCAGCCCATACTGAGGAAAAAAAAAAGAAATTGTAGGACAGACAAAAATACATCAAAAGAGTCTGTGTCACTAATGCTTTCTATGAGCAAGGTTCTACAAACAGCCTACTTGAAGAAGAGATGATATCCCCCATACTTACAGTATATTACAACAGGGGCTCTTCTGGCAAAAGCAGCATCAGACTCCTAATAGCCAGTCCCTAAAATCCCCTGACTACATGGCAGCAGAAGTTGGAAGGGTCTGGTGAGTAAAAAGTAGGAGGCAAAGCTACTCTCTGTGATGAACAAATTACCATCCTTCCTTTTTTGTGTCTCCACATTAGGCACTGTTACAAATCTAACCTTCATGATTTAAACTGCCATCCTGCACCTCTACAGCAGATTTTCAATCTCCCTAAACCCTGAGTGATTCTCTCTACAAGACAGTGATGATGTAATCCACTGCTCACTGGAATTGTTGAAAGGCATAGTTTCTTGACTTGAAAGTTAAAGAAAGCTTCTCATTCAAGAAGTTTTGCATTTTGATCAGTAAACAAGAGCTCATTCATTTAAAGAATGTATGAACTGGAAGTTTCCTGGTATAAACAAATCCCAACTATACACTCAAAAAGTTATACTTTTCTGCTGCCTTATGTTATAGAATGCCACAGTCCTGCCACCATCTTTCATCTATGTCAACATGTAAGACACAAACACACCCCTTCTGCTAGATGAAATTCCTCTCTTCCTCCCAAAAAGCTATTTGGTGAAGTGACACAACATCAGTTGTACCATCATGCTGTTTGAGAAAGGCAATCACAAGGTACATCTGTTACTGATGATCATCTGCTCCCACAAAGATTACACTCTAATTAGGAAGAGCTGAACAGGTTTCTAAAGAAACTTTGTCCAAACTGACAATTAAACACAGTTTGAGCATATAATCATTCCCACAAAACTAGGGCAAACTGGTTTCATCTACTCTTTTTGCTCCCATAGTTGTTTTTCTGGTTTGAGTTCTGGCCAAGGATGAGACAAAAAACACTAAAAATGCCATAAAGGGGCAAAATGCTGGTGTTATTGCACTTACAATGGACAAGTATTTATCATCTCAGACTTTGTCTGAATAAATAGTCACCATCAGGCCACACAGACTTCCAACCTAATTCTAATTTCACTGAATTTAGGGAAAGATCTGGGATGCAGCACCTAGCTGTGGCTCCAAGGTTCCCTCTAAGGGGTTTTGAATGCAGAGACAAGGAAGACAGTGGTTCTAGTACTTTCTGATTGCTTTTTAAAGCAATTTCAAAGCATTGAATGGTATCTATTACTGATGACTATAGAGAAAAGGAAAGCACTGGAGCTACAGTCTGTCCCCTCTTACTTTCTCTTGGTGAAGAATTAAAAGAGTGTTTTAGGTAGTGTTAACACCTTCCCTATGTGAAAGAGTGGAGCAACAGACTACTTAGACATCTGGGAGACACACCTGATCTTCACATTAAGGATGTAGGGATGGTGAACTCATGAGATCTGCCATCCTGAGTAATATCATTGAGTTTCACACCGAATCTGTAACTTAAGAGCAAAGAAAGAAATACACTCTTGCAAAAAAAAAAAAAAAAAAAAAAGGAAAATAAACAAGAAAGAAAAAATTACCAAAGTGACCTCAATTTGAGATGGTTTTCCAATGAAGAATCTTTTATCAGCCTCCTAAGTCCTTCTGTGGCTGAACATCCTCAGCTCCTCAAACTCACTACCTAACCTGAATCTCTATATCATGAACTCAAAGCCTCTCCCAAGATACTGGCAGACCCATCCCTTGATAAATTGTTTCCTCTTTTATCTCCCCAAGTGTAGTTGGCAACACTTTCTGAGCCCAAACTAGCCATGATGACAGCTCTTACAGCTCTACATGGTACTGTTCTCTTCTGCTCTGCCTAGAAAACCTGGTTAACAGATATGAAAGTGGACTGAAACAAAACACAGTGAATTCCCACAGATGGAAACAGCAAACACTAATTAGATCACAATAGCTTAAATGTTCCATTTATGAGACTGTAAGTTCATAATTTGATTTACTGCAGATAATTTGTAGGGGAAAAATTCAATTGCTGAGTGTATTCAATGACTCCTGCTTGACTGATTGTGATTATCTGCTATTTTCCTTCATTGTTGTCTCTTACAACTGCTTGAATTGTCTTCAGAATTAAATACCTGTAATAAAAGCTCAGCTTCTTCAAAAAAAACCCAAAAAAACTAAACAAAAAAATCCAGTAACACCCAATAGATAAGACAATTTCTTATATAATCCCATATATATATATTTCTTGTATAATCCCATAATAGGGCCTAAAGTTTAAAAATCACGTTCAGGGATGTCAAGACACATGCTGAAGGATCAAGCACTACATCAGAACATGCACAGCAGGATATCATAATTTTTTTTATGGCTATATTCCAACACTATATGCATCTACCCCCTTTCCCAAAAACTGGATCTCTGGATGTTGTCTTCAGTGGGATCCACTTGTTTAAATGTTTGCAGCAAAACCTACAAGTACTTGCTTCCTGCTTTAGAGATTCTACATAAGGAAAAAACAGAAAAACCATAAAGATTCTCTCCCACAATTAAAAGGTGACATCATCATCATTCTGTGGATCTGGTAAAAAGCTAATGCAATGAATATATTTCCTAAACATGTTTCCTGTGTTCCAGTCTTGAATTTGTCAGGATTTGTCAAGACCTGACACGCATTTATAGATCTCTGAAAAATTCCAGGCTCATCCCCACATAATCAGAAACATCCCAGTGGTTAAGAAAACAGGATTTTGCTTGTTTTGTGAAACGTTTTGTTTTTTCCATGAACTTTATGTAGACCCACTGCATGACAAACAACACTGAAAAGGTAAATAGTCCTCGAAGTAATTACTGCTTTGTTTCAATTTTTGGAAAAGCAGTTGGATATCTTCCCAAGGACACCTTGAATAAAACATACATAGAGCAAGAGAAACAGAACTAGCTAAAATAACTCAAAAAGCCTGAACTCAATCTACTTCAGATACTTCAAGAGTCAAGGGCTTCAGGATCTCAGAAGGCAGAAAACCAATAAATTCTGGAGGGAGGAAGTCAACACAACAGGAACTAGAAGGTAATACCAGTTTCACTGTAGAAACTGCTAATTTGGATGTAACAAAGTCAATAAGAATTATTTCTATATAAGAATTATTTAATATCTAAGAAACACTGTACATTTCATCAGAATTATATATAAGAACATCCACCAAAATGTCAATCAGATCCTCTAGGTATGTACACAGTTTTCTAAGCTGTCTTAATGTTTGCAATTCGCTTCTCAGGGACCTCTAATGATAGGACTCAAACTGGAACACAGGAGGTTCCACAGAAATACAAGAAAAAACTTTTTCCCAGTGAGGGTGAGAGAACAGAGGCACAGGCTGCCCAGAGAATGTGTGGAGTCTCCTCTGGAGACATTCAAAACCCACCTGAATGTTTTTCTGTGTCTGGGTGATCTGGACTAGATGATCTCGTAAGGACCCTTCCAATCCCTGACATTCTGTAATTCTGTTGATTTCATTAATTTCCGAATTCTATGTTGTCTTTCTAACCATATGCTTCTGTAGGAGTAGGACAGATAGAGAGACAAATGGAGGAAAAAAAAAAAAAGAAAATACAACACAGAATAACACAACTCTTTTTTCTCCCCCAACTAGGGCTGCACATCCTTGGAGTCATGGCAACCAGATGGTTGCAAGTACAGAAGACAATATATTACATTAAACTAACAGGTTATACCTGCACAGAAAGAGAGACAATTTTTTCTTCAACATTTGAGTTTCCAAGACACCTACAATTTGGGCTTTGAACAGCCCCAGATCCCACAATAGGATTGTTTCAGAGGCTGGGGATGCACATGGCTCTCCCCTCAGCATCCCCTGAAGTGTGTGCAAGTCCTGGCTTGTAATTCAAAAGGGAGAGTAGATATGGCTTTGGGGTGCCTCTATTTGCAAACAGTAATATGATTTTGGTAGCGAGAGCAGAGCTTGAAAGCTCTTTATTTGATGGATAAAAGTATATTAGGTATTTGACAGTACAAACAGTGCCTCATTCTATTATACCGTATCTTACTCTCCACTAGGATTCCCATGTAATGATTATTACGATGAAAATAAAGTTCCGTCACTGAGAAAGAATGGTTTCCAAGGGGCTGTTACAATGAATCTTTCACTGACTAGAGAATGAGGAAAAAGGTGACACCTTCCTTGGAACTCATACTATATATCAGACAGGAACATATGAAAAATACATCTGTTATTGCTGTGAAGAATCCTCTGCAGGGTACCACAGTTTGGAAAAATGCTAGTTTCATCCTGGTCTTCTTGTCTCACCATTCAAGGTTCATCATTGACCTGAGAACAAATCAAGTTAGGGCTAGACCTCTCTGTTTGGGAAGACCTAGTGCTTGCTCATCCGCTGGAGTGGGGCCAGAGGAGAGCCACGAAGATGATGAGAGGGCTGGAGCAACTCCCCTCTGAGGGCAGGCTTTAGGAGTTGGGGTTGTTCAGCCTGGAAAAGAAAAGCCTCGGGGGGACCTCATAGTGACTTATCAATACCTGAAGGGGCCTACAGAAAGGCAGGGGTAGGACTTTCTAATAGGATATGTGATGGAAGGACTAGGAATAATGGATGTAAATTGAAAGAAGGGAGATTCATGCTGGAGATAAGAAAGAAATTCTTTAGGGTGAGGGTGGTAAGACACTGGAAGAGGTTGCCCAGTGAGGTTGTGGATGCCCCTTCTCTGGAGGTGTTTAAGGCCAGGCTGGATGAGGCACTGAGCAACCTGGTCTAGTGGGAGGTGTCCCTGCCCATAGCAGGGGGGTTGCAACTAGATGATCTTCTAACCCAAACCATTCTATGATTCTATGAACTAAATTTTTGTATTCAACTAACCACACACATCCCTTCTGTGACTACATTACAGTGACACCACGATAACCTAACACCTAACTTTGCAAATGTCTTATCAAAATGTTTAGTTGTTTAACAGTCTTTAAACTCAGACTTTTAATGAAATCTAACAAGTCTTTACATTGTTATACTTAGCAATTAACAGAGGGGTTACATTTTGGGATCAAATGGCAAACTGTTACATCTATCTTCACATACCTATACTGCATTTATTTTTGCCAAGCAACAAAGCACCTCATTAATTAGGTCTCTTGGGTCTAGTTCTCTTCTACTTGTGCTACAACAGCCCTAAAGCTGTCATGCAATTAGTAAATGCTGTAGCTTAGAGTTACTATCATATTTTTGAGCATGGCTAGAGAGAACTTCAAATTTGGCTTCCTAGACTTAATGGACCCAGGAAACAATCTAATTTTTGAAGACGCCATCCACAACTCTCCAGGTTTTAACTGCAGGCTTGCATACATAAGAGATTAAAAATGTGGGTAATTTACATTAAAAGTATGTAGGTGTAAAGCACCTTTCCCCTCAGAGATCCAAAAGCTTAACTGGCAGCTATTTATCATAGAATAGTTTGGGTTGGAAGGGACCTTAAAAATCTAGTTCCAACCCCCCTGCCATGGGCAGAGATACCTTCCAAAAGAGCAGCTCAAGGCCCATGACGCTGCAAGAAAGTTTTGCTTTCTCAGTTAACTGGCAGTGTTGGACAAGGCATTGAGCAACCTGATCTAGTGGGAGATGTCCCTACCTATGGCAGAGGGTTGGAACCAGATGATCTTTAAGGTTCCTTCCAGCACAAACAATTCTCTTTGATTTTTACACCCATTACTGTTATTTTCTTCTACTGGACCTTTACACAAAATCACTTGGATTAAACTTTGCAAACTCTAAGATATAGCAGGTACTTAGTGGGCCTTTGCACAGCTCTTAACTGAGAATACAGTACAGTTATCCAAGTGGAGAAAAATTAATTCATTTTACAGAATTTTACAGAATTATGTGACTTTGTACATCTTTTGATTCGTACATCAACTGAAATAAAATACACTAATAAATCAAGCACTCAAACACAGACAGCTAATTAAGTGGAATACATTTGTATCTTCAACTAGCTGTGTAGACTGTGTATCACTCAGAAATCAGTCTTATGTAACAGCTTTGCTTTGAAGGTGACATCAAAAGCCTGAAATCTAGATACTGTTATACACAGTGTGAAGACAACAATGACAATTCCAAGAGAAATGCCACTGGAGACTTTAGCACTATTAGACACGTGTAGCATATACAAAAAGCTCAATCTAGTGGATGCCAGGGTACAGCAAGGGCTCTGCAAAACAACAAGTGGGAAAAAAAAAAAAACCTGTTGGCTGCAGAGCTGGTTTCAATCTTTGAGGCAAAAAAAAATTGAAATATCTTTCCCACAGAGAAACAAAACTGTTTGATGACAAACAACCTCAACTGCAAACTATACACTCACTCCTTTCCTTTGTCCTCCCCAACAGCTTCAGTGGAGAATCACAGAATGGTTTGG
>VZTY01012606.1:187080-238796 GCA_013400935.1 Turnix velox | reverse complement strand
CTCTCATCATCTTCATGGCTCCCATTTTTAATGCCACCTTGAGGGCTTCTCCTCTGTCCAGCCATCTCACCTCATTCCCACCCCTGCTCCTCCTCCAGCAGGAACAGCAGAGCTAAGCAGCAACCAAAGCATTATTTATTTATCCCTGGGCCCTCCTGGTTTTTCTAATCTGTTCATTGAGTGAGTAATTGATAAATTGAAACCATCTCCTTCCTTTCCCTCCAGGGCCGTGTCACCACAATTCACAGCCAGCTCTCTTCTCCCTCTCTGTGTTCAGTTTTCCTTTCTTAAGCAGAGCCTTGGAGAGGAATTACCTAAATCTGGAGAAACACCACCATGAATCAGAGCCTAGTCCACCAATGTTTTATACTTTTATTCTTCTCTCTATATATATTTGGTGGGAAGGGACATGATGAGAGAGATCTGAGAAAGTCAATATCCTCAGCACGTGAATTGCTTACTCATTAGGAATTGTACTCCTGTCTGCCCCCTCCTCTCCTTTGTGCTGACAATTTCCAGTCTGCCAGGAGTGACAGTAAGGCAGAAGCATGTCTCTGGTCTTGTTACAAAAGTCTCAATACCAAAAATTCATGGGTTTTTTTTTAATTCCTGGGTGGCTTCCAAGTACATGGCAATCATGGCAGCTCCTGAGAGCTGCCTTACTCCTTGCTTTATTCTTCAGCTTCAGGAAAACAAAAGAATCACCCAAATTCTTGTTAGGAAGATGCTGGCAGCAGGACCAGGATGTTTCTGAATTGGTTTTTCCCCCCTCAGCCTTTCCAGCTTCCTGAGAAATAAATTGCTATAATCTTCTTGTGAATTAACATAAGGTGGCTAGAGAGATATGGAAGGTCTTTGCCAGGCTTAGTCCTTTTACAGCTTGTGAGCAAATCATTTAATTAGTGGGAAACTTTTATACTGAGCACATGCAAAGACTATTAGCTTTGATCTTATTCCAGGCTCTGAGACCCAGCTTGGGCTGAGAGGTGATGAAGGTCTGTGTTGGGCCATATCCTCCCTCAGGTACATCAGGGAGATACCTGCTCTCTTACTTAATGTTTGCTACATCTGGCACAACTCTGGCTATCAAAGGTCAATGTAGAAAGTTATTTTTATGAGTTTTTACCCAGCATCTGCTACAGGGATGAATTACAAGGTTGGCCTGATGGCCCAGTAGTGCATTTTGGCTTACTCAAGGATGAAAGGGGTCAGCTGAGGTGTGGCTTCACCTGGAAGGGGGATGGACTCTGGTTTTGGCTGGTTTCCTTGGCTTCTGTTCGTTTGTTTTCACCAGGATGACTTGCTCATGGCTCATCCAGCACCACAGGAGCTTGGGTTGTACTGGGCTGATGAGGAGCAGTGAGTGCTTGGTGGCCCCGGACCCCCCCATCTCCCTGCCTCACCCCATCACCTCCTGTCTCACCCCATCACCTCCTGTTTCTTGGCTGCATTCAAGGCAAGACACAAAGGGTATGTGGTAGGAAGGACCTAAAAGAAGCAGAACAGCTCTTCTACAACCCATTTTAGCTAGTGATTGTTGGGTTTTGATCTGTAACAGATTTGAAAACTTCAGAAGTTTTAGGGAAAATATTGTTGATTGCAAAATCCAAAAGCATCTTTGCTAAACTAAGAAAAATGGGAAAAATCCCAGCTCTTGTTTTATTTTATTTTGGTTTTTTTTTTCCCTCTGTCTCTGACTCTGGCTTTATTTATACAATCCATCAAGAAGTACCTCACCAACAACATTATTTAAGCTGAGACAGGAGACTCACTATTAGTCTTGAAAATTCAGAAGATAAACAGATTTGGATGTTTCATCTTTTTGTAGCCAGTGGAAGAATGAATTACTGAGCAAACACTGTGCAGGGAATATTTAAGCAAAGGAGAAATCAGTCTTCTTTGTATGGGATCCTCTACCATGGGGCTATATATTTTTGCATGTCCTGTTTGTTTTTCTAATGGGGAAGATGAAGTGTGCAGTTTGTGTTGTTTGCTTAGGGGATAACTTAAACATAGCTAAGGATGGAGCATCTGTTGAAAACCTCTTCAGTCAGTAAACAGTGTAAGATATATTTTTATTAAACATTACCCCAGCCTTTTCCCTTTACATCCTGGCTGCTGGGAACAGTCAGGGCATGAATTATCAGCAGCAGAAGGCTTTTCTGTGCAGGAAGAAGTGGCTGCTTTGTTTCAGAGCTATGTGTGCATCGAATGATTTGCTCTGCAAAGAAAAGAAATGAAGGGGTTAGAGCCAAAGCAGCTGGGTTCCAGGGAATATAATGAATGTCAAATAAGTGGTACCACCCTCCAAAAGGAAGCAGAATTGGGATTGGACTGGTGGATAATGGGGTTTCCATTAGTGCCCCCAGCTCTGTGGCTTCACTGAGCTGATGCTGACAGACCAATGATGTTGGTACCAAAAGGGTTAATGCATCTGCTTGAGATGAGTATCACTGTCTGCTGAAATTCAGGAGTAATGCAGGACATTGCAGGACAAAGGGGAGAGATGGAATAAACTCTGGAAGCACAATTAAGTCTGGTAGAAAAGGGCAGTTTGGGGCAGTTGGGGCTTTGTGACAGTAGTCAGAACTTTCTGGCCTCAGCCCTGCCATCATCTGCCCATCATCACTGGTTGTCATTGTGACAGAAAACACCCTGACCCCAGCACCTGGGATAAATCAACCCAGGATAAACTATGGTTATGAATTTTAAAACAGCTTATTTGAAATCTCCTTGAGGAATAGGGTTTAAAAAGAAAAAGCAAATCTGATAAAGGTGAACACACCATTGATTTTTTTTTGTATTTTCTCTTAGAAGCCCATGCTCTTATGCATGTTATTCAAGTGGACACAAGGTATAGTCCCCACAAAAATTTTGCCTCTCTTTTCCTGCTTTTCTCTCCCCTTCCTTCCTTTTATTTATCAGCATCTCACCCACTTCTGAGCAGCCATGGTGAGCTTCATGATGAGAAGCTGGGTCTTCTAGCTTCTGCTGCTCTGCAGATGAGTGGTAAGACACAGTAAAAAAAATATTTACACACAGAGCAGAGATATTTTGATTACTTCTAGGGATGCACATGGAACTCTCCAGTCTGGGTACCAATTAATTATTGCACTCTTCATCTGGTCTAAGGGGAACCGTGGTAGAAGCAGGGGAGGTGAGGCTGGGACTGAGCAATTCTTGCTGGGAACCAAAACTGGAGCAGCAGATGCCAGGGATTTTGCTGAGAGATTGAATTCAATTAAGTCTTTTTTATTATAAGTGCTATAAATCTGGGAGTTGGGTGAGCCAGGCTGAAGGAGAGAGGTGGCAGATGGGATGAGGGAAAGACAATTAATAGAAATACAAGCAAACAGCTTTGTATTAGCTCCTGCTGGGAGATTTGAAATGTGTGGACTGAAGATGGAAGCAGCAGTGGGTGGCACAGATGGGAAGAGGACTGAGGATCATGTGGGCTAACTCTTGGGATGTGTCACTCTTGGGATGTGAAAGTCCTCAGCCCTTTTGCTGCAGGGTCCAATGGAAGCCAGGGTTGTCTGGCACCAGTCGGAGGGTGAGGGTCAGAGCAAAGATGTTTTCTGATTTTTGGGTGCTTTGATCTGGAAGGAGGATTGGAAATGGAGACTGAGTGGATGCTAAGGAGAGATGGGAAGGAGCTGACAGTGATGATTAACCATTCTAGTGAGTGAAAAATACTGTCCAGGAGGGTTACATCATTCCTCTTAGATGCTTTTTGACTCCACTCTGCCAATTATTAATTTTCATGTGTTTTATGGTGAAAAGTGTTTGCTTTTAGTTTCTTAAACTGTGGAGGCAGCAGAAAGGGTGTTGAGAGGACCATCTCCTGGTCCAAAGGAAATACCTACTCAGAAGACAGAGGCTGAGGGCAGACTGAAACCCAGAACTTCGTTCAATCACAGGAAATTGCTCTGATTCAGTTTCCTCAACTCAGTTTGGGTTAATTGGTTTGATTTTGAAGAATGAGGTTTATTCTCTAGACCTTGCCACATTCCATTTGCTTCCATAAATTCCCTCCCCCCACAGCTGGAGAAGTTTCCCCCTTTGTTTCATCACATTTGACAATAGGAGAGAATTTTCCTTTCTCAACTGTTGGATTAACCATTCTAGTGAGTGAAAAATACTGTCCAGGAGGGTTAAGTCATTCCTCTTAGAAGCTTTCTGACTCCACTCTGCCAATTATTAATTTTCATGAATCTCAAAATATGTTTTATGCTGATAAAGCTTCTTAAAGCCTCTCCTCTCGAGCTGCATTAAAGAAAGTGGTGCTTATGTAAGTCCTTTGGAATATTTAATATGCCATGGCTCTGAATTTGCCAGTTCATTATTTTCACTCAGCCTCATGAGTGGGTAGGTATTGATTATTTTATCCAACTGCAAGAGAAAAACCTTGGATACTCACATCCAGTTGGAATAAGCTTGCAAAGGAATCTGCTGCTCCCAGTCTGGCCAAGCAGGCAATTATTCTCTTCCACTTCCCTCCTTCCTCCTGAGTTCTCATATTTTTCTGCTTTTATGTTGGAAATTCATTTTGCTGCTTGTAAAAGGCACTCAACTGACAGGATTGACCCAAAAAAAACTTCCTCCAAGTCCAGAGAAGTTTTCCATGCCTGAGAACTTAAAATAAAAATAGAAGGTTTGGGTGGTAATGTGCTTCTTGGGTGAGGGTTGAGCTGCCCCACTGCAAATCCTTCCAGATTTAATGGCTTCATCTCATGATGGAGCATCTCCTGGCACAATTTGCCCAAATTATCCTTGTTTATCACTGTCTCTGCCTCCTCACTATGGCCTTGGGGTGACAAAATACTGGTCCAACCTCTGTGGGGTGGGCTGAGAGCTGCTTTGGGGTGTTTTAAGTTCTAGACACATATTCCAACTGCTAATTGATTCCATGTTACTGTCTCTAAGAGGCACAATAAAATAAATGAGGAGTTGTCAGTCCAGTGTGTTTTTAGACACCTTGGAGCAAAAGTAGCCTGCTCAGCTGCTAATGAAACCACAGTCAGCTGAAGGACATCATGCACCATCCTCTGGTGACATGCCATCAGCTCTGGAGCAGGCTTGTTTGCCACTTTGCTATCCCTCTATCCTGTTTTCACCCAGAAATAATTTCCAAGGTCTCACGATGTGTTACGAAAGTAGGGAAAATCATCTTTCTCTGACCATTAAAAAAGAAAAGACTCTGCATGGCCTTCTTACCCCCTGCACAATTTAGGAGGTTCACAGGCATCCTGGATGTGACCTCCTGTTGATCCTGACATTTCATAGTAGAATGTTTCCCTGATTTCTGAATATCAGAAATGAATTGGAAAAAAAACCCCAGAGTTTAACACCATAGGAAATGTTTTAGGAAGTCAGATAAATGTCATTTCCCTTTGACAAATGATACTCAGCAATGATAAAATAATGTTCAATTAGTAGCAGAGGTTATTTCCCTGCTGATGCTGCAGGAGCTTTGAAGGTCTAGAAAAGCTTAATCTGCGTTTTCAGCTTCATAAAGGGAAAAAGTAGGAAAAGTAAAACATTTGATTCATTACTTAAAATAAGTGAGTGGGTAGGAAGTGAGGGAAAATACTCTTTTACCTTTAAAAGGAAATATGTCTAAAGACCCATGTCTGAGGGAAGAGTAGGAACCAATATTGCTGAGCTTCAGCTTTTTGTATTAATTTCAACCACTACTCCTTTGTTCTACTCTGAAATTACCTTTGTGTGTCTGAGCTCAGCTCAGGTGGGGAACTGGGTTAAGCTGAATTGGGAGAACTTGTCCAGACTGGAGAAGAGAAGGCTTGGGGGAGACCTCTCAGTGGCCTCCCAGTACCCCAAGGGGCTACAGGAAAGCTGGGGAAGGGCTGTTTGCCAGGGCATGGAGTGATGGTTTAACACTAGAGCAGGAAAGGGTTAGGTGAGAGATTAGGAAGCAGTTCCTCCCCATGAGGGTGGTGAGACACTAGAACAGGTTGCCCGGAAAGGTGGTGGAGGCCCTATCCCTGGAGACATTCAAGGCCAGGCTTGGTGAGGCTCTGAGCAACCTCATCTAGTGCAGGACGTCCCTTCTCAATGGCCATTGAAGGTCTCTTCCAACCTTATGATGCTGTGAAATTAATTTCAGTGGGGAGCAGAGGTGTAAATGCATCTTAATGCAGATGCTCATGGCACTGACAGTTCACATCCTGGAAACTTTGCACTGATTTCTCAGTGGAAACAAACCCTGGGGGATATGACTTTGATTATCTGAGTCCACAAGCTCCAGATTACCCTAATGTTTGTGCTGGGTTCATCTGGACCCCCCCAAACAGGATCGAGGTGCATTAACCACCCAGCCAAGCATGGCCAAAATCGAAGCAGCTCCAGCTGCTTGGTGAAATCCCAGGAAATTGCCTACTCTGGTATGAAACTGCTCCAGAGGAGATGGAAACAGCAGCATTTGCTCATGATGGATGAACCCTATTTTATTTTTGCTGTAAAAGGTTTTGGAGACAAGGTTGCCCTATAAATAATGTTGCAATTATAATTTTGTTAAATGGCCTTTGTAGGAAAAAAGAAAATAAAATCACTCCCTTCTTTCCTTATTCCAGGTAATCAGTGAGACGTCCTTGGGTCTGATAGTGTCATTTGTTTTCTACAACATATCTATAATTTTATATAATGTGCATAGATAAATGTGCTTGAGTTTATATATATATATACACATATGTTTTTCAGAATAAAGATAATCCATGGATTATGCCTGATCCAGTAAAGATCCTCATGGGTCTATGAGCCACCAGCATGAGCTTGCAGCCCAGAAGGCCAACCAAATCCTGGGCTGCATCAAGAGAAGTGTGACCTACTGGTCAAGAGAGAGGATTTTGCCCCTCTACTGGGCTCTGGTGAGACCCCAACTGGAGTTACTGTGTCCAGTTCTGGAGCCCTCAACGTAAGAAGGACATTGAGCTGTTGGAGCAGGTCCAGAGGAGGCCATGAAGATGATGAGAGGACTAGAACAGCTCCCTTGTGAGGACAGGCTGAAGGAGTTGGGGTTGTTCAGCCTGGAGAAGAGAAGGCTCAGGGGGGACCTCAGAGTAGCTTCTCAGTACATGAGAGGGGCCTCCAGAAAAGCTGGGATAGGAATTTTAATAAGGTTCAGGATGGCAGGACTAGGAGTGATGGATGGAAGTGGGGAGATTCAGGCTGGAGATAAGCAAGAAGTTCTTTGCTGTGAGGGTGGTGAGACAGTGGAAGAGGTTGCCCAGAGAAGTTGTGGATGCCCCCTCAATCTCTGGAGGAGTTTAAGGCCAGGCTGGATGAGGCACTGAGCAACCTGGTGTAGTGGAAATGTCCCTGTCCATGGCAGGGGGGTAGGAACTAGATGACCTGTAAGGTCCCTTCCAACCCAAACCATTTTATAGTTCTATGAAATCCAATGACAGCCATCACTGCTGCAAGGTGACACATGGCACCATTTTTATGGGGAAGTCTCTTTGGGAATGTGACATTCTTTCTAAGTGCTTTAAGAGGATTTCCTCAGGATAATGAGTAAAGGAGAGATGCTTCATATCCACATCTCTGACTTTGGTCTGATATAAAGGAGAAGAAATAAGGACAGGTGACTTCCCATCCTGATTCCCTGATTTATTCTGGTTCTCTGCAATAGGGGAATGGAGTAAATGAAACCCAGGGGCAATTGTTGACAGATAGTGTGGCATGTGCAGCACAGGGACTGCCTTTCTCCAGAAATACTTGTTATTTGGATCCTCCTTGTGCTGCTGATGTATATGGCATCATTGCTAAGTGGCTGACATTAATGAACATCTTGCCAGAAGCAGAGGTTTCAGCCTGACAGTTTCTGGGTCCAAAATGTTACCTGGAAGAAAGGCAAGCCCTAAAAGCATCCCTTAGAAATAGAATCATTGAATAGTTTGGCTTGGAAGGGACCTTAAAGATCATCTAGTTCCAACCCCCCTGCCATAGGCAGGGCCACCTCCCTCTACACCAGGTTGCTCAATGCCTCATCCAGCCTGGCCTTAAACACCTCCAGGGATTGAGGAGGCATCCACAGCCTCTCTGGGCAACCTCTTCCAGTGTCTCACCACTCTCACAGGAGTCAACTTCTTTCCTCTCTACAGCCTAAATCTCCCCTCTTCAAATTTACACCTGCTATTCCTAGTCCTGCCAGCACATATCCTATTAAAAAGTTCTACTCCAACCTTTCTGTAGCCACCTTCAGGTATTGAGAAGCTTCTATGAGGTCCCCCCTGAACTTTCTCTTCTCCAGGCTGAACAACCCCAACGCCTTCATCCTGTCCTCAGAAGGGAGGTGCTCCAGCCCTTTGATCCTCCTCCTTATTCCAGGGCAAGCAGCAGAGTGGCTACAGCCTTTGTGTTGATGCTTGAGGGTGACAACCAGCAGCTGTTTCTTCTGAGCAAGGGATTTATTGATGCTCTTGCTGGCTGTTGGGTT
Organism: Turnix velox; assembly: GCA_013400935.1. NCBI lineage: Eukaryota > Metazoa > Chordata > Aves > Charadriiformes > Turnicidae > Turnix > Turnix velox. The sequence continues at coordinate 230,338 of VZTY01012606.1, read as the reverse complement.
TCCCCAGCAAATGGGTGGGATATTATTGGAGTTTTCTTTCACAGGTTCCCTTTTTTTAATAGAAATTTTGCTCTTGATGCCACCACATTGGTTTTGAGAACAGCCCCTTGTGACAAACCTGCAGGTGTTTCAATGAATTATTCTGCTAACTACTCTTGCTTTCCTTACTCAGGAGTAATTTCTGAAGAAATTTCTGCTATGGTGTGGCAGCAAGTCATCAGTGAGCCCTGTCTCAGTCCACAGAGATGTGCCAGCTACCAAAATGCTGACAGATGTCTCAGATCCAAGACTCTTTTCCTAAACAAGGAGAAATACCAACCTTGAAATCCAGGAGACAAGGGCTTTATGATGTCAAAGAGACTTAGAAAGAAGAGAAAAAAAATTGGTAGGCAGGTTAGAAACTTTTCTACCTGTGAGCAGATTTGAGGGAGCACAATGGGAGCTTGCAGCAGTTCCACTGAAAGCAGCATCACTTGTTTTACAAGTAGGTGTTTTGCAAACCCTGTCTGGAAGTCTGTCTGACCCCCTGTCTGAAGATGCTTTGGCACTGATGTGACTACCTGGGGTAACACTGTGCAGGTTTAGCCACAAATCCCAAAGCAATGCAGCTTGTTTGATGGGTTCATCCTAGAGGCAGCAGTGGGGAAGGAACAAACCCCAGTGCACCAAGGTGCTGTCACTCGAGATCTGGGCTATGCCAAGGCTTGAAGGTGAATCCCCAGGGGTCATCTGCCCTGGAGGATTTTGGCAGCTGAGGCACATGGTACCTTGCAGCAAAGCAGGTCTACCTGCTCTCCTAAGCTCAGGGTTGTGTCTCCTCTCAGATTCAGTCAATCAATGCTGATGCTGTTTCCCTCATTCCCTCAGAGATAGAAGGATGGATGGATGGATGGATGGATGGATGGATGGATGGATGGATGGATGGATGGATGGACAGGTATATCCTAATGAACAGCAGGAGCTTTCATTGGTAGTCCCTCAGCACCTCTCCTGGAAGCCCTCCCACTGCAGGTACTGTGACACAACAAAGGTCACCAATGGATATATTAGACCACAATGGTAAAAATGAGATACCCCAAATGTTTAAGAGCCACTTGAATTAGTGCAGGCAGTGGGTAAACACAGTGTGCTGATATTTACAGGCATTAGCTGGATTCTCAGTGTAAGGAATTCCTTTAATCTTTAGCCAAAAGAAATCCCATTCCAAACAATCTAAAAAAGCTTTGTGGGGAAAGAGGAATTGCTGGCACTAATTACTAGAAAGGTTAAACAAGTAAGTTGTCCTGTCCTATGGAGTGGAAGAAACCTCAGGTTGGGTCAGAGGTGATTTTTGTCCCTTGGGAAAGTCTGAGATGGATGCTACTATTGATGGGAGAAGGACTTATTCCAGTCCCAGTGATGTGTCTCCACATATGGCTGGGGGGAAGATCAAGCTCCCTGCTTCAATGGAGTTATTTAATGGGAGGACTAAGAGAAAGGGTGTGAAATTCCCTTTAACTGCCAATGAATTTGGCTTTATAATACTTTTCTGCCCCTCTGGAGTGTTGCTGCAGAGGAGAGAGACTCCACAAGAAGCAAAGGGCAGAAGTTTTGATCCAGCAGGTCCTATGTTGAACAGGTAGAAGCCTGGACAATGACAGGTGGCAAAAGCAGAGTGGCTTAACCTTAACTACAGCTGTGCTGCCACAAATACAGGTGCTGTTTGTCAGCAGATTCAAGTCTGTTGTGGGATTTTTTTCTTATCTGGAATTAAAAAATGAAGGAATCCACCTGCCCCCTTGACTGAGCACATCAGCAGTGCATCCTGTTGGCAGAAGGTGACTTTAACACTAGGCCAGTGGTCTCTTGCTAATTAAAATCAACACTTTTAATTTGTTTTGGGGATTCTTTCCAAGAAGGGAAATGCAGTTTGGAAAGGTTTTCAGAGCTGATTGCTTTCCCCAGCCTGGTCTGTGCTTGAGAGCAATGGGAGAAGGATCTGGGGAGAGAAAGGAAGAGAAGGATGAGGAGGAACAAAAGGCCCTGAAAAGCTCAGATGAGTCTTAAAGCTGGAAAAGAAACAAATCAATGTCAGGAATTAGAGAAAGAAAAGGCAGGGAGAGAACAGAAAAGATTGGAACAAACCCAAAGAAGATAGACAAAAGATGATTGATAGGGAGGGAGGGTGGCAGAAGACAGCTGAGTGACAGGTGGGGAAAAAAGGCAGAGAGATGAACATAGGGGTCTGGAGACATCACTGAGATCTCTAAGAGTAGCCTGAAGAAGCATTTGACAGGAGTAGTGTTGGGTTGGAGATGGGGGACATGACCCTGGGGGGTCTCCTCCTGCTCTGGTTGAGGTCAGGCATCCCATGGTCCCTACTGTCTGCCTGTGTCCCACCACAGGTGGGAACTTTAAAGGTAAGATCTCCTTCTGGGTCTCTTGCCAGTCAGCTGAGAAGATGGCCAGCTGCAGTACAGGCTTGGAGACCCAGCCTAGCCAGCAAACTAGCCAAGGTCAGATATATACAGAAACAAGGGCCATGGGCTGCTCTTATCCCACTGTAGTTTTCTGGAAGCAGATATCAGGTAAAAACATCTTTCCTCTGGAGACTGGGAGGACCTGCTCTTTAGCTCCACAGTGAGTGCAGTTAAGGGCAAAACAGCTGTCCCAAAAACATCTGGGTGTGCAGGGAGTGTCATGGGAGTGCTCTGACCCCAACCCCATAGCTCACAGGGGCTTACCCTGCTGAGCAGAAGAGCTCAGGGACAAGTGTCTTTTCCCATGGCTGCAGGAGAAGTAAACTTGCATTTAGACAGAGTTTCTCCTCTCTGTTTGGTTCCCAGCAGAATGAAGAGGGGCCGCTCTTCCGTGGGAGGAAATCTGAGGGCAGATGGATGCTTTGGATACCCAAGAAATGAGTTAATCTGGGAAAACTCTTCAGGAAACAACAGGATGCTGCCAGCATGTTCCTGTAGCTTTTCACTGTAGGCAGGAAGAGAAGGAAATGATTCCTGCTGTGATGACTAAATCAGTGTCTGATGAGACATCACCCTTACCTTTCACTGACACAAGTGCTGGGTTCAGCATCTGCAGGATGTGAGGTGGAGTGAGACTGGAGCCAAGTGGTTCACTCCAGAGGGCTGAAGGATGCAGTGGAGCATCTGCTATACCTTCCTGGGTATCCATACATCTGCTGCTGGGCATCTGTGGCAGGGAAAGACACACTGGTGAGAGGATGAAAGACTGGGAGAGGGTGAAAGGCTGCAAAACAAGAGCTGTTTCAGTGAGGTTGTGGAGGTGATTAAGGCCAGGCTGGATGAGGCATTGAGTAACCTGATCTAGTGGGAAGTGTCCCTGTTCATGGCAGGGGGCTGGAACAAGGTGATCTTTAAGGTCTCTTCCAATTCAAACCATTCTATCATTCTATAATCCATTCTATGATGCAAACAGACCAGCAGAAAGTAAAGTCACAGCTTTCACTGGAGGGCAGCCACAAAGCACCTGGGAAGTTTTTTTTTCCTATTTACCTGGAGGAATTTGGTTGTACTTCTCAAGGAGATTTTTTTTTCCTAGTTGCTTAGGAAAATGGGCTGCAGTCAGCCTGAGAAATGGTGTGTGAAAAGATGCAGGAGGGAATCACCAGTGAAATGAACACATTGAGTGAGGCATTGACGACGTGAGCCTGGTTAATTAAAGATGTGAACACAGTGTTCTGCTGTGATAAAGCTTGTATCAATAAAGTATCAGTGTTTTCTCATTAAAGAAAACAAAGCCATGTGGCTCAGAGGGTGCACGAGGTGAGTTCTGACTGTTCCTCCTCCAAAGAAGAACAATCCTATTTTTCTTTTCCCTCCAGTAGCAAAGGTTGAACCGGAGTGACTAAAACCAATCAGGCAGGTTTTTTTGGTGGCTAGATTTGGGCTGGAGGTGGGAAGGAAGTTCTTTGCTGTGGGGGTGCTGAGACACTGGAACAGGTTGCTCAGAGAGGTTGTGGATGCCCCCTCAATCTCTGGAGGTGTTTAAGGCCAGGCTGGATGAGGCATTGAGCAACCTGGTGTAGTAGGAGGTGTCCCTTCCCATGGCAGGGGCACTGGAACTGGAGGATCTTGAAGGTCCCTTCCAATCCAAACTATTCTGTGATTCTTTAATTATAACAGCAAATCTTAAAAGCTGAGCCAAGCTTATGGCAATTTAACTGAGTAGATTAACATGTATGTTTCTTTGTAGCTGTCAGTTCCTTGCAGAGAATTTGTATTACAGACCTTTTGGATTCTTCTAGTGAGTCTTTCCCAGCTGATATTACTTGCTCTCTACCATATTCACTGTGTGTGAAAACTTTTCTTTGCTTCTTATGGTGGTTATGTGTTTTGATTTGTTCCCTTGAGAAGAGGGAAACACGTTTGCACATCACCATGGTTGCAGAACCTGCATCCAAAGGCAAACCAGTTCCCTCTCTGTGTTACTGGGTCAGCAGAGATGAACTGAGGGACGAAGTGTGTGTCTGAGTCCTCCTACTTTTGTATTTTTAGTGAGAGAAAGAGTTGAAGGGCACAGCCAGGAGGTCTGCTGGGGTGTGGCTTAAAGAGCTGTAGAAATCAACTCCACCTGATGCTTTTTACAAACTCTCAGATCATCAGATAACCACCATCACAGTCACAGTTGATAAAAACTTCATAAGAGTCACTATTTTCTGCAGAAAACCAGATGGTCTATTTTAACAGCCACTAGTGGCACAATGAGTGGTGGATACCTGGTGTGCTGAAGTAGCACGGAGGGCACTAATGGCAGTGTCTGTATCTCCAAGTGACAGCAAAAAAACCCGAAGGCTGAAGTGGTAGGAAGGGATGCAAATCACTTCTTAAATCCCTCCAGGCAAGTTTCCTGTGGAGGAGTCTCCAGAAACGTGGGTGCTCTTCAGGTGTTTGAAAATGGGATGTTACTGCAGCTCAGAAGAGATTGGTGCATTGTGCTGTTTGGGAAGTAGATGGCACCTGTAGGCTTCCTGGTGCCTCAGATTTGCTCAGGAGGTGGCTTTGGGAACACTTTCTGGTAGATCTGAAAGCTCCAGCTCCTGTGTAATGTTACAAAGCAGTTGAGGAAAATAGCAGTTGCTGCTGAGACTTCTCATTGTTCTTCTCACGTGATCTTGCCTTGCTCTCTCTGGTCAAAGGAGATTAATTGCTGTTTTTCACTTCCAGTGCTAAAAGAATCATAGAATGATTTGGGTTGGAAGGGACTTAAAAGATAATCTAGTTCCAATCCCCCTGCCATAGTCAGGGAGGGACACCTCCCACTACACCAGGTTGCTCAATGCTTCATCCAGCTTGGCCTTAGACACCTCCAGGGAAGGAGGGGGCATCCACAGCCTCTCTGAGCAACTTCTTCCAGTGTCTCACCACCCTCATAGTAAAGAGCTTCTTTCTTAACTCCAGCCTAGTAAGCCCAGGTTGAGAAGTTTAAAGTCTTTGTGAAGATTCAATTAAAATAGATGGTAGTCTTTCATCATATATGTCCTGTGCCGCTGCACTTGAGTGACAGGGTGACCTGGCACCTCTCTCTTTGGAGGTGAAGACTCTAAGCCTTGTTTCCCTCCCTGACCAAGTGTAGCTGCCTCCTATAAATATTTTGGGCCTGGTAATGCCAATTATTACAGATTTAAATAGCTAATATTGCATTTAAATAACTAATATTACATTTAAATAGGTTAATATTACCCACTTAAACAGCTACTTCCAATGTAATCAAAGAGAAACCAAGAAAAACTCAATAATAAAACTCAGTGACTCTCAATAAGTCACTAGAAGATAAACAGAAGGGAACCCAGGAGTGTTTGTTTCTGTCCTGCCATGTATAATATTTTTGCTATCAGCTCCTCCAGTGTGTATTGTTGATGCTCTGCAGCAGATGAAAGCCAGGAAAACACCCTCTGCTGGGACCCTGCTCCAGAAATATCCATCATGGAGCTGTATGAGTCTTCAAGGTGAGCAGAGAGGGGTTGCTCTCCTGGCATGTTTGGCTCCAGTGTTCAATGAGGTTGGAGGAAAATGGGTCAAGCCAGGAGTACAGCTGGGAACCTTCAATATAAGAAGGACATTGAACTGTTGGAGCTGGTCCAGAGGAGGCCCATGAAGATGATGAGAGGGCTGGAGCATCTCCCTTATGAGGACAGGCTGAAGGAATTGGGGTTTGCTCAGCCTGGAGAAGATTCAAGGGGGACCTCAGAGTAGCTTCTCTGAAGGGGACTACAGAAAGGCTGGAGTAGACTTTAACAGGACATGTGATGACAGGACTAGGATTAATGGATGTAAATTGGAGAGGGGTGATTCAGGCTGGAGAGAAGAAAGAAGTTTTTTTCTGTGAGGGTGGAGAGACACTGGAGCCAGTTGCCCAGAGAGGCTGTGGATGCCCCCTCAAACCCTGGAGGTGTTTAAGGCCAGGCTGGATGAGACATTGAGCAACCTGGTGTAGTGGGAGGTGCCCCTACCCATGGCAGGGGGGTGGAACTAGATGTTCTTTTAAGGTCCCTTCCAACCCAACCCATTCTATGATTCTATGATCATTCCTCTCAGGTACTCATCTCTAATCACCCTCATCTTCTGCAATGAGAAGTGCTGTGCTGTTGAGTTTCACCTGCCTGGAAAGAAAGTTTCCTTGAGCAGCCTAATGCTCTGCACACCCAGTAAATTAGCATAAATGAGTTTATCCTTATTTACCTAATTGCAAATGCCTTCACAAATGATTTTTGCTAACACCTAATGGGATGAGTGTGACATCTGAAGCAATAGTAATGGAAATATAATGCAGTGTGATAGCGTAAGTACAACAAAATTCTCATCTGAGTGGGATCAGCTTCTGAAGAACAAAACTGCAGGTGTGAATCTGGAACAGGAAGGAGTTGATGGGGCAGGAACAGGAAAGTGGCATAGAAAGGAAGAAGATTGGGATGTTTCAGACACTTTGGAAGCATAGTCAGGCAAGGGGCTATGGGCACAGTCAGGAGGAAACCCCAAATGGATATTTGTTTCAGTCTGACAGGTTTTCTTTATGACTTTTTTGCTAATTTTGGGTGTTTTTTTGACAGTGCCAGGTGCTCTGAATAACACATCACATCATGTTTTCTTTGTCTTTTTCTTCTGTGATGATGTGAGAATTGCCAAGTAATTCTTTTTTAATTAAGACAACTTCAGTCCAGATTGTTGAGTTCTTAAAGGGGAGTCATGTAAATGAGATGCAGAGGAGCATCACTCCTGCAAAGCCAAACAGATACTCACCTACAGCAGGTCAGGCAGAAGGTTTATCCTCCCTGGATGAATTCAGAGGGAGGGTGGAAAGTGCAGAGGTGATATTAACCATGCAATGAGGATGCCTGGCCTCTGGCTGAGAGTTTTACTTCTGTTTATAAACTCAGCATCCACTTCCCAGGAAACCATTTTTGATGTTGACTTCAGACATCCTCTTGCTGTGAAGGGCCCAGCCTCTCGGCTTGCCCAAGAGACAATAGAAGGAAAAGAAGGACAATGGGTGCATGTGCTAAACACTTTAATGAGCACTTCCACACCATTCTCCTGGATTTCCCCACATCCCCATGAGTCAATAAGCACCTCATGCAGCCTTCTAGATAGCGTGTAATAAACTGATACAGCTGGGGACCAGCCCAAATGTAAGCTCTCCTTCTCTGAATTGCCAACTTATTTGATTTGTTGTCTCCATGTAATATTTCTAGCAATATCTTTGCCTGCATAAGGCTTCTATAAAGAACACAAGGAGCATTGGGAGCATTGAGTTGTTTTTTGTTTTTTTTTAAGAAAGCCAATGAGTAGTGATCCATCCTGTCCCTACCCAGAGGGTGGGAGCACCTCCCTTATGAGGACAGGATGAAGGAGTTGGGGTTGTTGAGCCTGGAAAAGAGAAGATTCATGAGGGACCTCAGTGTAGTTCTCAATACCAGAAGAGGGCCTGCAGAAAGGCTGGGGTAGAATTTTTTAATAGGGTATGTGATGGCAGGCCTAGGAATAATGGATGTAAATTGGAAGAGGGGAGATTTAAGCTGGATATCAGAAAGATATTCTTTGCTGTGAGGGTGGTGAGACACTGGAAGAGGTTGCCCAGAGAGGCTGTGGATGCCCCCTCAATCCCTGGTGTTGTTTAAGGCCAGCCTGGATGAGGCACTGAGCAACCTGGTGTAGTGGGAGGGGTCCTTGCCCATGGCAGGAGGCTTGGAACTAGGGGATCTTTCAGGTCCCCTCCAACCCAAACCATTCTATGACACTATGATTTGGATAGGGAACTGGAAATGAGCATCTCTGCAATAAAAATCTCTTTCCATCTACCAAGTTCCCCAAGAAAGTTTCTCATCCTGAAGAAGCAGAACAGGGAAGTCTGTAAAGAGGTAAGAGCAGTAAGAGCTTCCTCTGCCTCATCTGTACTGCACATGAAGCTTCATCAGGAGCCTATTTTCTAACGATTTTTTTTTTTAATTTGCTCTTTCATTGCTACAGAACAGGTAAGATACAGAGTCTTAGGTTCCAAGGGTCCAGTTCATGCAATTCAAGTGGTATTAGACATTCAAGTAGGACTTTGGAAAGGATTTCGTTAACAGATTGAAGTATCCAAATCCCAGCTTTAATGATTTGATCTGTGTAGGACTTTACTGTGGTAAATGGAGAAACAGCAACATTCTCAGTGATTTCCAAAAATTTATTTCAGCTCACCTTATTTAGCCCCACTAATCCATTTTCTTGTTGGTGATGGTAGTTATTCAAGGAGCTTCATCCTGACAGGCTTGATGAGGTGTTGAGCAACCTGGTCTAGTGGGAGGTGTCTCTGCTTATGGAAGTGGGGTTGGAACTAGATGGTCTTGAAGGTCCCTTCCAACCCAAACCATTCTATGATTCCATGAAATTCTGCTTATTATACGAGTTGTATGAGTTTGTGCTAAAGGCCCTCTGGCAAATCTTGCATGGGCACAAGTGCATGGTTGATTTATCTGCACCTGTAGAGACATAAAGGGCCTCAGATTTGTTGCCCTGTGGCTCTGGAGGATGCACATCCCTCAATTGTCTCTGCTTGATTGTGAATTGCAAGTTGATGGCAGTATGTAAATCACCAGTGATTAGGGCTGGGTTTTCATTGTCACCCAGCATAATGTCCTCCTCCAGTAGCACTCTGTGGTGCTGCTCTGGGATGCAGGGAGCATTCACTAAGAAGTGCTCTAAGTTCTGCATCTGAAATTCAGCATTTATCGTAGTTACTTGGGACAATTTTATCTCCTGGAGACAGGGACTGTTAAATTATGACTAATACTTTGCATTGTATCTGGGAGCCTTTCATCTCCAGCTTTCTCTCTGATGTTTCGTCCAGATAGACTTGAATTATTCCCACACTACTCCAGCTTTCTCTCCTAATTCACACAAGAGAAAAGGAAAATGATAAGGCTTCTGAAAATGTATTTGTTTTTTAATGTTGTTTTACACAAGGCTGGTAAGAGGATCTGGAGTGAGGCACGTGGATCACAAAGCCTTGCAAAAAGAAGAGAGAAATGAGAACAGAGGATTTGAGTCTCATCCTTTTAGACGTCAGCAAATAAGAAATGTGCTATTTCAGGATGAAATTCTGCCTCTGTGGAAATCCACTGAGGAAAACTGTTTTAACAAAGTTGGTCTGAGTCTGAGCTCTCTGTTGGTTACACCAGCTTGGGGACTGTTTCCATCATGACTCTCCTGACCTATGAAAAGCTTTACAAATATCAGAGCCTGTAAAAAACCATACAAAAGTCAGATTTGACAAGAAGGCTCAAGGGGGACCTCATAGTAGCTTGTCAATACATGAAGAGGGCCTTCAGGAAGGCTGGGGTGGGACCTCTTAGTAGGGTCCAGGATGGCAGGACTAGGAGTACTGGATGCAATTTGGAAAAGGGGAGATTTAGGCTGGAGATAGGAAAGAAGTTCTTCTCTGTGAGGGTGTGAGACACTGGAACCAGTTGCCCAGAGAGATTATGAATGCCCCCTCCCTGGAGGGGCCAGGCTGAATGAGGCACTGAGCAACTTAGTGTAGTGGGAGGTGTCCCTGGACATGGCAGGGGGGATGGAACTAGATGACCTTGAAGGTCCCTTCCAACCCAAATCATTCTATGATCATGCTCTAGGTTATACTAAATGCTCATTATCTTTGCCAGTATCTTTGCATGATTTCAAACATGATTTAGTGTGAGAATTCAGAATCAGGGATTGTTGGGAATTTTTCAACAATTTTTCAATTAATTAGAGTAATAGAATGATTAGAGTTGGAAGAGACATCAAAGATTATCCTGTTCCAACCCTCCTGCCAGACCAGGCTGCTCAAAACCCTGTTCAGCCTGGCCTTGAGGAAAATCTCTCTCAAACTGGGTGTGAACCATGAAAAGTGACATTTTTACTCGAAAAAGATGATTGCTTGGTGTGTGGGAGACCAGGACACACATTTTTTCTGCTGCCTGTTCCTCCCACAGTGTTTTTTCCTCCCTAACTTTTTTTTTGCTAATTCAGGATTAGTTTCTTGCTTGATCCAAACTGTTTTCTTCCTAAAGCAGGGATTTGAGCCTGTGTCTCTCAGTGTCCCTGCTGTTAAAATGCACAATGCTTTCCCACTCCCAACTTTGGACATCCCTCCTCAGCACTGTGTTTTCTCCTCCATTCCATTGTTGCTTTTCTTCCAAAGGCAGCCCAAGATCATGAGTGGAAAACATTTTTCTGATTCCAGTGAGTGCTGTGATTCTGCTGTGGTTCTGAGCCCTGTCCCACAGCCTCCTGCCCTGGCCTTCCTTTCATTTCTGTTTGGATAAAAGGAAAAACATTTTGAGGAAGTTCTTCTCTTCATCCCTCTGCCAAGTCAGACTTTTTTTTTCTGAGCATTTTTGATGGTCAGAAAGTCTGTGGCTATTCCTCATTGCCTTTTGTAATTTTAGTCATAGTTTTCCCTGTTGTTTGTGTGATGAACTCCAAGCTGTAGCTGGGTTGGCAGCTCAGTGTCTCTTTAAATCACTTCTGGTTTCTCCTGTGTCATTAATATTTTATTTGTGTTGTATTACATTTCACACCAGTCTCCATGCCAACAGTTCATGCCAGGAGCAATGTCTGATAGAATAATTTAAATCCTCAGAGATATAAGCACTTTCTTTTTTGGATAATGTCATTAAGTCAGATTAATTTTGTTCTTTGTTTTGCAGTCTCGGGAAGCCAAGGCTGGATATGTTCCTCCCCTGCCCAGTGGCATCCAACAAGGTCACCCCTTCACATGATGAGAGTTGAGGAGTAAGACTCTCTTTAACCAACATCTAGTGTCATCCACTACTGACACCAAACCTGCAGGGAAAGGCAGAGCATTTCTCTAGACCAGACAAATATTCTGGGAGAATTCAAGGTTTTGAGTAGAAAATCCTCTCCTTGGGACTTTTATAAACTCTTGTGGTGCTGCATTATCCTGGCTATGCCACCACGACTGTTCTAATTCCCCTGTAAATACAATCCATATAATGATTTATTGTTTTAATGAACTGTAGGTTCTCACCTGCTTCTGATGCTTTCACGGGAATCTCTCTGATGCTGAACTGGAGAAGAAGCCACTGGGAGGAAAGGCAGAGGGAAGTTTAGCTTCCTCTTAGCCCCACACTGGGTGGTGCTTAACAAAAGGTGGATCATAGAATGGTTTGGCTTGGAAGGGATCTTAAAGATCACCTAGTTCCAACCCCCCTGCCATGGGCGGGGACACCTCCCACTACACCAGGTTGCTCAGTGCCTCATCCAGCCTGGCCTTAAACACCTCCAGGGATTGAGGGGGCATCCACAACCTCTCTGGCAACTCTTGACTCTCTGGGAAACCTCTTCCAGTGTCTCACCACCCTCACTGAAGCATCTTTATTTATTGCAAAGTTTGGATCAAAATCATATCAATGAAGATAACCTAATGACATCCCTGAAGAATTTTTATCTATTGCAAAATTTGGATATAATATTGTATCAATGAGGATAATCTGATGCCACACAGGAAAGATATGGCACTTTAGGCTCCTGGGGCATGAAAAATTCAAGTTTTCTATCTCCATATCATAGAATCATAGACTAGTTTGGGTTGGAAGGGATCATCTAGTTCCACCCCCCCTACACCAGGCTGCTCAATGCCTTGTCCAGGCTGACCTGAAACACTTCCAGGGAGGGGGCATCCACAGCCTCTCTGGGCAGCCTCTCCCAGTGTCTCACCACCCTCACAGGAAAGAATTTTTCTTTTGTATCTAGCCTGAATTTCAACCTTTATTCTGAGAAATCCAGGGAATGGCATTAATCACAGGTGTAGCCAAAGGCAGACATCCAGGAATCACAAGTGCCCTCATAAGTCTGTGCACCAAGAAGAGATTAAAGAAAACTATATTTACAGGGGGAAGTGTGGAGTTAGCACATATCATCCCAAGAAGCAATTTGTCAGGATCCAAAACCTCTGTGCAAGCCAAGAGGGGAAGGAAAAGAAACACCAATGCTGCATTGATTGATTTTCCATGCCAATTAATGCCAACTAAGAATACATCCCTGGGGACCACACAGCAAGAACTGTGGGCAAAACTGCCTTGCTTGAGGTTACAGATGCTTTTGCAGACTCATGGGATCATCCCTCCTTATTCACTTCTGTTTCTTTTATTAAAAATCCACAGTGGATTTTTAATACACAGTGGGAGAGAGGTTTCCTGAGGCTCATGATGTAGTTGAGGGAACATCTGTCTGCTTTAACAAGCCAAATCTGTGCTCTACCTTTGTTCTGTTCTTTGTGAGATGTCTTGGGTGGCTTTGCTTGTTTTTCCTGATCAGCAATTCCTCTGCAGATCAAATTGCAAGCAGCCTTAGAACTGTCTGACACAGCAGGATTATGAAAGACCTGTAGAAATATCATGTGGTCTCTGCTGTGAAACCTGACAATTTCCATCCTCATCTTGGCAGTAATGATTTTTTGAGGCACTTTTTGGAATAAACTTCACTTCTTATTTTTTCTTTTTTTTTTCCTGGCAGGTAATGGAGAAATAAATGGAATCTGCAATCCTTTGTGCAGATGGGAGGGCATGAGATGATTCACTGGCTTTGAGGGTGCCAACAGCCATCCTTTGCACATCTTGTGTTGATTTAATGGGTAGTTTGCAGCTGTGGGATGGCTGCTATATTTTGGAGTTTTTCTTCTATTATTAGCTGTTAAAAAGGAATATGAGGCCACAGACTGGGGTTGGATTAAACTCCTAGTTCCTGCGTTTTTTGGCACCACCTGGGGATTAAAACAGATGCTGTCACTCTGCAGAGTTATCTTCAAAGCAGGGAGAGAGATATAATGAATATGGGATCAAAGCACTTTCTGCTCATTTTGTGCTGTAATTACACATGGAAACATGTTCTAAACAAGCAGCATTGGCTCTGGGGGAGAAGCACAGAGGCTTTGCCCTATGCAGCAGAAGCCAGTGTGGCAAACCAAAGCCAGATCTTGAATACTAGGGTGGTTCAGAGATGGGGAATGCTCCTCAGCCACGATGGCATCTTCCAAGGAGAAAGTCAACCCAAGAGAGTCCAGTAGTTCCCTCCAGGGTATGTCATAACCTGTGCTTTGTAGGACAGCTGCTAGTACATTGACCAGAAACATGTTTATAATTGCAACACTTTCAATGACATTTTGTGATTGTTTCAGCTTGATCTGTCATGGATGTTGGATGTCTTCCTGCTTCTGTTGAAGTTGATAAGGACTTTTTCACACAAGGGGACTTCTTCGCACAAGGGACAACATATCCTGAGAATTGCATGGTAATCTGTCCTTTGGAGGAAAACTGGAAAAAACCATTAGATGAAGGAAGATGTATGAAAGCTGGAGCAGATACCTTGCATGTGTAGGCAAAAGGAACACAATAAATAATGCAGCAAATGTACAATAAATCATTTAGGTTCTGTGAAGCTTGTCTGAGATGAAGAGGAATTTCCCCTAATAAGGGGAGCTACAGGAAAGATGGGGAGAGGGGCTAATTGCCAGGCCATGTAGTGATAGGACAAGGGGCAATGGCTTGAAACTAGTGCAGGGCAGATTTAAGTTAGACATTAGGAAGATGTTCTTCTCCAGGAGGATGGTGAGACACTGGAAGAGGTTGCCCAGAGAGGTGGTGAAAGCCCAGGCCCTGTAGACATTCAAGGCCAGGCTTGCTGAGGCTCTGAGCAACCTCATCTAGTGCAGGATGTCCCTGCACACTGCAGGGGACTGGACTAGATGGCCTTTGAAAGTCCCTTCCAACTCTATGATTCTAATTTTGCAGTGTCCCTCCCTTTTGCATTGCAGGAAGCCTGCAGCATCTCAGGCCAATGTCAGTGACATCCTGATCCTGTCCCTCATCTGATCACCTTTTCTGACTAGTGTAAGGCACAAGACCAGCACAGCCCATCACAGTGTTCCTCTTGGTGGGCTTTGAGCTCAGGCAGATCAGGGCCAGCTTTTTCTGAAGTGTCTGAGGTGCATCCACCAAGAGCAACCTCTTTCAATGTAAGGTGATGTCTTTCAATCACCTCAGGTCCCAAGCTGCTGGTGCAGGGTCCCAGAGGCTGCCTTCAAATGCAGCAAACATTGAATCATAGTTTGGGTTGGAAGGAACCTCAAAGACCAATGCCAGGCCACAGCAAATGGTCCACTGTAAATTCATTATTCCAGAAAAGCCCTGATCGAGATGTTTGAAGATTAATTTGCCTTAATGTTAAGTGTACTTGTGTCATCTGGCTGCAGCCCAGTGCAAGTTGACAGGTGCTGGTGGTGTGGAAGAGGTGACTCCCAGTAGATGGGTTTCTGGTAAGACATCTCTGGAGCCAGGAGGCTTTAGTGGTGTTGCTGTTCAAAGTTTTATGACCAGGCCATGTTGCAGTCAACAAGAAATGCGACCTTCTCCCTTCAAAAAATGTAGGAACTGCTGGAGGAGCCCTGAAGCTGGAGACTAGTGAGAGAAAGGCAAGAGTCATCAAGGAGCTCCAGTTCTCATGGAGCCCTTGAAACAATGATGAATAAAGCACTGTTCTTCCAAATCACTTTCTAAAATAAAACATCCAGATGGCTTCAAGCTAAGACCTCATCATCAAGCCGAGTAGGGGTTATTTTGGGTGCTTTAACCAAGAAATGTGTGCAATTGTGTTGAATTATGCACAATTCGAGCTGGAATGTCGCAAGTGTGAGATGGTGGTGGGTCACACTGCCATCCTGCTCTATGGGACAGTCCTGAGAGCTCTTTTATGTTGACTAACATGAGACGTGTAGGAAGTAAAAATGTCTTTTCCCTCCTACAGTTTTACAGGTGCTGTAATTGCTCAGAAATATGTAACAGGAGACGCTCAGTGCTAAGCAAAATAAGTGTTCTCTCTTTTCTCTTGCAAAAGGAGCTGGATAGAATCATAGAATCAGAGAATAGTTCGGGTTGGAAGGGACCTTCAAGATCATCTAGTTCCAACCCCCCTGCCATGGGCAGGGACACATCCCACCACACCAGGTTGCTCAGTGCCTCATCCAGCCTGGCCTTAAACGTCTCCAGGAATTGAGGGGGCATCCACAGCCTCTCTGGGTAACCTGTTCCAGTGTCTCACCACCCTCACAGGAAAGAACTTCTTTCTTCTCTTCAGCCTAAACCTCCCCTCTTCCAATTTACATCCGTTATTCCTTGTCCTTCCATCCTGTACCCTATTAAAAAGTCCTACCCCAGCCTTTCTGTAGGCTTCTTCAGGTATTGAGAAGTTACTATGAGGTCTCCCCTGAGCCTTCTTTTCTCCTGAACTCCTTCAGCCTTACCTCACAAGGAAGGTGCTCCAGCCCTCACATCATCTTTGTGGCCTCCTATGGACCTGCTCCAACAGCTCAATGTCCTTCTTATATTTAGGGTTCCAGAACTGGACACAATACTCCAGGTGGTATAGGACAGAGATATTTTCTTAAAGTGTGGGAGAACAAGTTTATTTGGGTTTTCAGGCAATTGTGGGGTTGTTAATCTTCCTTTATTCAAGGCCATCCAGTTTAAACTTGGAAAAAAATTACATTTGTTAAGCAATATTATCAGAGGAAGGCAAGATCCAGGTGTTATGTTGGGGCTATTTGTGTCCATAGCGGAACAGAGGGAAGTACACAATCAAAGAGATGCTTTTAAGTCTGTTTTGCCCAAAATAACACATTTCTATAGCACTGAAATGCCTAGTAAGCACAGAGAGATGTTCTTACTTGCTTTGAATGATTTTCTGCTCAGCTTAAACTGAAAAAAGGATCACCTGAAACTCCATTTTGTTCACTATGTGCCAATTTCCATGACTAAGCTTTGTGCCAAAATACAGCCTGAGTACTGGCATTGCTTTGTTTGTATTTTCTTTTTCTTTTTCTTTTTTTCGAGTGCAATTTTTATTAGCTGTGACATTAAATCCTTTCCCCAGCTGGAATGATGCGAGCAGCCCTTCACGTACAGGCAGATTACAGTGAAACAGCAGAAAAATAAAACTATTACAAGCTCTTGGGGAATAAATTCAAACCCTCATTAATCAGCGTGGGCAGCATCTCCAACCTGACTTTCTATCAAAGGTGGGTGGTGTTTTCAGAGCAGGGCTGCTGCTGGCATTGGTTGGATTTAGAGGGCTGATTTAGATGATTACAATGTGTTTCTGAGCTCCAGTCCTCTGCCTGAATGCAGTGCAGGCTGTGAATGTCACTGATAGAGGGCTATGGCCATGGGGTGAGGGTTCCTGAAGTTCTACCCATGGAAAATAGAGGGTGGAGAGTACGGGAAAGCTGGGGAGGGACTATTTTCCAGGGCATGGAGTGATAGGACAAGGAGCAATGATTTGAAACTAGAGCAGAGCGGTTTAGGTTAGACATTAGGAAAAAGTTCTTCCCCATGAGAGTAGTGAGACACTGTAACATGTTGCCCCCTTACAGGTGGTTGAGGGCCCATCCCTGGAGACATTGAAGTCCAGGTTTGCTGAGGCTCTGAGCAACTGAGAATCATAGACCAGGGGACTTCAAGATCTGGTTCCAACCCCCCTGCCATGGGCAGGGACACCTCCCACTACACCAGTAGTGAGGCTCAGTGCCTCATCCAGCCTGGCCTTAAACACCTCCAGGGATTGAGGGGATATCCACAGCCTCTCTGGGCAAGCTCTTCCAGTGTCTCACCATCCTCACAGCAAAGAACTTCTTTCTTCTCTCCAGACTAAATCTCCCCTCTTCCAATTTGCATCCATTACTCCTCGTATTGCCATCCTGGACCCTATTCGAAAGTCCTACCTCTGCCTTTCTGTAGTCAATCTGATATATTGCAGGATGTCCCTGCTCTCTGCAGGGGGACGGATAAGATGGCCTTTGAAGGTCCCTTCCAACCCTATGAATCTGGGGCACAAATGATGCAGTAGGACTGGCACCAAGCTGTTAATTTACTAGTTTTGATTTTTCTGACAACCACAAATTGAGTTACAGCATAATTTTTATGTGTCTTTGCTTTGTAATTTTCTCAAGGAAGAACCAACTTCTGTACCTTGCACAATTCTGATTTTTCAATGTGAAATCCTAATTAAAATTGAAGAGTTTGGTGAACGTGTCATCGCAAGAGTTCACAGAATATCAGGAACTGGAAGGGATCACAAGAGATCATCTAGGCCAATCCTACTGGCCAGAGCAGGAACACCATGATCAGGTCACACAGGAAGGCTTCCAGATGGGTTTTGAATATCTCCAGAGATGGAAACCTCACAAACTCTCTGGGCAGCCTGGGACACTGCTCTGTCACCCTCAGTGTGAAAAAGTTTTTCCTTATATTTCTGTGAAACTACCAGAGTCCCTGCTTTCACCCACTGGCCCTTGTCCTGTCATTGGAGGTCACTGAGAATAGCCTGGTTCCATCCTCCTGACACCCCCCCTTTACATATTTCTAAACATGACTGAGGTCACCCCTCAGTCTCCTCCAAGCTGAAGAGACCCAGCTCCCTCAGCCTTTCCTCAGTAGGGAGATGCTCCACTCCCTTCGCCATTCTGCATCTCTCCAGTCTTTCATCCAGCCCTCAGGGGAGTCCCTTATTAGAGCCAGAGCATCAGTGTACCAGGGGGGACCAAAATGTCAGGGAGGAGGTTTCACTGGCTTTGGCTCAGCAGAGCCACCCTTGGCTCTTGAGCTTTTGCTTTTCTCTTCATCCCACTCCCTCAGCCTAAGTTGATCAGGAGCATCTATGATCAGTTTAAGCTGTGATAAATATGACAAGAGTTTCCCACTCACCACTGAGAGAAGAGTAGCAAAGAATAAACTATTGTACTTAGGGCAGTTTAGGTTATGACCTGAAGTGGTATCTTTAATCAAGAGCAGACTTGGTGCCTCAAGAGTGGAAAGGACTAAAGGCTCAATTCCAGCTCCGAGGAAGATGCAGTAGGGAAGGATTCCCTTTTAGAAGTTGAAAAGAGCTGTCACTGGCTGTGCTATCACAAGTGTTTTGGTAGCTCAGCTCTAGGGTTTTCCCACATTCTTGTAAAAAAATGCTGCTAAAATTTGGAGGGTGAATAAAATGAACCCTGCTTGTCATGTGAGATGATGACAGAATCACAGAAAGGCCCTCCAGTCCAACCCCCCTGCTGTGGGGAGGAACATCCTGCAGTAGATCAGAAACATGATTTTGTTTCAAATTCAAAGCACTATGAGTTTGACTTAGACAGGTTTGTCTTGGAGGAGGCCCTAATCTGTATAGTTTTTAAATAAATAGCTGAATCTCCACTTTGGGGAAGGAGCATTTAGTCCTTTGGTCCTAAACATAAAATT
Source organism: Turnix velox (assembly GCA_013400935.1). Classification (NCBI taxonomy): domain Eukaryota; kingdom Metazoa; phylum Chordata; class Aves; order Charadriiformes; family Turnicidae; genus Turnix; species Turnix velox. Next base: position 211,551 of record VZTY01012606.1, on the reverse strand, counting down.
AATCTGAAGGGAAAATTTAGCTCATCAAGATTTTCATCTTCATTTTGTGCAGGTGTGAATGAGTGAGAGATACTGAAAACTGTGGCTCCCCAAGGAGCAAGGTAGACATTAACATCCCCACCCAAAAAGAAAAGTAAGACAGTACATAGAAGAAAATCTGATTTCATCAAAGTCAGCAGAAGAAATATTGTCTTTCCTCCTCACAAAAAAGTAGCAGTTCAACATCTCTTTGGTGTAATAATAGGGTTTAATAAGAGACTGCGTGTAGGCGGGTTGCTATAATGAACTGAAGAAAAACCCTGCAGAAAGACGGTTTTTTTTTCTCCTGTAGCTTTGGTTTCACTGTAGAGCATCAGAGAGGAAGAGATGGGGATTACTTGTTCTTGAGCACAGCCTGCTGGCTCCGACTGCAACCTGCAGCGATGGCACAAACCCTTCTTCATCACCCACAAGTGTCATAAAATCATAGAATAATTTTGGTTGGACAAGACCTTCAAGATCATCTAGTTCCAACCCCTCCTTGCCATGGGCAGGGACACCTCCCACCTCTCCAGGTTGCTCAATGCCTCACCCAGCCTGGCCTTAAACACCTCCAGAGAGGGGGCATCCACAACCTGATCAGGTAATCTCCATTTGGGAATGCTTGGATTTATTCTCCTCTTGGAAATGAACCCACTGAAATGCCAATGAGACACCCACAGTCTGAAGCATGGAGAATATGTAGGGAAAAACCTTTCAGCTCTCTGCAGGGATAAGAGGTTTGAACTTTCACAGTTAAAAGCCTTAAAAAGGCTCCTGAAGTAATGGAAAACAACTAGTTTCTCTCCTATCAGACCTAAGTGATTTGGGGACCCTAGGGATTTTTGGGTTATGTTAGGCTGTGGCATCAATTGAGATCAGTATGCACCATTATTCCTACTACTTTATGATGGATGATCCCATCCCTGAAGGGCGTCAAAGCCTGATTGGACAGAGCTTGGAACAACCTGGGTTGGTGGGAGTTGAACCTGCCCTGGCTGTGACATCAACTGAGATTAGTAGGCACAGTTATTCCTATTACCTTATAATGATCCCATCCCTGGAGGGTTTCAAGGCCAGGTTGGATAGGGCTCGGAGCAACCTGGGCTAGTGGAAGGTGCCCCAGCCCAGGACAGGGGGTTGGTAGCAGATGGTCTTTTGGGGGTGGTCACTTCCAACCCAAACATTCAATGATTTTATGATTCTATGATCCTAAGGAAGACTTCAGCCACTGGTCTCCTGTCTCCTCCTGGCATGCTGTGACAACAAAAGTTGTGCCCACCACAGGGGTAGTTACCAAAGGAAAGCCCAGCATCAGGGTCAGTGTTTGTGGTGTGGAAATTCATCTCAGCACCAGATCCCCCTGACTGCTGCTGTGTGAGCCCTAATTAAAACCTTGCAGCCAAATAATTAATCAGCAGTAAGGGAATTAAATATTAGTCTGTGTTGTAGTAAACATTAGTCATATATTAAGAAGCTCGTTAGCTATTCATTAACCTTTTAAGCCTTTCCAAATCCCCTTTATCACACCACAGGTTGGTGTTAAGGATCTGTCTCAAATGACCTTAAGCAAGTGCCCTTTTGTTTGCTATTAAAACCATTACAAATTCCAAAACTGATTTAGTACTATTGTCCCTTTGGTTTTCTCCCTTTCCATTTGGCTTTATTTTAGCTCAGTGCTGTAGAAGACACAGCTCATTATTGATATAGAGCCATTAGAGCCTCCCAGAGATTGAAAGAATCATTTCTCAAAGTGATGCACCAGAGCTGAGGCAATGATTCATTTTTTTTCTTTTCTTTATTTTTGCTCTTGTGCTGCTTGCACCAGGATTTGGCAAATCTTTTCCCTCACATGTCCTACAAAGGTGCAGAACAGGAGCCACAAGAGGGCAAGTCTAATGGGTATATATAGCCCCAACTGAGATTCAGAGATTCACAGATTCATTTTTAGCCCTTGATTTCCAGCTCCTAATCTTTGAATTTATCTATTTCTCTCTTCCTTCCTTCACTGGATGGCCAGAGAGGCTGTGGATGCCCCCTCTCAGGAGGTGTTTAAGGCCAGGCTGGATGAGGCACTGAACAACCTGGTGTAGTGGGAGGTGTCCCTCCCTATGGCAGGGGGGTTGGAACTAGATGATCTTGAAGGTCCCTTCCAACCCAAACCTTTCTATGAGTCTATTTCTCCCGTATTCCCTCTGTCTATTTTTACAAAAAACCCAGTAATTCTTCAAGGCTCTAGTTTGTGCAGGCTGGTGTCCAGCATCAGGTCTCTCACTCTCAGGGTTTGCAGCTTTGTGATTACAAAGCAAGGTAAAATGATGGGCATGAAACAAGTGTATGAAGAGATCCATAAGACACATTGACCTCAGTATCTAACTCTATAGCAAGAGATTTGAGGCTAAAGTAAGGGCAGAGCTGATTTTAGGAGACAGATGGGCTCACAAGGAAAATATTTGTTGTATCTGGGGGGTCATCCTTCCCATCTGAAAGGCATCGTGCCTTTGGCACCTTGGCTTCGAAATGATGGATTTCATTTCCCTGGCAGTTGTTTATTGAGTGAGGAAAATATAGATTAAATTGAGAATGAAAGATGTTGTTTGCCAGGTTCCCGATCAGAAAGTTGCTCTGTGACACGGTGATGTTTAAGATGAGACTGCTTCCTCCATCCCCACCTGCAGCCCAGACTTGGAGATGTGTTTGAAACCCTGTCCACATTGCTCGTGGTGATGGACTGTGTCCTGTCTTGTCCTTGCTGAGAGATCCTTAATCTCTTACATCTTTTAATTAGGGCAATTTCTTTAGGCCTGCTGGAAATGCTTTTTTTTTCATTTAGATTAATAAAAAATAAAGCCCAGCTCTAACAATTTAATGTGCTGTGAGCTCTGGCCAGGATGCAGGCAGACTTCAGAGCCATTATTCATGACATCATTCTCTCTTCTTATATACTTTTAAACCCTGCTTGGTGAGAACTGAGCATAAAAAAATCATTCTCTGTAAATTTAAAGGCAGAATTAATCCAGCTGTGAGGGCAAAGCTGTGTTTGAAACATCACCTCTACCCCGTGGTCTGCAAAGCCACACTGCTGAAAACAGTGGCCTGATGCCAGATGCCCTCAGGCAGCTCCTTTGTTTCAGGATTTGCAGGTCAGCAGGAGTTCCTGGCTTAAAAACCCTGCAGTTCAGCTGTTTAAAAGCATGTTAGTGGTTTCTGGTGTTTGCTCCCTTTCTGTGAGCAGCAGTTGACTGGTTTGGGCTTTGCAAAATTCCCTGGAGACTTGGGCAGTCAACAAATCCATATCGGCCAGCTAAAGGCTTTGTTCTGATGGCCCTCGGTGTCTTTTGACTTGAGCTGTGATTGGTCTGTAGGACTTGAAGGTTGTGGACTCTTACTTCATACCATCATGCCATGAGTTGGGGTTTTTTAGCCTGGAGAAAAGAGAGCTCAGGGGGGACCTCAGAGTAGCTTCTCAATACTTGAAGGGGGCTGCAGAAATGCTGGGGTAGAACTTTTTAATAGGATATGTGATGTAAGGACTAGGAGGAATGGATGCATATTGGAAGAGGGCAGATTTAGGCTGGAGAGAGAAAAAAGTTCTTTGCTGTGAGGGTGGTGAGACACTGGAAGAGGCTGCCCAGAGAGGCTGTGGATGCCCCCTCAATGCCTGGAGGTCTTTAAGGCCAGGCTGGATGAGACACTGAGCAACCTGGTGCAGTGGGAGGTGTCCATGTCCATGGCAGGGGGGTTGGAACTAGATGATCTTGAAGGTCCCTTCCAACCCAAACCATTCTATGATTCCATGTCATGGCTCATACATCTCAGTAAAATCAAAATTGTATCCATGTAGTGGACAGTCAAAAGATCAGGCAAATATTTCACATAGCGTACAACAAAATATTATGAGGTAATTTTATTCCCCCCCCCCCACTTTTAGGTAAAAATAATACAGTATACAAGATAATCTTATTAAAGGTAAAAATACAGTATTTTGGTTTTTTCTCTAAACAGATCTACATACAGTACACTTTTTTATCTACATACAGTACAATTTTTTTTCTTTTTTTTTCATTTTCTTTAATAAATATAACTATTACTCTATTAGGCTATCTGTGTTCTCATCTGGCACTTAAGAACTGATCACAGGTCACCTTCTGCTTGTTTTTCTCAGGTGATACCTAAAACATAATGTTCATCTTATAGATGTCCTCTGGAAACAGACAGTACAGTTCAGTGGTTCCCAAGTAGTTAGGTGTGCTTTGAGTAGTTGAAATCATGTAGCTAAATGTAAAAACCCAAGCAGTCCAAGCTTGCAGTTGTGTTGCTCCAACTCATCACTTTTCCAGTCAAGAAAGTTCAATCCAAATACTTGTGTTACTCCAGCTTCTAAAACAGCTTTAATCCCTCCCTTGTCCTCTGTAAGACCCAAACAGATTAGACTACGATTTCTACTGTGATTTTTTTCCCCCTTTATTTCCTTTTTTTTCATAATTTTAGTGGAATTGAAGCCTTTTTGTATTGATATAAAGAGTTGGAACTACTGTTGTTCTTTATGGTGGATCTCTCCCTACGGCTTGCTGTTTGACCTCTGGACTCTGAGCTCAGTGGCTGGATTAATGCTGTTCCTTGAACTGAACACATTAGCACAAGGTATGGTACTTCTGGGAAGTGAATTCCACATCATTAGGAGAATTTCAGTACACTCTTGTTGAAGCTGGGCTCATCTAAGGATGAAGGAGGGGCTAGGTGGGTACAAAGAGACAACATCCATTAGAGGACCAAATAATACACCTGGAAAAGGTTGGGAATCCCTTTATCATGTTCTGGCAGAGGGGTGAAAGGATGTTTAGCCTACAGGTTTGATCCATTTCTTTATTCCAGTGCTGTCATCCAGTCTCAAATGCAGATGACCTTTACCTGCCATGCTTTGCCATGCTGAGTCATCTCAGATGACTCCTCATTTGCTTATGAACTCATTAACCACAGTGCTGTTTGAAGTTATCATCACGGATGCCCCATGTAAACATGAAAGGACAGTTCACACACAAGGACAGGAATTGGAAAAAATTTTCAAGGATTGTACTTGGCACGATTTTTCTTTTCTCCAGACTTCACCCAGTTCTGATCAGCACAGTCTTGGTTGGTGTAGATGATCACAGTTTCTTTGTCTTCACCGGAGACAGAGGGGTGAAGATCTGTCTTTTTTTTTTTTTTTTTTGCCTTTAACTAGAGGTGCCTTATCTATGGTGCATCTATCTCTGATGTCAAAGACCACATACTTTTACCAGTGAGTCACTTTTGTATCAGAAAAGATTTAACTGGTAACTCACCAAGCACTGGAGCAGCTCAAAGCTCTCCTACTTGCTAGTTAGCAAAAGTTGAGTGTGCAGTACCCATCTTTTGCAGGATTTTTGCCCTCCTGAGATGCTGGTTGAGACAGAATAATGTTTAGAAAGACAGTTGCCTTCCTCTGTGGCTGCTGTCAAATGTCCTTATTTAAGTTCTTCCCAAATTTGTCACTCAACTGCTGTATTAGTCTTGCCAGCTCACCAGTAGCTTGTGATTTTTCCTCCAAGAGTTCATAGCGGAGACTAGAAATATCTTGCTTAATCTCCTTAAGTTCTCCTAAGAGGGGGAAAAAGTTCTTATTAGTAATGTTGAACCAAAAGATCAATTTCTATGGTTTAAACCATCTGGAACATTAATTTCAGTGTCCTTTGTCAAGAATCTTTGTAATGATTTCAATGTCCTTGCATTTATTCAATGTCCTTCCTTTACTCAGACCCCAAGACAAGCTCAAGTACTCTCAATACAGAGCCACAAAGATGACGAAGGGATTGGAGCATCTCCCTGATGAGGAAAGGCTGAGGGAGACGGGTCTCTTTAGCTTAGAAAAGACTGTGGGGCAACCTCATTTTTATTTAAAAATATGGAAAGGATGAGAGTCAGGAGGATGGAACCAAGCTCTTCTCAGTGACCACCAATGATATGACAAAGGGCAATGGGTGCAAGATGGAACACAGGAGGTTCCACAGAAATATAAGAAAAAACTTTGTCAGGGTGAGGGTGAGAGAAGAGTGTCCCAGGCTGCCCAGAGAGGGGGAGGGGGCTGCTTCTCCGGAGACATTCAACCCCTGCCTGGACACCTTCCTGTGTGACTTAATCTGGGTGTTCCTGCATGGGCAGGGGGGTTGGACTAGATGATATCTCGAGGTGCCTTCCAATCCCTGACACTCTCTGATTCTGTAATATAATGGATGTTGTCAAGAAGGAGAGGTACAACTACAGGGCAGAGCAGGAATAAGTAATGACAGATCTGATGAGACTTCACTATGGAAAACTAAGGTCCCAGAGTTTCAAGAGCATAAAGGTGTTTTGGAGTCCTCACAGCTCACCTCAGCATGAGCGTGAGTACACTCTCTCACTCTACAGAGGATGTTATTTCAACTCAACCCTCTTACTGACCACATCAATAGAGATAACATTACTTGCTCTAATTGGTGTCTATTATAAAAATCCACTTGCCTTCATTGACCTCATCATTTTCTCGGTCAACCTGAGCCTTCAACACGTATCTCTTAATCAGACGTTTCATTATTTTCTGAAAAGAGAACAGAAACACTTATCTTAACAGAAGCTTACCCACATGGCCTTAATTCTAGGCTCATTTTTAGCAATTCAAACACCTGATTTCACTGCCAACAAAACCTGGATTCAGAGGAAGCAAAGAGAACTTCCTATTGGCTTCCCACTTATTTTATATCATGAAGTTCGTGCTACAACAGACATTCCATAAGGAGCCCAGACATGAATCACTTTTTGGGGCAGTTTGTGTCAGGCACAGGAACACAGAGCATGTCCCACACAGAGAAAAAAAACACAGCTGATCCAACAGGGTTTGAAGATTTCCTTTAGCATGTACCAATAAAAATTAATTTACAAGAAGAAATAGGTGGTTAATTAATGATATTAGCAAACTCATGATGATGAACCAAACATTTGATCAGTGATCAACAGGAAGACTCCATTTGCTTTACAATTAAGTTTTTGGAGGTAAAATTAATTCACTGAAGAACAGAGAAAAGAGTTTGAATGGAGGTTGTGAACTGGGCTCAAGTGAGAGAAGTATCCTAGGGATGTTGCAGATTTTAAGGGATATGCACAAGGAAAACAATGTGAGATGATTGTTAATAATGAAAAGTGCATTTGGAAAGAGCAGATGATGGTTATGGATATGAACTTGCAATGTGATATTGTTCTAAAATGTGTAAATTAAATTTATCTAGAAGGAAAGTAATTCACAGTCTTGGGCTATGCACTGGGTTACAGCTGAAGGCCTGCAGTGTTGTCAGTTCCTCACCACGGAGAAGGCACTCATCGTGGGGGAATAAAAAAAATCTCAAAGATAAATCTCAATGATAAATCAAAATTGTACTGCTCTATCAGAGAGCATCCTCTGTACTGCTCCTCTTGTACTGCTCTATCTGGGGTGCATCCTCTGCAAACTGAGAAGAGCTCAGTGAGAATCCAAGAACAGATACATTAATATGTTCTGTTGTTAAGGGAAAAGCCTCTTCCAGCATGGTCTCACTTTTTCTCAGAGCAATCACGTCTCTTCTTTGAGCATCCCTCAAAACCACCATGCAGAGTGCAAGACATGAATTAAAGGGAATGTACAGTACACCCTCTCCTTCAGTATCCAAATTTGGATTTAGAGGGGCAAAAGGGATATGGATATTAAAGAAGGATCCAGACACTGAATATGGCTCATGAAGTCATGGGATATGGGGTGTCCAAGCCTGTCTTGGTATCAAAGAAGCATCTGGCTAAGAAGGTGAATCATTAAGGCAACAGAGATGAGACACAAAGCACGTACAGTGTGTTGAAGATGGCCACAGCAGCAGAATCCAGAGGGAAGGAGGGTTGTCACCTGAGAAAACATAAATGAAGCAATGTTTGGGGAGAGCAGGGAAATCCTGCATCCCAAAAGAAACTATTTTCCAAACAGATGACAGAGGAAATTCAGACTAAAAAAAAAGAATCAGCACACACAGTGAATGCTATTACCTGGAAAAATACATAATATCTTGGTGGCCAGATTGTCAAACTGTTCTTTATTTTAATAGTTTTTTAATATCTTTTCTATTGTTTCTTCCTGTGGCAACTGAAACTTTCTAAGATCCTTTGAAGACAAATCTTAGGAGCATCATTAAACCAAAATCACATGCAGGTTTTGTTCCACCACCTATTTTTCACAGCTGTCTTTGGCTTGGAAATAAGGGTCTAATTTATGACAAACACTAGGTGGTCTTACTTAGTAATAACAGCTACAGGAGGAGAATGAGTCCAGCAGATCCTGATACATCTTTCCATTACTTGTGGGTCTGAGTGGATGAGAAAATGTCAGAAATGCCATTTTGAGAGGACATGATTGACTCTTCCCTTTGCCTATGATGGTATCAAGCCAACTAACTCCAGATCCCAGTGTAAATCCTAACTTAGATTTTTAGATAATTCTCCTGTAAAAAAAGAAAAGCCTGAGCAGATTTAAAAACCAGTAAAAATATATTACTGGTGTTCTGCATAGTTCAGGACCTCATTGTGCTGGGTGCTGCACAAACACAAGACTAATCACTTCTAGAATTGCCATTTCATCCCCCTCAACTGTTACTTTCCTCAACTGTCTTTAATATTGATTCCTTCTCAATTTATATTGAAAAACAAGAAAAAAATCCTTTGGAGCATGTTTTCCTTATTGTTTTTCCCTGTGACACATATTTGCACAAGAAATGACCCATCAGCTGGTACCAATGCTCCATCCTCAGCAGATGATTGTGTTAATTCCTACAATATCTGGGGTAGCCTGTGCCACTGCAGAAGCCAGAGGTATTTTTGAACACTACCACATTGCAGGGATGGCTCAGAAGGACAAGTGAGCACCAGACAAAGCAAATGCAGATGTTAATGCAAAGGCTGGGAGAGAAATGGCTGGGTCATGACAAATGAAATGCTGTCAATGCAAGACTGGAGGGCTAAAGCTTGAATGGTATTGCACGTATCAAATGGAACACCCTGGAGTGGAATTCATTATCATGACAAACAACGTGAGTATTTCCATGGGTGCATTTATCTCTGAGATGTGCCCCAGCTCAGTTCCATCCCCATGGCAAACCACAGACTGGCATGTCATAGGGTGGCATCAAATGGAAGAGGCAAACATGATTTTTGAAGGTAAGAGCTCTTCACTCCCACATCTCTCCCTTGGCTCTTGCTTTCATGTTGTGATTACCTGATATCTTGTGGGCTTGTTGTAAGCATTCTTCCCAGTATAGTTCTCAGTGTTTCGAGTGCTAGAGTGAAAACGAACTTTCTGAAATTATAAAACATCATGATATAATTAAATCAGCAGTAGCTTCTCATCCCCAGCCAGCCTCAAAACAAACAGAGCTTTATAAAAACAGTAGGAAATGGTTCACTGTACAAGTAGGATAAAAGCCAGCACATTCAGGCCTGACAAGTAAACTTCTGAAAGATTGAAAAAGGCAAATTACTGGAAAAAATTGGATTCTGAACTATTAGTGATTATCACTTTGGAAGACGTGAAAGAAAAAGAAATCCTGATGTTTAAAGTGAACAAGTCAATGTGGTACAAAAACAAATTCTGGAAGAGAATTGATTTTCACTGGTCCTTTTAAATCAGCAGTGTCATTTTCTACATTATTTAACTTGAAAAAAATAAGTGCTTTTTTTATACCAGCCCTATTTTGTTATCAGAGGGCATCACAGCTACTAGTTGTGTGTTCTAGAAGCTCCCATAAGGTTTCTTTATCTGTTATCTCTGAAATTTGTGGTCCAAATACTAACCAAAACAAATAACAACCTATGTTCAATAGAATTCATCCATACCATAGATTTAAAGGAGCCAATAAATACCATAGACTTCTGCATCCATGTCCTAGAGTAAGGTTTTTCTTCCCTAACAGGACTAGAAATAAGTGATATATTTTTCTTTGTTATTTGTTTTACAAATCAGGATGCTCTAACATTTGGACTAGAAGTCTGAAGGAATCATGTAATTTTTAATTTTTAATTCTTTTATCTCTTACTCATCAGATGTGTCATCGTCTTTCATAGATTGCTTGGGGGGGACCTCATAGTAGCTTCTCAATACCTGAAGGGAGCTACTGAAAGGCTGGGGTAGAACTTTCTAATAGGCTCCAGGGTGGCAGGACTAGGAGGAATGGATGCAAACTGGAAGAGGGGAGATTTAGGCTGGAGAGAAGAAAGAAGTTCGTTGCTGTGAGGATGGTGAGACACTGAAAGAGGTTGCCCAGAGAGGTTGTGGATGCCCCCTCAATCCCTGGAGGTGTTTAAGGCCAGGCTGGATGAGGCACTGAGCAACCCGCCCCTGGCAGGGGGGATGGAACTAGATGATCTTGAAGGTCCCTTCCAACCCAAACTACTCTATGATCTGTGAACAAAATCAACAAGCAAGAAAGAAACTACTTGTGCTTCTTATTGTTCATGTTAAATTCAGGGAAACTATGAATTTTGCATGTGTTCCAGGAGAAAGGGCAATCTAGGCAGTATCAATTATGTATCTCTGGAAAGGAAGAGCTTAGAGAAAAATTTCTTGCTTCAATTTATGCTTTGAAGCAGCAATTCAATTTCAAACAACACCAGCTTTGTGTGGTTAGGTTCAAACAATGCTTTCAAAATGTTTTCTTTTAAAATCATTTGAGATAAAGGATAACAATTTTCTTCAAGACTCCACTGTCATAGAGGTTCTGTGAGTAATGAATAGTGCTGTGAAATGAATTTATGGAATAATTCTCCCCCAGAAGGATCCCAGTGATGCTGTGCACAGTGTTGAAGGTAACAATTTCCGTGGAAAACAGCATTTTCTCTAATTTCTCTGACTTTTCCTTGTGGAGGCACAAAGTGAGTGCTACTGGGAGGGGTCTGCTTGCTAAGGATACTCCTCGGGTATCTCTCTTGCTTTGCCATGTGGAAACTCACTCCTGTTGAAGAAAGCTTTTCTGATGCCTGGACAGAATTTTGGAATCACTCTTTGAAATGGCAAAAGGAGCAGTGGCTGAGGCAGGATTTGGCCATTAGTGGCCATGCACCACTAGGCAGATGTAAGTAAAGAGGCTGTTAATTATAGCTTTAGATATTTAGGAGGTGTCACTAATCCCCCTTCTTGGAAACTTGCTCCCAAACCTGGAAAGGCAGTGAATGTTGCAATGACATTAAAATTAATTTGGAAAACACTTAAAAGAAGATGGATGTTTTCAAGAGGCTTGAAGGCCTGCGGGGAAAGTGAGAAGTGAGACAGTCTGGAGCTGTAATTGTTCCTCTGCTTCTGCTCTCCATCTTTGACCCTGTTTATATGATCTTGGGAAACTTCCTTATAAAAATGTCTGTTTTAAAGGAAGTTGCTCTTATCTTGGTGTTATTTCTAGAATGAGGCCAGAAGTCTGGGAGGACCCTCTAGGTGCAACATGATGCAAATCACTCTCAAGGATGAGGCTAAGTAAGAAGCTGTGTTCTCCCTGATCTACCCTGAATACCCTTCAGAAGGTCCCTGTCACAAAACATCTCTCTCCAAAGAAAAAGTGAAGATACAACCTACCCGTTGTTTGGAATTCAGCATCCCCATTTCAAGATCATTTTCACAGTTTATGGCCTTAGATTTGCAGAGTTTTATGAGGCACATTTTTATTCTCAGTATGAGATAATAAAATGATTTAGGGCTTGGCACGAGGTTGAAAGGAGCAGGTAAAGTCCTTCCCTCATCAAAGTAGGACAGCCAGAGCTTGGCACGTGCAAACTTCCACTCCACATCTGCATCTTCCTTGGGAAGAAAAGAGGAAAACAAAACAATCAGTCAACACCCAAATGCATACTTAGGAAACAAGAAGGAATTTAGCTACAGCAAGGACAATCACACCAGTAGAATTTAATGAGAATCACTTTTCTTTTTGCCAAACCAAGACCCCTGCACACAGTGTATCTTTGTTGGCTCCTCTGTAGTGGACTCAAAACTAAAGAAAATTTGAAGAAAGCAATGGATAGAGTATAAAATCCTCCAAATACTAGACTTTCCTATTTTTTTAGAGATCAAAGAGGTTGCTTTTCAGGAAGTGGTGCTTGTTTCATGCTGATCAATGGATGTCAGAACATATAGAGACTCAAGGAAGGAACTGTTATGTGCACAGCAACAAGAACGAAGTCTGGTATCTGATCAACTGCAACACTATCTAACTGTTATCACTGCATTGCCAGGAATTCCCTATAGAGGTAGTTAGATTGCTTGTTTCTTCTATCACTTGCTGATTCCCTCACAGATCCTGTTTGTATTCATCCCCATGAACCCATAGATCAATATGTCTTCATTCACCTCCTGCCATTCATGAAGGTGGAGGAAAAAAAATAATCCATCCCTCCTTTAGGAACTCTCAAGGTGGGCCAGGACCTCTTCCAAGTACAAGGGCCAAGTCAGCAGATGCTTTATGGATCTGTTTGGCATTTGTAGAGGAGAACAGACAGGGTCATGTATCAGGATCATTTATCAGGCCAAGGGAAGGATGAGATGCAGCTGCTGTACTCTTGTTTTTGCTGTGGTTTACACTGAGGCCAGCAGCATCAGTACAAGGGTGAGTCTGCCAACACCCTGTACTTATGTACATCTGTGTTCTGCTGAAATTAATGCACTCTGATTATCTAATACCTCTGAAATCCAGTCAAAAGCTGGCATAATACAAATGAGGTTAATTCTGTCACAGTTACAGCAATATGTCTTCACCAGCAGAGCATCCTTCACCTCTGCTGTTGGGTTTTTTCTTTGCTTGGGGTTGCACCTCACAGAATTAAGCTGAATTACAACAGAAATCACTCACCAACAGTTCAAATGCTTTTCTATTAAGCAGAGAAGAGCCTACTGATAGAAGTAGTTCTGAATTCTGTCTGGCAAAAGGAGTTTTTTTCTTTCCATAAATGCAAAATTGGCAGGAAACAATAATACTTGAGGCACAAACAGAAGAAAAACAGATATAGAAGTAGCCAAAATTCAATGGAAAATATGAGAATAAAGTCTTGTCACTCCAGATGACAGAAAAGCATATCCCCACTGACTGAAATGGAATTTAATTCCTAAGCAATGACCATCCTCTGTCCTTTCTGACATTGCTGCCAGATGCATTGGCAAAAGGGACCTTATCTGCAGTCAGTAGGACTGAGTCACCATCCCTGGAGGTATATAATGCATGTAGATGTGACACTTGGGGACATGGCTTAGTGGAGGACCTGGCAGTGCTGGGTTAAGGGTTTGACCCAATGTTCTTAAAGGTCTTTTCCAACATAAACAATTCAATGATTCTATGACTCTGCCTTTAATCTCCCTGCTACTGAGGACTGAAATGAATAAGAATGAGATTTATTAGTTTTCCCAGTCCTCAAGCATGAGCATCTGCTCCAAATAGCTCACACTTCTGTTGCTTGCTGATAGTTACAAGTTCTCTTCAATAAAGTTTTGAATATTTACACACAGTAAAGCATTGCTCCAGGAAAATGGCCATCACTATCTTTAGGCTAGAAAGTTAACAGGTCACATATTCAGATATTTTTAGACATTTTTCTTTCAAGAATATATTTATCTACTACAATAAACTGGAAAATGTAATAAGAGGTTCAGACCCCTTCAAGAATAAATCTTGTTTCAGCAGAGGAGGAACTAGATGATCTTTAAGGACCCTTCCAACCCAAACCATTCTATGATTCTATGATTCAAGACACTTGATCTTAGGTGGTTAGAAGCTTTTGGGAAAACCACTCTGCCTTCTGCACACAGGAAATCTTGCAGGGCAGAGAACATATGTACGGTCCCTCTGACATTTAGACTGAGTTCCAGCATGCACAAGACAGAGTTATATTTGCACTACACTGCATGGATGAATCAGTCATTACAGTGAGAAAATATTTTCAGCTCTGGCCTTTTGCAGTGTCAAGTTCTGAGGGGAGATTAGAACAAATAATTAATACAAACCTAACTACAGCAGCTTGACATTTAACAAATAAGAAGAAAGAGGTGACTCAGCACTAACATTATCCACATAACATTTTTTTCCTTTTTCTGCCTGTATTTACATTAGCAGAGACTTGTTTATATCCAAAGCATTTAGCAAACCAAATCTGCTAATAGGCAGAATTAAATATTACTGAACAAGGCTGGGTAAATTCTTCAAATGCCTGTGAGAAGAAACTTATTTATATTCCTCCAAGGCACTGCTCATGTCCTTTAGAAGTTGCTTTTTATGAATGTTTGTGCAGCTCAGACCCATTCATATTTTGGAAAATATGAATATTTTTTAAGTGCTGAGCATACATGAGCTTCAGACCTACTTAAGCTGAGTCCTAAGGCAGCAGAGAACAGCAAACAATGCAGCTGAAGTAACACGTGGATAAATGACCACGACCAACACAGGGAGTAAAAAAAACCTCAGCAAGCACTTTCATTAACTACAGGTAAAGGAAATTGGGTTTACTCCCAGACAGTCATTAAAAACAAGGAAGCTGATGTTGTTCTAGAAATGATTCATTGTTAATTATTAATTCAATTGTAATTTGTGGACAGACACAGCCTTGACCCTTACACAGTGCCTGTTTTTCAACAGTATGTGGAACAGGCTACAGCTTCCTTGTCTTTTTCACAATTTCACCATCAATTCTATTGTAATCTAAATTCTTATCTTACCTCAATTTCCTGATAGGAGTTGTTGATCATGGCTATTAGCATATTGAGCAGCACCACCACCATAGTCACGTTATATACTCCATAGAGTACGTATCCAATATTCTCAATGAATTTATGATCATACTTCAGCACCACAGATATCACTTCAGATAAGCCAAATATTGACCAGAATAAGGTTTTAAAACTTTCTTCTACCCTAAAAATAAAGCAAACAGTCACTTTGCAGAGTTGACACTAAGTGACCCAGGACAAATGCTAAGAATAAAAGCAGCAATCCACCAATATAAATAGGATGCCTTGGCACACTGATTATATGCCATTATCCATCACCCAGGGACATGCCAAATAATATTTCCTGATTTGATAAAGAAATATTATTTTTTATTAATATTACAAAGTTACAGTGTCCCCTTATTTGCTCTGTCTGGTCTTCTCAGGTCTATTATTTATCCTATCAAGAGTGACTTCTCCACGGGCAAATTGAAGTTCTAAACATTTTACTTCCACTCACTCACCCTCTTCTCAAAAATTACTTTGATGAAGTGCTTCTTTTACTCTGGTGGCTGCCTAATCCTGCTAAATCTGTTTTTAAAAACAGATAATAACCACAAACTATGACACATCCTAAGGGAACAATGAGGGAACACCAAGTCCAGTCTCAATTTTACCATGAATAGAAGCAAAAGAAATCTATTTCAAGCCTATGACAGGCTACTGCAGAGCAATGGGCAGTACCAAAGCAAATTGGTATTTCCAGGGGGACCTCATAGTAACTTATCAGTACCTGACGGGGTCCTACAGAAAGGCAGGGGAAGGACAGAATCACAGAATCACAGAATCACAGAATGACCCGGGTTGGAAGGGACCCCAAGGATCATGTAACTCCAACCCCCCTGCCTAGCAGGGCCACCTAACAAACACATCTACTAGATGAGGTTGCCCAGGGCCCCATCCAGCCTGGTCTTGAACACCTCCAAGGACGGGGCATCCACAACCTCCCTCGGCAGCCTGTTCCAGGACCTAACCACTCTCCTAGTAAAGAACTTCCCCCTAATATCCAACCTAAATCTTCCCTCCTTCAACTTGTATCCATTTCCCCTAGTCCTGCTATTGTCAGCCCTTTCAAAGAGTTTACTTCCTTCCTGGGTGTAGGTTCCCTTCAGGTATTGAAAGGCTGCAATGAGGTCACCCCGCAGCCTTCTCTTCTCCAGGCTGAACAAGCCCAACTCCCTCAGCCTGTCCTCATAGGGGAGGTGCTCCAGCCCCCTGATCATCTTCGTGGCCCTCCTCTGGACCCTTTCCAAAGTCTCTATGTCTTTTTTGTACTGAGGGCTCCACACCTGGACACAGTACTCCAGATGGGGCCTCACAAGAGCCGAGTAGAGTGGGACAATCACCTCCCTATCCCTGCTGACCACCCCTCGCCTGATGGAGCCCAGGATCCCATTTGCTTTTCGAGCTGCGAGAGCGCACTGCTGGCTCATGTTAAGTCTCTCGTCCATCAGGACCCCCAGGTCCTTCTCTGCCGAGCTGCTCTCAAGGACCACTCCTCCCAGCTTTTTAATATGATATCAGATGGGAGGACCAGAAACAAAAGATGTAAATTGGAAGGGGGTAGATTTAGACTTGACATGGGAAAGAAATTCTTTACAGTGAGGGTGGTGAAGCACTAGAACAGGTTGCCCAGAGAGGTTGTGGATGCCCCCTCTCGGGAGGTGTTCAAGACCAGGCTGGACATGGCACTGAGCAGCCTGTTCTAGTGGGAGGTGTCCCTGTCTATGGCAGGGGGGTTGGAACTCGATGATCTTTGAGGTCCCTTCCAACCCAAACTATTCTATGATTCTATGATTCTCTCCCATCATAACTTTTTGTATTCTGTATTCCATTTACAAGTAGTAGTAAGTATTTCTTGTATAAGTAGTAAATATTTAGGTATCATTCTACAATGCCTTGTGGAGAGTAGTGGTGTTTCCACTAAGTTTTGTACAACTTCATCTAAAATATGGCTTTGCATTCAGAATTCTTTATCCTCAGGCTCACTGATACCACGTTCTCTACCCCTAAGGCTGAGACACCATGCAAAGGTACGCTTGGGGATGAGTTGTGACCATGCTGCAAACAAGTGCCATCACTTTTCCACTTGCTGGATGTTCCCTCTCCTGTAACATTTTGCTTAGTTGTCTCCTGTCCCTCTCATCTCTTTTCCCTGCAGCAAAGTGTCACTGGCATTAATGTGTCACATACCCTTCACTTTTCTAGCGCCAATCTGGCCACTGCTCATTCTTGAAATGCACTTTGCAGGTAAAGAACATATAGAACATCACAAAACCTCCAATGCCTAACTCATCAAACTAATAAAAATATAAAACACAGCCTTGATACCAGCTGCAACCTGCTATTAACCTTCCTTTTTTCTTTTGGAAATGTTCCCATAGTTTTCCACCCTACCAGCAGATTTAATACAACTTGTCAACTCTGCTCCTTTTCCACAACTTAAGAACTAACCTTTTTCAGGAGTGGTGACAGGCTCTCCTTGAAAAGTTAATTAAGGATTATGTGTAGCCCTGATCCCCCCTGAGCACTGCAGAGGAGGCAGACAAAGGGCAGGATGCTGGGCCCTGGTCCAAATGTCCAGAGTAGTTATTTCCAGTATGAAATAAAGGATCAGTGCCCATGGAGATCTGCTACTAGTCCATCTCTACCATCTCAAAAAGGCTGGATGCTTTTTCCCTTCTCCCTTTTTGATTCCTGCCAAGTTGCACAAGATTTGGCACAGGATACAGGGAACAGAAGTTGGGGCTTTTCTGTGAGAACATCTCACTAAAACATGAGATGATGTTTGGAGCCAAGTTCTCAAAGATTTCAAGATGCCAGTGTGTCTCATAGCTGCCAGCTAAGCAATTTACCCCCTCCCTGCAAGTTCAGCAGGTGTTTCGTCCTTCTCAAAGGCAGACGAATGAAGGAGGGGAGGAAGTCAGGAGTCCTGCTCCAATAAACAGCTCCTGGCATCAGGAGGATCTGGCAGTGGCAGATTGACTGATGCTCCTTGTGGAGATGGGTACATTGCAACCTCTCTCTCTACCATGGTAGAGCCAATTGTTGCAGTGAGGAAGGAGCAGAGAGATTCCTTTTTTTGTTCCAATACACATAATCCTGTGAAAGTTAAATAAAGATTTTGCATCAAGGAAGAAAACACACCACAGGCAACCATCACTAGCAGGTTCACTTTGCTTTTGTAAACAGCACTGTGCTTTTCATCAAAAAACATCATAGCAAGGCTGTGATTTCCATGTCAGTCTTGTGTCCTCTCTAAGAAACCTTAAGGCATCCTTGTGGACCGAGTTATTTCCTCTAATTGATTGGTCGAGGTTGAACACTGCCAAAAAGGCAAGGCAGTCAATAGAATCTACAAAAATATCACATTTTGACAAAGCAAAATGAGGAGAAAGAAAAGCCTTCAAGCCTCAAAGTAATGTTGGCACTGAGCAGTGAGTCATATTTCCCTCTGGGGAGAAGGGGATAGAAATAAAACCTCCTTGTCTTGTAGCCTTCAGCCTGATTGGTGATGTGCAGAGCAAGAGGAACTCAATCAGTCTCCAGCCTCCCCTTCTACTTTGTTTGCATAGCGTGTCCTTAATTACAGGCTGTTTCAAGAGCTGTGTTCTGTACACAGCACATGATAAACAGATAAACAGAGCTGGGGCTGGCTGCAAATGCTGTGGAAATGGTCTACTTTTTCAGCCTCAAAGAACTTCAAGAAAATCCTGAAGGTCTATGGTGGTTAGCCAAATGGCCTATGTATTTTTTGGTATGAAGTAAAGCCAACTGCATCTTTTTCCTGGGCATCTAGAACATAAAAATGGAAGAAACTTTGCATAATAACTCTTTTCAGGGGCCACAGGAATGATAGGTAGGTTTTTGTTCTGTTAGGTGGCAACAAGGGAAATGTAGCACATCATTTAAAAAGTGCAGTGGGAAGGGAAGGTGGGAGCTAAGTTACACCAAACATTTATCAATTATTATTAGAACTAAGCAATAAATTCCTTCTGGGTGCTATGTGAAAAATTGTTCACTTTCTTCTGCCTATATAGCTCCTGAGAAGTTGTGGTTTTCTTAAATGTGAATTTGGAAGTTATTGAAACTGGCCACAATCAATCAGCACACGAATCCAATAGCTCCTTTTCTGCCAGTTGGCAGGGATCAGTTGATCCCTGACAATCAGGTCCCCTTGTTGAATAGTCATATTTCTGATCATACAACCTGTTTCCTATGAAATTTCATCCACCCTCTTTAAAATTCACAAGTAGGTCTGCTAAGAAATGCATTCAGTGATGTCTCTGAAGTGACAGAGCAGTTGTGAAGACACGCCCAGAAGGCCAACCAAATCCTGGGCTGCATCAAGAGAAGTGTGACCAGCAGGTCAAGAGAGAGGATTTTGTCCCTCTGGTAAGACCCCACCTGGAGTTACTGTGTCCAGTTCTGCAGCCCTCAATAGAAGGACACTGAGCTGTTGGAGAGGGTCCAGAGGAGGCCACCAAGATGATGACAGGGCTGGAGCACCTCCCTTGTGAGGACAGGCTGAAGGAGTTGGGGTTGTTCAGCTTGGAGAAGAGAAGGCTCAGGGGGGACCTCAGAGGAGCTTCTCAATACCTGGAGGGGGCTACAGAAAGGCTGGGGTAGGACTTTTCCCTACGGTCCAGGATGGCAGGACTAGGAGGGATGGATGTAAATTGGAAGAGGGGAGATTTAGGCTAAAGATAAGAAAGAAGCTCTTTGTTGTGAAGGTGGTGAAACACTTGAAGAGATTGCCCAGAGAGGCTGTGGATGCCCCCTCAATCCCTGGAGGTGTTTAAGGCCAGGCTGGATGGGGCATTGAGCAACCTGGTGTAGTGAGAGGTGTCCCTGCCCATGGCAGGGGAGTTGGAACTAGATGATCTTCGGGGTCCTTTCACACTCAAACCATTCAATGGTTCTATGATTTATTATTTGCCCCATTGAATTTTCAGTGAATGAAGACTTGAATTCCTTATTCATCTCTAATAATGAAATCTTCCTTCTTTTCCTCACTAAGTTAGTGGCAGCTGGACCCTTCCACGTTCACCAAGGCCCAGAGGCAGCTCATGGAAAACAGAGAAGGAAACATTGCTACAACTGGTAGCTGCCCATCTGCCCATCTGCCAACACAACCTTGTCATTAGCTCATTAAAATAGTTTGAGATGTATACCTCAGGGTTTTTAGCTTGTTGAAAGAGATTATTTAGAAGGATTTTTGAGATGAATCCATTCTCTTTGTTTCACATAATAAAAGGATTCATTTTCTCTGACTGTGAGTTGACACTCTCATGTGTTTTAATAATCAGAAGAAAGTTCAGTCTATTTTAATTCTCTTCTAAATAGAAAGATTTGTGCTCTTGGAAAATTTGCTTCCCAACAACATGAATTCCCTCCAGGGTAAGCAGCCACCAGGCTGAAGTCAGGGAGAAAGCGGAGGACAAGACTCTCCACAATCCAGACACACCTTGGGCATTTAAATGACCTTTATTCCAGCAAAGACTCATTTCAGTTTACTCATTATTTCTATCAAAAGATAGCAAATACTGAAAGATCAACTTAGATAATGAGTGCTAATGGAACAATTACTGCATATCATTGCAAAAGAGACTGGGGCTGGGCTCCAGTGAGGTGCTTGGGGGATACCAATCATAACTGAGAGCTACTGTCCCACCAAGCAATCAAGAATTGACCCAACTCATTACTCCTTGTTCCTCAGGGGCATCTCCTCCTCTTCAAAGAAAAGCAAGACACATCCCACACACTCAATTTTCTTCCACTTTTGTACAGATAAATGTAATTGCTTCTGACCTCATAAATTCTACTATTAAAATGTATCCTGGGGTTAAAGGAGAGGTGAAGCAGGTGTGTATGGCTCTATTAGACAAAGCAAACATTATCTTTCAAGACACATGTTGCACAAGAGGGAGGTGTGGTAAATCTGGCTCCTGCACATTTTAGAAGGAAATAGCCACTTGCAGGACAGAAGCAATGTTGAAAAGGTCATTTTCCCAAGAGAAGCTACAAGCTAACCCCCCAGCTCATGGTGTGACCTGTTAGAGAAATGGCACATGAAATGTCACAGAACCACAGAATGTCAGGAATGGGAAGGGTCCTCAAGAGATCATCTAGTCCAATCTTCCTGCAGGAGCAGGAAAACTCAGATCAGGTCACACAGGAAGGCATTCAGGTGAGGTTTGAATGTCTCAAGAGAAGGAGACTCCATACTCTCCCTAGGCAGCCTGTGCCAGTGTTCTATCACCCTCTGGTTGCCTCCATCTGGAGCAAAGGATCAGCTAGTGTTTGCTCTGCATCATGATGTGGTTGCCTGGAAGATCAGAGCAAGGGGAAAATGTTGCACCAAGCATTCCTTTTCCTTCTCAGATGGGTTTGTGGGAAGAAAAGGCTCCACCATGTCCTCAGGGCATGTTCCATGTCCACACTGTCACTGTGCTGTGCTGGTGCCACATCACAGTGCAAGGAAAGAGATTTTCCTGTGGATGTATGGGACTGTCCCACAGACACTGCAGGGCACTGAAATGTCCCCTTCTCTGACAGTCCTCAACTTTCCCCCACTACGATGGGACTTGGATTCCCAGGGTCCCAGAGAACCAGGGTTGCATTCGTGCTAATTCTAAAGAATCACAGGGATTGGAAATGACCTCAAAAGATCATCTAGTCCAATCCCCCTGCCAGAGCAGGGGCACACCTCTTTGTTTTCCTGACACCCTGGACAAGGGGAAGACAGGGGCACAGCCACCTCCATGGGATTTTGTGGCCACCCAGTGGGCTCTGTCAAGTGAGTGTGATCTGTGGAGACTCACTGGTCATGGTCAGTAACCTGGCACATGCAGATCTCACATGGGCTCTGCTGAAAACTACTCAGACAAGATTTAAGAAACACAGCCTTGGTCTCCTGGTTTGTTTTTCTTTTTTGAGCATCACGACAAGCAGCTGGCTCTGCAGATGTGCCTCAAAATCACTGCTGCACTCAGGTGGTATTCTAAAACAGACCTCACAGGAGCAAAGACTTCTCTTATTTACATATATTTTAGGCTTGCACTTTAAAAACAAGAATCTTACTTCTAACCTCTTCTCCACTGCTTCTCTTCACTGAATATCTCACAAAACATTTTCCAAATCTGTTATTTTGGTTTCCTGAAATAACCATTTCTGATCAACACCTTTCCCTATGCTCATTGCCAGGGACTGGAGGCTGTGCTACAAATACCCTTGGCAAAATCTAGATGTGCTGTTCCCATGTAGCTGGAGTAGAAACTGCCTGAGTAGACCTTGCAGCAGTAATGGACCAGGATGGATCAAGACCTGGTCTCCTGGTTTGTTTTTCTATTCTGAGCATCACAACAAGCAGCTGGCTCTGCAGATGTGCTTCACAATCTCTGCTGCACTCGGTTGATATCCTAAAACAGACCTCACAGGAGCAAAACCTTCTTTTATTTAGACATGTTTTAGCTTCTACTTTTAAAAACAAGAATCTTACTTCTAATCTCTTCTCCACTCCTTCTCTTGACTTGTTTCACTGAACATCTTACAAAATATTTTCCAAAATAACCATTTCTGAACTACACTTCTGCCTACATTCACTGCCAGGACAAGTATCCTTGGCAAAATGTAGATGTGCTGCTTCCATGTAGCTGTAGTAGAAACTGCCTGAGTAGAGCTTGCAGCAGTAATGGACCAGGATGGATCAAGCCCTCCAAGTGAAGCTATGTTCCTATAGGTACTCACGTTGTAAACGCTGGGTTGTACTTTGCACCAAGGTAGTACGAGTAAAGGTTGAACATCCCAATCATGAAGGCCAGGAACACCATGATGAAGATGACCATGAACTTGAAGATATCCTTCACAGTCCTCCCCAGAGAGATCTGCAGGGGGCCAAAGCTTTCGTTGGCTGGAAGAATGTAAGCAATGCGGGAGAAGCTGAGTACCACAGCTATGGCATATAGTCCTTCTGAAATGATCTGAGGATCCGAGGGGAGCCACTTGTTCCTGGCTAAAACAATACATGTACAGCAGGTATTAGTAAGGAAAAGATTGAGATGGAAGTTAAGATGAGAAGTGACCCCTTTTTCCAGAATGAATCTTGGCTTTGGAAGGGAGTTAAAGCAAAAAAAAGTTTGGAACAAATGGTCACTAAAGCCCTCACTATGCTGCACACTCGTGTGTGAGAAGAATTATCTGTATTTTTCACAAGGAAAAGACAAGAAATGAGCATCTCACTGGGTAATATTTGTCATAGTCACACAGCAAATAACTAGCATGGCTTTCAACAAATTTTTTACTTTCTAGTTGAACATCAACTTTTGCTGTGGCTTTCCCACCTGAAGCTAAACCATGGCACAGTGAAGTGTGGCTCTAGATTTGGAAACACAGCACTGTGCCAGAACTTGGAAAGGAAAGACTGAGATCTCTGTCCCTTCTGTTAGATAAGAAAGTTAGGATTAATTTGTATTATACAGATACAAATAATCAAGTCTGTCGTTTTCATGTTATATTGAAGTTAAATATGTTCTTGTATTTTAGTCACTCTAATATTTTTACTTTAAAAAGCCTCATGCACCTTTGTTCCCAGCTCTCTACCTCCTGCATTCCCTCCATCAACATAAATCCCTGTGGGTCTTATTTAGGGTCACACCTGAAGCTTGCAGAGGCATAGGATGAATCCAGTCCCCACAGGAGGGTGTAAAGTTCTATTCATTTGTGGATATCACAGAAAACCCATTTCAGCCATCAAAAATCACATTGTCAAGACTAGATGACTGCCTGTTTCTCTAAATGTTAGCAGTTATAGATACAAGCTCTCCAAAATTAAAGTTTTTCTCTTGGAGAAGCAAGAGAAAATGCAACAAAGGTGCAGAGTGCACCAACCAAGAGGTAGAAATTCAGCTCTAGATCTTACATTTGTTCTTGCATCTCCCATATCTGGAAAACCAGGCATTCCTCTGAAATTTAAAGTATATTCTGCCCACACCCAGTTCCTCATTATTTGTCGCACGAGCTATTTTATCAGGGTGATTGACCTGAATGTAGCCTTAGCACAAGATCAGAGGCTGATCAAAACTCAGATCTCAATTCCTTCATGACTGTTTAAGGCAGATGGCTGGAATGGGTGGATCTGAGAAGAATAATTTGGCTTGGTTAGGAAAAATATGCATAAATGTCACAAAAAGAAAGCTACTTTGAGCACTGCCTAAAAGAACAGGAAGTATTAGATAGTAAAAAGCATCTTACCATAGGTGAAGTAAGCAACTTCAGGGGGAAGGGTGACATTATTGAGGTCATCATCTTGAACGTACTGATCTACGTACTGTTGTGCTTCAGATGCTTTGAGGAAAGCCATGAACCTGGCAGTGAATGATGCCACAAAGATGGACAGCATCCCAAAGTCCAGCAGGTTCCAGAGATGTACCACATATTCACGTGGACCCTCTTCCCAGATCTCCTTGCACTCTGACCATATCATGCCTGTGGAAAGGCCAGAGCAAATTTAAATGTCAAATAGAGGAGGTGGATTTTATGTTCAGACAGATCCATTCACAAAAGAAAATCAGATCCAAGAATAGATACCACCAGTATGACCAGGAAAAAGGAGAGACAGAAATTCCTCCTTTTAAAATAAATTTTATATATTA
>VZTY01012606.1:61525-186833 GCA_013400935.1 Turnix velox | reverse complement strand
TTTAAAATAAATTTTATATATTAAATAATAATGAATTTCCATACATCAAAGTCTGATCTACTGCTTCAAAAAACCCAAACTTAGTTTGAATTTAGAAGTCTTCTGATGACAGACTTGCAGATAAACCTAAATGTCAAACCCAGAAAATTCAAAGTTTTGACATCTATGTTCTACTGGGAGCACTGGGGAGGGCAGGTGGGCAATGGGCAAACTGAAGCCAGGAGCTAAGGTCAGACTGATCAGTTCACTCACTTTTAGAGTTCCAGGCCCAGAATTTTGCTTCTGAATATCTCAACTACTGAAATATTTAACCCATTGGAAAATATTCCCTATGCTCTACTGAATTCTGTTGCCATAGCAGCAGCAAAATTCACATTTCATCAAGCAGGAGCAGTGCCTGCCAATTTCCATCTGTCCTCTTCCAACCTTGTCCTTTCTGTGAACTCCTCTTCGTCCTCTTTACTGGAAAGCTTTGTGGTGTGGCATCTCAATGCATTTGCTCAGTTACCTCTGGGACTCTTGGAAGCATGGTGTTCCAAGAGACACAGAATTACAGACTATCAGGGATTGGAAAGGACCTCAAGAGATCATCTACTCCAATCCCACTGCTGGAGCAGGAATACCTAGACCAGGTCACACAGGAATGCATCCCAATGGGTTGTGTCCAGAGAAGGAGACTCTGCACCCTCTCTGGGCAACCTGTTCCAGTTGAAAGTGGTTTATAAGGAAGGAAACAAACCAGAGTGAATCTAGCTGGAGTCTGGAAGAATGAAGAACCACCACTGTTAGTCTTTGTGCATGGGGAAGGACTTGAGAGAAGAAGGAAAATTAAGCTGTCAATACCATCGGTGGCCTAGGCACAGCTACTCTGGGACCACCATAGCCCTGGTATCTCTATGCAGGTCGTTAGAGCTATAGGTGTTGTTCCATATAGATCTGGATTGAGAGACAGCCAGAGATCTGCTGAGTGTTGACTAAAACCAGAGAGAGGAGCCAAAGCAGGAGAGAAAAATCCCAGCTCTTTTCCTTGAGTCTGCAAGTGCTCAAAGCAGGAACCTCATTTCAAGCCACCATTCACCATGAATAGAAAATAATAAACCATCTAATGGAGAGGGTGGAAGAACAGGTTTCTCAGAAACTGTCCCAGAGCAAGGATGAAATATTAAAGAAATATTTCTAGCTAAAAAATAAAGAAGCGAGAAGGTATCCCATAAGTGATAGATAGGAGATATTAGCCCTCTCCATTACGTGCTCACACCATATAAAGGTAAGAAAGCACCTCAGGAAACATCACAGACATGGCAACATTGCCAACCAGGGCACTTGTTCACTGACACCCAGAAATGTCTTTTCTGGTTTAAATATTAATTCTCTCATCCAAATTTATTTCTAATCTTGGTCACTTAATATACCTAAGTCATGGATTAATGAAGTAAGGAATGTCTAAAACTGAGCAGACTGGCTAAAATTAGAATTGCTCCGTGAAAGTATCACACTAGTGGTCTAAAATTTACATTGTTCTTTTGGACAATTGAGTAGCAATCATTTTTTATCCATACATGTGGAAAAATGTCTATCCAGGATGAGTAGAAAAGCTGCAGTAATTATTCAGTCAGTACTGCAGGGTAATTGCTGGGAATAATTCAAAACTTCTCCTTCAGTAAAAATAATAAGAAGAGAAAAAGTAGAATCATAGAATGGTTTGGGTTGGAAGGGACCTGAAAGATCATCTAGTTCCTACCCCCTGCCATGGGCAGGGACACCTCCCACTAGACCACATTGCTCAATGCCTCATCCAGCCTGGTCTTAAACACCTCCAGAGATTGAGGGGGCATCCACAACCTCTCTGGGCAACCTCTTCCAGTGTCTCACCATCCTCACAGAAAAGAACTTCTTTCTTCTCTCCAGCTTAAATCTCCCCTCTTCCAATTTGCATCCATTCCTCCTAGTCCTTCCATCACATATCCTATGAAAAAGTCCTACCCCTGCCTTTCTGTGGGCCCCCCTTCAATTATTGGGAAGCTGCTATGAGGTCTCCCCTGAGCCATCTCTTCTAAGTAGCTCAAATTCAGGGGATGGGGTTTAAGAGAAGGGCTTATGGAGGTCTCCAGTGCCTGTGGATAATCAGAAATGTCACCTTGATGGGCATTTCTGGTTTCAGCATGGAAAGGAGAGTCTTCTGAGCTGCAAGAAATGGAAGAGTGCACAAAGTACTGATCACCATCTTTATACAACAAGAAGTTTGTCAGATTTTATATCCACTGGCCTAGTACATAAGTCACGGCCAGATGATGTTGGAGAGTTGCCTTTGAGCCTTTCTGGATCAGCTAAAGGTTGTTGGATTAAGAAACAGAGTTGTGATGTGGTTGAGCT
The DNA here is from genome assembly GCA_013400935.1 of Turnix velox. NCBI lineage: Eukaryota > Metazoa > Chordata > Aves > Charadriiformes > Turnicidae > Turnix > Turnix velox. Next base: position 184,460 of record VZTY01012606.1, on the reverse strand, counting down.
AACCCAGAGCTTAACTGCTACCTTGGCTGCTTCTGCAATGGGGATTTTGTCTCTCTAAATGAAACCTCCCTCCTTCCAATGCAAACTTTTTGTGCATATTGCTCATCTCAACCTTATCATACAATCCTAGGGTTGGAAGGGACCTGCAAAGGCCATCTAGTCCAATCCCCTGCAGCAAGCAGGGACATCCTGCACTAGATCAGGTTTCTCAGAGCCTCAGCAAGCCTGGCCTTCAATGTTTCCAGGGAAGGCAAGAGATGGGAGGACCTGGTCATGGGGGAAGTGTTATCCAAAGACTGTAGTGAATTACAGCAGCATTTGCCAGAAAAGTTATGCTGAATGTAAAGGCAAGTTCTCTTCTCAAAACATTGTGGGACTTCTCTGTGCCAACAGGTTTACCATCTGCAGGCCTTGGATACTCATTCATGACAAAGAGAGAGGCCAAGAAGGAACTCTCCCACCTAATGTTATCATTTATCTGTAGATTTATGGAGGTATTAAATGGGTTACTAACACTACCTGGCTGATCCAGCAACGGTCTACAGCCATTCTGAATGTGCAGTCTAAGAAGAGATAAAGACTCCACAAAGATATTGATTTCTGGAGCAGGATGTGTAATGCATGTAAATTGGAAGAGGGTAGATTTAAGCTGGATAGAAGAAAGAAATTTTTTACTGTAAGGGTTGTGAGACACTGATGCCAAGAGAGGTTGTGGATGCCCCTCTCTGGGGGGCTGGATGAGGCGTTGAGCAACCTGGTTAGTGGGAGATGTCCCTGCCCATGGCTGGGGATTTGCAACTAGATGATCTTTGGGATCCCTTCCAACTCAAACCATTCTATGATAAAGTCATTGTCTCTGCTTTATTTAGTCCATTGCTCACTTACTTGCACTACAAATAATTGGAAGATGGAGATGGCAAAAGCATCTTTTTGCATAACTCCCGTCTGGAATTCTCCTGCTGATAGATTTCTCTTAAAATATACACATGTGGGTCCATTTTCATATCTCCAGCAAGATTAATTGCAGGGAGTGCTATTACAGGTTGTGCTCACCCTGGCCACACTATGCTATGCTAATGGATCGCATTATCCTCCAATAAAGCTGTTCTGAACACGCGTCATAATTTTATGGTTGGCAGCCAGATAACTCAGACAGCCAATTTTCTCCCCAAAAAAAGAACCAAGAGCAGGGACCTGTAAACTAATTTCTCAAAAATAGTCTGCTATGGTTGGAACAAGTCATGTGTCATCAGCATTCATCATTGCTGCCACGGTGTGAAGGAGAAAAAAAAATGAAATAAAGAAAGAACAGAAACTGAGGGAAGGGAATTGCAAGCTGAGAATAAATAAAATTACACTTTTTGATTGTGCTATGGATCAAAATGCAGGAAACACCCCTACACTGTTGAGCCTGAAGACAGCAACTGCAGGTGCTGCCAAGCAGGATTAAATATAGATATGTACATTTAATGTACAAGCCTTGGATTTAGAATCATAGAATGGTTTGGGTTGGAAGGGACCTTAAAGATCATCCAGTTCCAACCCCCCTGCCATGGGCAGGGACACCTCCCACTACACCAGGTTGCTCAAAGCCACATCAGTCTTGGCCTTAAACACCTCCAGGGATTGAGGGGGCATCCACAACCTGCCTGGGCAACCTCTTCCAGTGTCTCACCATCCTCACAGAACAGAACTTCTTTCTTCTCTCCAGCCTAAATCTCCCCTCTTCCAATTTGTATCCATTACTCCTAGTCCTGCCATCTTTTGAAATAGTCCTACCCCAGCCTTTCTGTAGGTCCTCTTCAGGTACTAAGAAGCTATTTATTAGACTTCCACATATATTTACTGTCTACTTTGCCTCTTTGGAAAAGCACATCTTGGCAACTTTTCCAGTGGTATTTTTCTATAACATTTACTTTATTTCATTATATTTATATTTACATATACATACTTCCAACCTAGATGACTATGACTATGACTTGTTGTAGTACCTATAAGAATTTTTGGGCCAAAGGGCTGGGCAGTCAGCCACTTTTATTGCTTTCATAGCCCTTAAAGTTCAGGGCAAGTCCCATGTCCTCATGCCAACTACCTGGAGGTCACATGTACCAAACTCTCACCTTAGTATTTGAAGCTTTTATGTAGGCAGACAAGTGAAATGGCCAGAGACAACTGTCAGAGCTGATGTAGGCAGTCATTAGAGAATCTCATTATATTCAGAACCCTGCACAATGAATCACCTTTCTTCTCCCAGCAAAGTGAAAACCTTCTGTTTAAATGAAATGTTTTCTTCTTCATCTCTCAGGAACTCACCAGAAACCCACTGACTATGAGAAGAGAATACCTCGTCTAAAATCTAATCATCTTATCCGACTGCCTTAATATCAGTTTTAAAATACATCTTACAGACTTACTCTATATCCAGCCTGGCATCTATTCAGTTTTTCTTTCTAGCCTAATATCCTGTATGGGATTCTGATTATTGCAGGGACTGGGAACAAAGAAATGGTGGCCAGGAAGTCATCAGATAAAACAGCCCTATCCTATTTTTCAGGCGTTTTTAATGCCAGGGGTATTTATGAAACTATGGATTTCTTTGCTGCAGGAGGAGAATCAAAATCATGGATTAGTAAAAATAGATATAGGAAAGGTAGACAATGATTCTGCAGATTTGGTAAGCTCAATTTCCCAAGAAATCCTTCTGAGCTGGATGAGATTAGTGGGTCAAGGCAGCCAATCTGGCAGGAGTAAATTTGGCCTGTAGGAAAAGTGATGTGAATTTCCCTAAAACTCCTTGGAATTTTAACTTGTGCTTGTGGCACCTGAAAAGTTCATCCACATGAGTTCCTACTTCATAACAGATGGATAAACTAATTTGAAGAGATTAGAGAGCTCTGCTACCCTTTCACCAGTAACAAATTCATATTAGAGGTTTCATAATATCCACCTCTTTTTTTCCTAGCAGAGTGCATTACAAAAAAATGCACAACAAAATACCCATTTTGCAGATGAAAAAACCTAATTCAATGAAGAACAATAGGCTCTCATGGCAGGGTAATAAAACAGACTGGTGGCCACCCACATCCCAATGGACAAACTTTAAATACATTTCTATAGTGAAGCCCTAAGTTTCTCTAACCACATAATCCTTTTAAAGATGCAATGATTAAAGCAACAGAAGCAAACAGACAATCTCTACAGCATTCACCATGTAAAGAGGAAAATCAGTGAAGTGAGACTTTGCCAAGCATCATTCAACATTTTCAAAAGCAATGACCAAGATCAAAGCATTCTTTGATCCTGATTTTTATCAAAATACTTCCATCAGACTCATATTCAACCTCATGAGGCTTTGCTTTTTGTTTCGGAGTTTTTTGGTGGTTTTATGGTTGTATTTTCTTTGCCTTGTTACAGTCTAGCATTTATTTCTAGTCATGTAGGACTTGTAGATGTTTCAGTTCTGCTTACCCAATACCCACTTCATGATCAGCAGTTCTGTCCATGAGAACTGAGTGGTTTTGACTCTAAATATTTGTTTTGGATGGTCTGTGATGGTCTCGTTGGGGAGATTTTTCACTCCTTCAAACCGATCTGAAGCATTCACTACTAACAGTCCAAGGAAGATGGTGAAAGAAACTGCATGTGCCACAAATTTCATGAAAGGACTTCGGAGGGTCCGGCCCAACTGCAATGAAACAGACACAAGACTTAAGATTGGGTTTTTTTCCTCCCCCTTCATTCACTTTCATAGAATCGCAGAATGGTTTAGGTTGGAAGGGACCTTAAAAATCATCTAGTTCCACCCTCCCTGCCATGGGCAGAGACACCTCCCACTAGATCAGGTTGCTCAATCCAGCCTGGCCTTAAACACCTCCAGGGATTGAGGGGGCATCCACAACCTCTCAGGGCAACCTCTTCCAGTGTCTCACCACTCTCACAGCAAAGAATTTATTCCTTCCCTCCAGCCTAAATCTCTCAACTTCTGAGTTACATCCATTACTCCTAGTCCTGCCATCACATATCCTATTAAAAAGCACTACCCCAGCCTTTCTGTAGCCCCCTTCAGGTATTGAGAAACACTATGAGATCCCCTATAAGTCTTCTCTTTTCCAGTCTGAACAACCCCAACACCTTCAGCCTGTCCTCATGAGGGAGGTGCTCCATCCCAGGTTCTTTCTTGTAAATATTTGAACCATTTTCTCAATAATTTCAGAAATAAACTCTAAATCAAGAACTAAATGGGATTTAGATTTGTTCAAGTTGCTCCTCGCTTTCACTAGATATTATGAAATGTAATTCAAATGATGCCCTTTGGAGAATTCCCTCTTGGTGGCAGTGTCTTATATTGCTCCCTTATCCTCACACACAATTCTAATTCTCCTGGCCATATGGTATCCGGAAAATAAAGAGGCAGGATATTTATGAGAGACACGTCTGGGTGCATCAGTGTTATTTGAATATAATTGTGTGTGTCAATATAAATCCCAATGATGGGCCCACTTCTCATCCTTATATTGCTGTTGCATTTCAGAATCTCTTATTAAAGCTTAGTTCTTTGTTCATTAATGATGTGTAGGAAATATCCTACTGTTTGAAGATTCTTTAGTAATGCTTTTAATATGCTTTGATACACCCTAGTAATTACTAGAAAAGCTGGAGATTCACCCGCCAGAAAACAAGGATTTATTTCAATGCATTAAGCATATCTCTCCGCCATAGCTAATATTTGTTCCATTCTTCTTGAAAAGCTTTGTTTGCTAATTAATTTAGGTAACACTCTATTCATCTTGTATTTTCTGTGTTCTAAGAAAGCATTACTCCAGATTGTCAGAGTAAGAGCGTTTCCAGGTGTGCAAGGACCAAATATTGCCTAAATCTTCCATGAAGTTGACAGAATTGGAAATCCTATTTGAAAATGTACAGAAAGACATTCCAATAAAGAAAGTGAAAGAAATCTGCTCTTTCCCAGGGCCTTTATTTACAGGCTGAATTTTTCTGAGATCTAAAGGGATAGATACTACACTGGCTCAAAATCCATGTTTGCTGTATTTTCATAGGAATATCACAGCAGATTTAGGAAGAAATGAAGTGTGTCAAAGCCAGTCCCAACCCCGGTGATGCTGGTTAATTCCTCTGCTGTAAACCTTGCTGTGATGACAGCTCTCAACAGTTTTTTATTGGTAATGTTGGGTTCCATCTACGTTTTGTAGCAGAACTTATAATTCTAGCAGAGAGCTGATGGGGTGATGGGATCCACTCTGTGGGTCTTGTCAGCAGTTTTTACATCCAGAGGGGAATGAATAACCACTATAATTGGTTTTAATCAAGACAGTTCTGTGCAACTGGGTGAAAATAAGACTCTGGAGTTGAGCTGCAAACTGCAGTTAGTGTTATTTACTAAATCTTCAAGGGTGATTCTTGTCCTGTTGTATTCTATCTCCACAAAGCTTCATTTAAGAAAGACTTAGGATAGGGAGTAAAGGCTTGAAAACATATTACTTGCTGAGATACATCTGTGAAGGAATTGAGACATGAATCACTCTACTAACCCTATGTGAACCAGCAGAATTTGACCAATACATCTCCAGAATGTGGTGCACAGTAGTATTAGCCAGGACAGTTTCTACAAGCAATATTCCAAACTATAAACATTTCCTTCATTTTTCTCACTTTGTTACCCCAGAAACGAGCCCCTGACTCATGCCTGGCCATTTGTATGTCTTTTTGGCCAGGTCTGATTTGATTTGCATTCATTATCGTAGCTCATTCACAGAATCACAGAATCACAGAAGACCCGGGTTGGAAGGGACCCCAAGGATCATGTAACTCCAACCCCCCTGCCTAGACTCCTAACCTCCAAGGACGGGGCATCCACAACCTCCCTCGGCAGCCTGTTCCAGGACCTAACCACTCTCCTAGTAAAGAACTTCCCCCTAATATCCAACCTAAATCTTCCCTCCTTCAACTTGTATCCATTTCCCCTAGTCCTGCTATTATCAGCCCTTTCAAAGAGTTTAATTCCTTCCTGGGTGTAGGTTCCCTTCAGGTATTGAAAGGCTGCAATGAGGTCACCCCGCAGCCTTCTCTTCTCAAGGCTGAACAAGCCCAACTCCCTCAGCCTGTCATCATAGGGGAGGTGCTCCAGCCCCCTGATCATCCTCGTGGCCCTCCTCTGGACCCTTTCCAAAGTCTCTATGTCTTTTTTGTACTGAAATTGTTAATATGGAAAAATTATTTCATTACCCAGTTGTGCAACATGGAGATCGTTTCAGTGAGTTTAAAAGCAAAACAAATCCTTGTAAAATTGACCAAAACAAAATCAGGCTGCTCAAGAGCATCACATGCAAATCTTCTTTCACCAGATTTGCTGCCTGTGTGAAATTCTCTGTCATAACACTCTGAGAGGATACAAGGCTCAATTCAGCCCTTGAACCAAATAATATTAATTTTGGGTGAGTTACCAAGTCATGGGGAAAAGAAGCATTCATTATTCAGCTTTTTCTATCGCAAGCCTCAATCAAAAAATCAGGCCTGCATTGTTCTGATCAGTACAAACCCACACAGCAAAAGATAATCCCTGCCTGGAAGAACTTCCAATTTGACTTTATGATAGAAGGCTAAGTATGGATTTTTAGCAGCTTGAAGTGGGGTGAAAAGAAAGGGACTTTGAAAAATGACAATGCACAAAATGTTTACTGCAATAAAAAAAGTTAACCCCCCTTTTCTCTATTTATTTTTTAAAATTTTAATATATCTACCTCAAGAATCACAGAATCACAGAATCACAGAAGACCCGGGTTGGAAGGGACCCCAAGGATCATGTAACTCCAACCCCCCTGCCTAGCAGGGCCACCTAACAAACACATCTACTAGAAGAAATTAAAACCAAGTAGCTTTCTCAATCATTGATATCATAATTTCACACATAAAGTCCCTTTATGACTTTTATGAAAGGACCCCACAAAAAAGTGAGAAACCTGCAAAAGAAAGTGCTTGAGAGGAACAAGGGTTTAAACACCAGAGCTGCTTTCTCTGGGCAACAAAATTCACCTCCTTTAATTGTTCCTTATTTTGATGTTTTCTCTATCCTTTCTTCATCCCACTATCATTATGTTATCTCCTATCCATTCCTTGTTTTTTCTTTCTTTTCTCATCACTCACCACCTCACTCTCTTTCCCCCAACTCTACATTTAGTACATGTAAAGAGGAACCTCAGACCGTGCCAAATATCTCCATTGGTGTGTACCAAGCAATGCTGAGGTTGGGTCTCTTCTGGGACACTCATAGAGGACAGCATGAGTCACTTCCCAACATTGTCACAGACAAATGTGTGACTTCATTCCATGCTCAGGAGGGAAATAACCATGAAAAACATGCACCTTAATAAGTTTGTACCTTGCTGCAGGGAGCAATCCAGTAGGCTATGGCGAGGAACGGCAGGCCAATGGAGACCCCAAAGACAGCCAGGAACTTCACAGTTATGGATTGCTGCCGGAGGCCTGAGAGGTTTTCATACCACATGGTGAGCAATTGCTGCTGGCAGTTAGGGTGAGCAACAAACTGCAGGAGAAACAGAAGCAGAAGGGTCAGTCACGTTGCTTGAAGAGGGTGAGACTTCGATGAACAACCTGCACAACTTGCTGGTGGAACGAGACTGGTTGTATAAATCTTGTCCAACACAACTTATGGTGTCACAGGCAGAGAACTGCAAATCAGGCACCCAAAAAATATCTAGGTGTTGTCAGAATGGGCTTCACTTCTGCCTCTTGCCTTCTCTGCATAAAGGTTCTCTTAGAGAGCAGAAATTCAAGGCCAAAACCCAACATCCATTACCAGCAAAGTAGGGTCAGCATTTACATTTGAGACAGTCTGCAGTGGAATTCAGAAAAGAATAACAGAATAGCAGGGATTGGAAGGGACCTCAAGAGATCATCTAGGCCAATCCCCCTGCCAGAGCAGGAACACCTCAGCCTTTCCTCAGAAGAGAGATGCTCCAACCCCTTCATCATCTCTGTAGCTTTGCACTGGGCTCTTTCAAGCAGTTCCCTGTCCTTGAACTAAGGGCCACAGAACTGGACACAACACTCCAGATGTGGTCTCACCAAGGCAGAGCAGAGGTGGAGGAGAACCTCTCTCTACTTACTGACCACATTCTTTCTAATACATCCCAGGATGCCATTGGCCTTCTTGACACAAGGGCACATTGCTGGCTCATGGTCATTTTGATGTCCACCAGGACCCCCAGGTCCCTTTCCCCTACACTGCTCTCTAACAGCTCAGTCCCCAGAGAGACAGAGAGGTACTTTGATATCAAGCTGAAAACACCTCTGATAACTTTCTAAAGACATTTGAAAGAGCAGCTTAACACAGCACTAATATCACATTGCTGCATTTGCTGCATGTGGACCAAAAGTGAACCATTCTGCGTGGTTCTCCTTCCCCTATAGACTAAAGGAGATCAGGCTGGTGTTTTGCCACTTTGAGTGCTTTGTCTCTGATTACCTTTCAAAAAGTGACAGCTCATTCTTTACTGATTTAACAAAAAAAGAGACAAATTTAAAAGCAGAAGGAGAAGCTGTGGTGCTCCACTTCAGAAAGTACATGTTTTGTATCCTGCAGCTGAGGCTCTTCTTCAGTTTATTTTTCAGAGGAAAAAGAAAAGGTGAGCAGCAGACAACTGAAAAGGGCAGGTTTTTTTTAACAGTAAAATTACAGCCCCACTGGATGCCATGGAGGAGTTTTATAATAAAAGATGAAACTTCTTTATTTGATCTCGTTCTTTTGGGTGATTGAATTTAGGATGTGCCTATCTTTAATCACAAAGAAAGGTAATTAAAAGGTAGAATAAGCCAGGGGAAAGATGGAAAATAAACATGTTGCTAATGCATTAGCAGAGCTGAGAGTCTCCTTTATGCGTTTTGTGGGTGAATAGATGGGGGGGAGAAACATAAACCTTTCTGCCACTTCAGAAAGCAGAACTTTCTGGAGCTGAGGGGGAGGATGAGGCTTGTGGAGAGAGAAAGAGAGGAAGGAGGAAAGGAGAGGCTACTGGGGGCTTGATGGCTGTGGTCGCCCCCACGTAGCTGCATGGCCATGGACAATGTCTGCCCATTGCCCTGTTTCAACCCTTCCAGCTGCAACCAGCTGCAGGGATTTAAGTCTATGGTTTTGCTGGTACTGAAAACAGAGAAAATTCTGACTGAGCTTTCATCTTCAGTACCTATGAAACGATGATTCAATCAGGAATTTAATGGACTCTTTCTCTAGACGTTCGTGTAATGAAAAACCCCATTCCTGGGAGTTTAAATGATCAGTTCACTGCCAGTGCAGAGTGAAATACAGTTGCACAGTAATTAGGATTGCTGTGGAATAGTGTATTTGCCTTTTTAACAGCACATTAGCAGCTATTTAAAAAGATCTTCAGATGAATCAGGCTTTGGGGCCTGCATTTCTTCAAAATTAAAAAACAGAAAATAAGACTTTACCTCTTTCCCCTGAATAAATCAACCAGAGGGAAGAAATTTGCTGGGTACTTCTAACCTATTTTGTCTGTAGAACTTCTTCTTGGAAATATTAACATTTACTTATGCTTTCTTTTAAGCTGCTTTCTAAAAAAAAAAAAAAAAAAGATAATCTATAAATCATCAGTCCTGGCCCTTCAGAATGTTTGAAGTTGAAGGTTGAGATGATGACAGCAGCATCGGAAGGAGACATTTCCTAATGCCCAGTGTTTGTATTTGTATTGATGCTCCTGGGTCTTATTATCTTCTTGGCAAAGGGACAGAAAGATGGAGTGGAAGGGAGCCTGACAGAGAATTGATTCCCTTTGTCTTTCTAATTTTCAGATATGATGAATTCGATGGCAGTTGTAGCATCCCTTGGAAAGGAAAATTGCTTTGGTAGATGGGCAGACTTCTGAGATGAAGGTCTAAAGCCACAGCCAGACTTCCTCCTGCTCTTGTAATTGTTCCCTGCATTATGAGAATTGATTCTGACAAAAGAAATTCAGTTGTCCTTGTCAGCGAGACAGTCAAAGACTTTTGCTGGTTGGCGTTTCAGAGAATTCATCAGACGTTTTAATCTGTTCATTGTTTCGCCCTGTCTGCGAACAGTTACAACAAAAGTACAAAGATAGGAAAGTTGAGGAGGAATTGCCATAAATTCCAGCTCACTGGAACTATTTCTGTTATACAAGGGGATAAAGACTGGCAGCATGCCACAGGGCCTCGATGGTATTCATCTTACTCTGATTATTCCAAAAATGAGGGGAAAAATAAGATGAGGATAAGAGAGATGAGAGTGTGAATGAGTTTTGATCTGTTATTTGCTTACAGCAGGCTGTAGACTTTTTCATTATGTTGGCTCCATCAGATATTAATTATATACCCAGTGACCCTTGGACAATTACAGCCCCCTTTGCGTTAGAATTTCAAAAAGTTGATCTTAGATCTCATCAGAGCTGTTATGAAGCCATTTAACATTCTCTCTTCTCTGAGAATGAGTGCTGACACCAGGCTAAAGATCAGAATAATGCTTTGTTTAGTGTCATAAGTATAGGAAAAAAAAGAGACAAAAGGTTCAAAGAAGAATGGTTTGAAGCATAAGGAAAAATAGTCATGTGGTATTCTGAATTTCAGAGGCCTAAAAGTTGCCTTGTTTTCTCGAAGTTCCCATTAAATATTATTTCCCTTTCCTCAGTACTGGAAAATGACTCGATGAATTCTTTAGGTTGAAACTGTGGCTACACTAGAAAGAAGGAAACATAGAAAGAGTCAACAAGAAAGAGGCAACAAAGACCAGTAGAGCCTTGGCTTTGTAGGAGGGTATGATGTCACTGCTGGAAATGGAAGCACCAGCAGTGGAGGGGACCACAGGGGCCCAAAAAGAGTAATTTAAAAGCATGAAGTGTTTCATCTCATGGGCAGAATGAGTCCTCTCCTTCATCAGAAGGTAATGCACCAGGATCTGGGAGCTCGAGTAAAATGCTTTCAGATACTTCTAATGTAGAAACCTCAGTGGCCCATGGCCTAAGAACCCCAGTAGATGGCGGTGGTTTTTCCTTACAGCCTGTGTAACCTCTGTTAGTCAGAAAACTTCCTTCTAGCCTATCAGTTACACAGTCTTTTAAAAGGTAAAAATAAGGCCATATATATATATGTACATATAAATGAACTTACACATCAATCTGAAGAGCCAACTCAAACAGTGAAGCTGCTCAAGTGGTGGGTTTGAAAGACACGGGAAAGAACTGACAACTCCAAATACTGCTGCTCTGTGCTATAGGGGATTAAACGAGTGGAATGAATATTGACTAGGAAATGGAAAAAAAATAATTAAAAAAATCTCTCAGAGCCTTCAGTGGGAATTCAGAGGGCCCAAAGGAATAGTTTTAAACATAGAAACAAAGAGTATGTTTTAGAAACTACTGCTGATAGAACATTGAGCAATAACTTTTCCACACAGCTGCCTAATTTAGTGTGTGACAGCTCTTCCTCACAGCTTATCATGTATATGCTTTGTGGGAAAGCCCTTTATAGCTCTCATGGCAGAGTGAGACTTCAAAAATGCATGAGTTTCACTCTGCAGACAATAAAATAACTTTATAGCTCTATAACCACACAGGAAGTTACTTCTGATAGAAAATACTATAATAAAGACTTTAAGTTTTTATTTTCTATTATATTGGACAGAGAAAGGTATAAGGACTTTGATTGCTGCTGCTCTTCAGTGTCAGCACTACAGTTGCCTGAGCTGTTAGTGCTTTAGCAATGCTTAAACTCTCTGTACCAAGCATCTCATGGTCCCTACCTAAAGAGCATCTCTCTTATCCTGTGGCATGTAACAGAGAAGCTGCAGCCAGGGGAAAAATAAAAATCCAGGAAATTATTTAGAGGTGCAGATCATGATCACACATCAAACTGAAGGGGAAAAAAAAAGAAAGAAAAAAGTTACCTTGGACAGAAAAATGCTGCCAGCTGAAATAAGGAAAGTTATGGCAAGGCAGGAATAATGCAGAGATCAGCCTCAGACTGGAATTGTTCAGAAAAAACTTCCAGCTTTTCTTTTTTTTTAATATGGAAATAATTCTAATTCTCTTCTGAGAGCTGAAGAATGAACCAGGCAAAAGAATGAACCTCTCAGGCAGGCTCAGCTTTGCTAATGTGCCCCATGCCAAATAGCCAGGGGCGAAGGCAGGCAAGAAACTCCTCAGGGATCCAGTGAAAACTCCTTAAAAAGCTTGGTGGTAGAGCTAAGAATGCAAAATTGTGACTTTGATTTTCCTGTCCTTCCCTCTCCAGCCCTTTGTCACAAATTGTATGACAAATGCTGGCAAACTTGGGCAAACAAGAGCTGCAATTCAGATGAGCAGCAACATGTTTAATCAGAAAGTTAAGCTAGAAAAGTAGCTGTAGAAATGGATTTTCAGGAGAACATTGGGAATGTCAAGAAACACGGGCAGGAATGAGCCAATATTCTTTCCATCATTTCTCCACATTTGTGCCTTTCAAACAACCTTTTTTTGAGTTTGTTACGAAACATCAATATTTTGATGTGGTGCATCACGATGATTAATTGACTTTAAACTCCAGCACCTGCTCACAGGAACCCCTGGTTTGGGCATGTGATGATTTAAATGTCAGAGATCCTGGTGGAAAAGCCATTTTGATGACTCATTTGAGCCGATCATCAGGATGTGACATTGAATTACCAGGGGAAACAAAGGGAGCATCAAGTAGATTGAATGTGGGGCTTCTGCCATTTTGTCAAGGATGTCACCAGTGAGCAGAGGAGCATCAGTCCTGCACACATAGGAAAAAACAGGTGGGATTTGAACCACACACACTGAGTGCTCTGAAATGATGGAAGTACCCGAGTGTGGTTAAGAGGAGTCCATGAGACATCTGGAAGAGAAAGGAATCATAGAATGGTTTGGATTGGAAAGGACCTTAAAGATCATCAAGTGCCAATCCCCCTGCCATGGGCAGGGACATCTCCCACTACACCAGGTTGCTCAGTGCCTCATCCAGCCTGGCCTTAAACACCTCCAGGGAGGGGGCAGAGCTGAGCTCACCATGGTGGTGTTTCCAGCTCTATTACCTATGAATGAAAAACTATAACCTTCCAATCCAAATATTCATGCTGTGAGACTGAACTTTTCACTTTGCTCTGATTATAGTTAAATTCTAGCCACAGCCAGTTTTCAAAACACTTTGCATCAAAGTAACCTTACAGAGCAGAGTGAATTCTTCCATGCAAGAGCAAAAAAAAACCAACAAATGAAAGCAAAATTGACTGATGAAGATGAGTTTCAATGGGATCTGACCAACCACAGCATAAAAATCAACAGGACATTAGAAAAGGTCCTCAGAGATACTGCAGTAGCTGCAGACACACAGAGAATATGAAGCAAAGAAATGTCCCTGCCCTGAGGATTTCTGCAGCTTTCCTGTGGTCCCTGGGGTTCATTTGACTGTCTAATGGCATGACACACATATTCATGAGATTCCTGCTCATCCTGCAGATGATCTTTCTGACAGCCTGAGTGAATATTCAGACCTGATATATGGAGTCTAACATCAGCATTTATAAACCCAGCCACAAAGGGAAAGGCTTTGTATCCATAGGCACAGGCCAGATGAACTGGAATTAGCAGAACAAAATGAAAACAGATTGTACAACCTTAGTCACCAAGTTACTTCTAAAGCATCAAACTAGAATTATAGAATCATAGAATCATAGAATAGTTTGGGTTGGAAGGGACCTTAAAGATCATCGAGTTCCAACCCCCCTGCCATAGGCAGGGACACCTCCCACTAGACCAGGCTGCCCAGTGCCCTGTCCAGCCTAGTCTTGAACATCTCCAGAGATGGGGCATCCACAACCTCCCTGGGCAACCTGTTCCAGTATTTCACTACCAAAACTAGAAGTATTTATTATAATTATAGTAATAAATTACACCTTTGTGAAACCTTACGTGTGCAGTGTTCTTAATGAAAAGCATCTGGCTGGATAGAAGAAGGAAGTTCTTTCCTGTGAGGGTGGTGAGAGACATGAAGAGGTTGCCCAGAGAGGCTGTGGATGCCCCCTCAATCCCTGGAGGTGTTTAAGGCCAGGCTGGATGAGGCACTGAGCAACCTGGTGTAGTGGGAGGTGTCCATGCCCATGGCAGGGGGTTTGAACTAAATGATCTTTAAGGTCCCCTCCAATTCTATGATTCCAATCTAAGACCCACTTCACCATGGAGAAATGTTCCCTTGTCTGAAGTCCCAAGGTGGATTTTATGGAAATCCAATATCTGGATGCACTTGCTGGCTGACCTGAGTTATCTAGATATTAATTCTGATTTTAAACACCTAAAACACAGCCACAATTGACAACCATATCTCTTTGCTGTGTAACAATCTGCTCTAGAAAAACAAATGTGTTCCTTGGGATGAATAATTTTCCCTCAGCTGAATCAGTGAGCACACTAAAAGGATGGGGACCTCTACTCTGTAAAGGTGAGAAGGTAAAACCAAGGGTGTGAAAGTCGTCCCAGTGTCCTAAAGCTTGTGTAACTGCTCCAAAACCACCCATGTGCCACAGCTCTGCAAAGGACAGAGCATGGTCCCATTAGAGTGAGCAACGTGGGTGGAAACAGGATTTGACCAGGCACTGTTACGGTGAACAGGAACAAAATAAAACCCAATAAAAACAGATTAGCCTAATAGAAAACAAAAAATAATGGGGTAAATGAAGCTGCCAGGACCATTTCAAAGGCAATTCGCCTGTTGACAGAAATACTCTCCAGTGCTGAGTGAAAACATCAAATTAATAATCCTTTTAGCAGTTGAAAGGGGTGGAGGGGGATTTTTTTTTTGTCATTCTGTTACATTTTCAATCCACGTGACATTAAATTATGTCTGATACAGCTGAGGTGTATAACCAGAATATGTAGAGTCTCCAAAATGTCTTCAATTAGATCAGTTTAATCTTAGTTCTAAAACTTATTCTCAGTTTCACTCCCTTGAGATAAGGAGAGAAACTCTTTTTTGTGCTAAGTGCCCTTCTGCAGGGTAGTGGAGAAGGTGGATGGATGGCTCTTGAGCCAATTTGTCTTTCATATTCCAGTGGGCTGCACATTTTCTAGAGATCTATTTCTAAGGTTTGGTTTCTCCTTGTTTTTCCAAGTATGAATAAACTTTATCACTGAATTATTTATCTGAAAACAAGCAAATGAATTGGAAGTCCCAGAATTCAGCACATTCTGTGCTGAATCAAAACCACTTTGAAATCTTTTTTCATTATTCATCTGAAATCATACCACAATATGAAGCTATCAAGTACTGAGGTCCCTTTGTTATCCACAAAAAACCCTACCACGGTGGCCATAGAAGGAGAAATTTAAAATGCTATAGCCTCTTCCTCCCCCAGGAGAGTCAGTAAACCATTTTCCCTTGGCTATGTAGAGAGGAAAGGCTGGGTTGGTGCTCAAAAACAGATGCCTCCAGTGTAAAGAGCTTTATTCCCAGAAGAACTGATGGAGAGAAAGACTAACTCATGGGATCACAGGAGAAAGCTCCTCTCAACAACAGGTAGAGAGCCTCCAAAACTTCCTGAAATGTAGACACTTATAGGTGTGTGACAAGAATTCCATGTAGGAGAGATGCACCAATGAAGATACCCATGAAGACACCCAAATTTGAGCATCACTTTGGCAAATTCCCTCATTAACTTGAAAAGCTGACTCTTCTGAGTTTCTGAAGGACTACACTCATCCAAACTGCACTTCAGCAAGTCTATTGCCTACAGGGAGACAGATGAAGCCAAAACTGGGGGCAATGAAGGTCAGGTTATGAGCTAGTCATATTAATTGCTCTTCTTTAAGAGAATTTTATTATTAATAAAGGCAATTTTAAATCCTTTCTTTTTGATTGACATCCATGCAATGGATTTGATATGTTCCTTAGTTCTCTTGTCAATGTCTGGATGGACATCTAAAGCCCTTTGGG
Source organism: Turnix velox (assembly GCA_013400935.1). NCBI lineage: Eukaryota > Metazoa > Chordata > Aves > Charadriiformes > Turnicidae > Turnix > Turnix velox. The sequence goes on along the minus strand of VZTY01012606.1, from coordinate 168,467 downwards.
GCATTGCAAATGAAAATAATGAAGTTTATGTATAATGGTAACTTAAGAATGTTGCAAACACCACTCAGGATGGAGAAATGATTCATTCAAGCCTTGAGAGGGTGGATGTATGTGCAGGAAATAACAAAATGAGATTTATCCTGGAAAAGAACAAAAAACAAAACAAAACATCTGGGCAAAAGGAAATGATCAGAACCACAAGTTTTAGGGGAGGAAAGAACCCTGCTAATGAAATACTCAGAAATGTAGAGACACTTTCTGGGAGGAAAGGAAATAACTCCTTCCCTTTCCAATCTCTGACAAAATGTCTGAAGTAGGCAATTAAAAATGTAAAGAGAAAAATTACCTGGATTTGCTTAAGAGAATGGCCACAGTGTTTCTACCATTCACTAAGAAATTAAATTACATTTGTGCAGTATCGACTCGCTCCCCAGCCATAAAGAGACAATTTTCATCCCACCACCACAGTCTAAGCCATGAATGACTTCATGAAGCATCAGTTAAATATTCATGAAACTATGGAGTGAGAAAAAAATTTCACTAGTGATGACAGGTTAGAAAAAAAAAAAAAAAGCAAAAAGCCAATTTTTGGAAGCCTTTTTTCTTGAGGATTTCTCCTCCTTGAGGCTTTACATTATGATGGTGGAACAAAACCCTGACGTGCTTCAGGCCATATCTGTGTGATGCAAGACGGGGCTGACATCCACGATCAATATGATCTGCCAGAATCCATTTATTGAGAGCATCAGACAAGCTTATATACAGTTATGGTTAATTATGCCTGCTAGTCACTTACTGATTGGTTACATGTTACATTCTTGCATTAATGTCAAACCCTCCCCTTGCAGTTTCTTCTGCCAACACAGCTGCACACAAGTTCCTTGTTATCTGTTCCCTGTTCTCTACTCCCTTGACACTTTCCCAGACCTCCAAAGACACAGGCAAGCTTCAAGGCCATCATGTAGGCTATGGCTCCAGCTTGATAAGATTTGCTTCAGGCCTTGAACGATGTCTTTGTAACTCTTGCTCCGAGAACTTACTAGCAGTTGTTAACCCTTTAGCCTGTGCCCATTCTCCAACAGCTGTGCACATGACAACCTCTGGGGCACAGAAAGATTAACATTCATAGAATCATAAAATGGTTTGGGTTGGAAGGGACTTTCAAGACCATCTAGTTCCAAACCCTCTGCCATGGGCAGGGATACCTCCCACTACACCAGGTTGCTCAATGCCTCATCCAGCCTGGCCTTAAACAACTCCAGGGATTGAGGGAGCATCCACAACCTCTCTGGGCAACCTCTTCCAGTGTCTCACCACCCTCACTGGAAATAACTTCCTTCTTCTCTCCAGCCCAAATCTCCCTTCTTCCAATTTACATCCATTACTCCTAGTCCTGCCATCCTGGACCTTATTCAAAAGTCCTACCCCAGCCTTTCTGTAGCCCCCTTCAGGTATTGAGAAGCTACTATGAAGTCCCTTCTGAGCCTTCTCTTCTCTAGGCTGAACAATCCCAACTCCTTCATCCTATGAGAGAATTTTAAACTTAATTTTGCTCCAAGAAATGGCAAAGAGAAGCAAGAGTGATTTTTCTGTGACACAGACAGCTCTGAAAACCATGGAGCTGTAACTTCAACTTCTCGTTTGATTTATTGAAATGTGTCCTTCCATTTGCTTTAAGGCTCACATAGAAGCTGCATGCAAGTTCATGGGCAGTGTGTCCCAGTAAATCCTCTGTAGGACCAGGCATTGCAGAAATTTGCAGAATAATAGCAAACTGACAGCAAACACACAGCTATACACTGTGGCTCATAACACAAATTCCCAGCTCTCCAAAGACAGTCCTATTCAAGGACTACCCCTTTCTAGCTCCTACAAGGGGTAGAAATACTGCAGGTAGGGCCCCATTTAATGGTGAGAAGGTTGTTTCATGCAGAGTTTATTGTGCAGGAGAAAACTCCATCCTCTGGGCAAATGAACAGGAAGCACAGGTTGCTGCAGTAGTCAATGAGAGCAGGGACTTCTTATATCCTCAAGTATCCAAGTCCAATGCAGTGAAAAACCATAATCTAATGCAACAGTGAGTATTCTGTTCAGAGCATCCTCCATATGTTAATTATTAATAATACAGTTATGAGAAAAGTTCCTGTTCCAATTCTCTATTAAATAGGATTTACACAGCCATCTGGTGTTCTGTTTAATTCTCATTAATTTTATTTTATTTTTCTTTCCCCAAACCCAATTTTTATGCCTTATTGTTAATTGAATTAAAACTCGTGAAAGAGGAAGGCGCTCTGGCTTTGTGAGAGCTAAGAACTGAGAAAACAGAGATGGGCACTCAATATTTGCAATTAAAAGAATGTAGCAATGATAATCCTGAATGTTGGGAAAGAAGAAGAATTAATGTCACCTCCTACAGAGAAGTGGCAGCTTTAGACCTCAAGGTAAATGTCGACATATAAGCCCCCTGCTAACATTAAAGGATGACAAGAAAGGACAAGAATGAGAACAGAAAATACAAAGGGCTCTGTAAAACTAATATACGCCAGTAAAATTGCTTTGCAGTGATATATCAAAACTGGAATTTTCTCACTCATGGCTGTCCAAGGGTAGACTCTAAGGCAGAGTTATCCCAGATGCTATTCCCAGCCTTTTGCAGGTAGAAATCACACCCTGGCTTAATTAGAAATGAGTTCACAAAGAGGTGCTACTCTCATATTTCTAGTATCTGATGAGAATATAATTAAATTTTGGCTTCCAAACTAAATAACTCTTGCTTCATGTCAATGCTGCCTAGAGAACAGCTGGGGTAGGACTTTTTAATAGGGTCCAGGATGGAAGGACTAAGATGAATGGATGCAGATTGGAAGAGGGGAGATTTAGGCTGGAGAGAAGAAGAAAATTCTTTACTGTGAGGGTGGTGAGACACTGGAAGAGGTTGTGGATGCCCCCTCTCTGGAAGTGTTTAAAAACTAGGCTGGATGAGGCATTGAGCAACCTGGCGTAGTGAGAGATGTCCCTGCCCATGGCAGGGGGTTTGGAACTAGATGATCTTTAAGGTCCCTTCCAACCCAAACCATTCTATAATTCTATGATTTCTCCGAGGGGCTGGGTTCTGTGATGGAGTTTGCTCTACCACAGTATTTCAGCTTTTTACCATCTCTCTCTTACAATACCCAAAAGAAAACACCAGGACATCCTTGTTGCAGCATCAGCAGCATCTTCTGTTGCTTTCCCTGCACCCAACCTTTCTTCTCCCTTTACCTGAGGCCCTGAACATCTGGAGGGGAAAGAAATCAATTCCTGACAGGAGGATGCAAATGTTAAGCTTCCCCAACCAACATCAGGGGAGGCAGTAGTGAATTTGCTACAATCCCAGAACATGGGCTAAAAGTCCCTTTCTTGGAAAGCCTCCAGGACTCAGTAAATGCTCACAAGTTGGCAAATTGTTTTGCTTTTGGCAAACTGTTCCCATTGTAATAATTTTCAAGGAATCATGAATCATTAAGACAGCTAATCTGATGGGACAAATTACTCTGGATACTTGAATGGGGGGGGGGGATTTCAGTGGAGTTTTCCAAGAATCCAGCAGTACAGAGTTATTAGTTATCTCTTTCTAGAAGGGCAGAGAACAGAGTAATATAGAGTTTATAGATAACATTTTGTAAAACATTGTGATTTTAGCTTTCTCCTTGCTGCAAAATACATACAGGCAGAGGTTCTTAATTCTTCAATGACCTATATAAAGGCCTCCAATTATAGAAAAACCTTAAATTTGTTTCTTGCCAGCACCTCAGATGAGCAAGCAGCATGCTTTGCAAAAAAAAAAAAGAGAAAAAAGGAGAAAAAGACAAGTGAATTCTGTAACTTTGGAAGCTTTCAAAGGGTGATGAGATGACAGAGAAATTTAAAAGAACAAGGAAGATTTTAAAAGTTCTTGCTCTCCAGATGCAATTGCTCTCCTGCCTGAAGATGAGAGCTCTTGACATCTTGCCTAGACTTGGAAATAAAAAGTGTGCTAAAATGCAGAGTACACATCAGCAGCTGTAAAAGTAAAATCATGGACATGAAATAATAATTTTCAATACAAATTGTTCTCTGCAAATTTTCATCACAGAAAGCCCACTGTAGGCACTCAGAATACTAATGTAGAAATGTGAATTACCAAGCTAATAGTAGAAATAGATTTAAAAAAAAGTCAGATATTTCTTAAAATTTCAGATGCAAACACAAATATTTTGTCTGCATTCTAACTTAATTTAAAAACCCAAACACTTCATAGATAATTCTTTTCTTATTTTATTTTATTATTTTATTTTCTCAGACCATTATGGAGTTCCTAAAATTGTCTCTGTCCCTGCCCATGACAGGGGGGTTGGATTCCTCTTGCTGTTCATAAGTAAGAATGAATGTAAAATACTTCAGAAGCTCTATCCTGACTTAAATTAGTCCATCTTTATTTCTTCAGCAAAGCTGAAAAATACAAACCCCACCATCTGCGGACTGATGTAAATGATAAAGATGGGGAGGTTTTGGCAGGAGGAATGGCAGGCACAGCTTGGTCCCTTCCTGCCCTGCCCAACTTCCAGAACAAAAAAGAAAATAGCAAATCCACTCCATGTCATTTCAATTCTAAGCTACAGTTAAAAATACTGAAAAGGTCTCCATGTCTCTGGGTGAGCTAAAGCCACCCACATCCCAGCACCCAGACTTGTCCTGGGCAGGCAGCACTGTCAGACCAAGTGATGGGGATTGAGGTGGAAAGTCACTTGGGTGCTCCTGCCTCATTCTGAGGCACTTGGAGGGCTTATGAGACCTCACTTAAGCCTATGAGTCATTGGATTAGCTTTGAAAAAGTGACTTGAAATGTGCAGAATCCATCCCAAGAACCCATTTCTCCAATATGTGTTATTCACCCTCCATCTCACCTCTCTCTGCCACTGGATTTTCTTCAAATGAAAATGTATTTTGAAACACAAATTTATTCCACATAAACCTAAGTATCCCTCGGCTGGATTAAAACCATGTACTGAATCTATTGCCTCTTAAAGAGATCATTACAGTTTTACCATAACATGGGCTCTTTTTTTCACCACGTGTGATAAATATTACACTTTATTACCATAAGTCACTGCCAATAACCAAACATTTGTCTGAGTTTATCTCTGCCTCCCACAAATGAATCCATCTTATTTCCAGTTAGATGCTCCTCTTACACTTGAGCATATACTGCCTGCTGAAAATAATGTCCTGGAGAGATCTAACTTGAGAGTCAATGTGAGCTTGGCAAACGTTTATGTTTATGTTCTGTAATTAGTTTGTTATCAGTGTGTAAGGGATTGCTGTGACCCAGAGAATATTCAGCTTTCCTGGGCACAGGATAAAGACATCACAGGGGCTTCAAGTCATGCATTAGGGAAAAGTGTACATACATAAAAAGTCTTTGAAGTGGAGGAAATATTCCTCTGAAACCAACTAAAGTTGCTCAAAGCAACACAACCAGCTAATGGTAATTCAGCTCTTGCTGACGTTCTGGGTATCATAGCAATGGTTTGGGTTGGAAGAGACCTTAAAATCATCAAGTTTCAACTTCCCTGCCATGGGCAGGGACACCTCCCACTAGACCAGGTTTCTCAATGCCTCATCCAGCCTGGCCTTAAACACCTCCAGAGGGTGGGCATCCACAACTTCCATAGAGAACTAAATCCATTGTCTCGTCACCCTCACTGGAAAGAACTTCTTTTTCATCTCGAGCCTAAATCTCTCCTCTTCAAATTTGCATCCATTCCTCCTAGTCCTGTCATCAGATATCTTATAAAAAATTCAACCTCAGCCTTTCTCTAGCTCCCCCTTCATGTACTGATAAGCTACTGTGAAGTCCACTCTGAGCCTTCTCTTCTCCAGGCTGAACAGCCCCACCTCCTTCAGCTTGTCCTCAGAAGGGTTGTGCTCCAGCCCTCTCATCACCTTTGTGGCCTCCTCTGGACCCACTCCAACAGCTCCATGTCCTTATGTTGAGGGCTCCAGAACTGAACACAGTATTCCAGTTGGGAGTAGATGCAAATACTTAGAAGAATAAACACATAAAACAGACTTCATGCACTGAAAAGATCTGAGGTCCTGATCAACATCATGTTACATCTCAGACCTCAGGCTTGATGATGTACTATCACGTTATTTTACATGAGTTCAATTAAGGAAAGAGGACCAGTATTTGGCCTCTTGTTTCCAAAGCAACAACTTCCATAACTCAACTTGACCCAGCTTGTCAAGAGGCATCTAACTAACAATCAGCTGAGATGTAATGCTCAGTTTTGGTCATGGAATGATACAGAGTCACAAAATCCTCAGAGGAAATATTTGGCTCCATACTATGCTCTCCACATAAAAGCCCTTCATTTCAATAAGGGTTTTAAGGTTTTTTTTTAATTAATGGCTTTCATAACAGCAAAAGACCTTCTCTGGCCAGCACAGTAACACTGTCAAGAGGCAAACTGAAGCAGGTGGTGAGGCTGGGATGGGAAAAAGAGAGCAGATGTTAGCTTGGAAATCTGCAGTACTCTCCAAGTTCCATCACAGGAGCCCAGTTTCCATCAGTGCTTATTGTAGAAGCAATTAATTGGGACCACTCAGGCCTAGGATTTGCCAGATTCAAATTTTCCATTCACACAACATACATTCGGTAAAGCTGAATGTTTGTTTAAAACACTTCCAAAAGTCCATCACCATGCTTTCTTTTAAATCCATGTCTTACTTCTGTTTCATTGATCTGCTGGAAATGTGAACCCTTAAAATATGAATCTGGTGTCTCAAAAGAATAGAAGCTGGGAATGTATTTTAACTATGTTTTCCTACGTACATATATTTTTAAAAAAATCAAAATCACTTGAAAATAAATGCCATAATTTCATCATAGAATGGTTTGGATTAGAAGGGACCTTCAAGATCATCTAGTTCCAATCCCCCTGCTATGGGCAGGGACACCTCCCACTACATCAGGTTGCTCAGTGCCTCATCCAGCCTGGCCTTAAACACTTCCAGAGAGGGGGGAATTAAAACCTCTCTGGGCAACCTCTTCCAGTGTCTCACCACCCTCACCGTTTGATCATCCCCTCCCTTTTGAAGTGCAAGGTGCAGCTCTGATACAGTTTCTCCTCAGAAGAAACTTTATCACCTTGTAAAAGCCATTATAAAGAAAGCAATGAACCTTTTATTCTCTGCCCCCAGAAATATTCCACAGTGATAGGAAGAGAGGGAATTCTGAAACAGCACCATTGGATGGAAAAAAAATGCTACTTGATGAATTAATAAATAAGAAAGTCAGAGGTGACAGGCCAGCATAAAGAGAATTAGTTCAGTGTCTCTCATTATCGCCCACTTCCAACCATGTGTGATTTTTTCATTATATGACACAGACTTTTTTCCACTAAAGAAATCATAAAAAGATGCAAATTACCTTATTCACACTTACAATTAATGTATCTCTTTAACCTAATCCATTAGAAATGTCTAAGAATTCATAAATTTTAGGTAAGCAGCTTTATGCACATACATAATGTAGTAAATTTATAGGTTGTGTCTTTGCGTCCCAGCTTTGCTCACTACACTGTAAAATGCTGTTGGCAACACATTTCTACAAAAGAAAATGCAAATCAGGCAATAAAAACATTCCAAACCTAGGCATGGGCCTGATCCCACTAAAATACATTTTTTATTTCTTGTTTTCCAAACAACATCAAGGAAGATAATTTAGATGTAAAAAGGCCAAGCTAGATGAGGCACTGGGCAATCTGATCTACTGGGAGGTGTCCCTGCCCATGGCAGGGGGTTGAAACTAGCTGTTCTTTAAGGTCCCTTCCAACCCAAACCATTCTATGATTCTATGCATCCAGAAGGGGCCCAGAAAAAGAAGCAGCTTACCTTCTTAACCTCATATTTAATAGCAAGTTTAATCCTGCTCAGACTGGGTCGGTGGTGGTCGGGACACAGATGGATGTTCACATCTCCATTGAGAATCGCCTCTACTTCTTCAGTGTCTCTGCAAAGGTCCAGCACCCCCACGACAAAGTCCTTGCATTGCATAGATAACTTCCTATAGTCATTCTGAAGGAAAACAAGAAACACAAGTTATTTAAAGAGTTAATACATTACATTATATCATGAGGGCAGTGAGACACTGGAAGAGATTGTCCAGGAGGCTGTGGATGCCCCCTCAGTCCCTGGAGGTGTTTAAGGCCAGGCTGGATGAGACACTGAGCAACCTGGTGTAGTGGGAGGTGTCCCTGCCTATGGCAGGGGGTTGGAGTTAGATGACCTTCCAACCCAAACCATTCTACGATTTACTGACAAACAAAAAGGAAATTGGAGACAAAGTTTGACTTTTAAGCAATTTCCTGTCTCCTCTGTGTGGCATATCTTCTAGGAACATTGGAAGTTCATTCTGATGGTTCAGAACTCAGAACAAATTTTACAATTTCAGTTCTTCACTACTAATTCTTTCTTTAGTAACTTTCAAGGAGTTTCAGGCTGTTACAAGTTGCAGCACCACACACAACTCAAATTTCCAATTTATTATCCAACAGTTTGGTTAAACAGTCCCAAAAGTGCACCCAGAGAATAATTTTATCACCATGCTTCTCCTGCAAACAGGACCTGGAATACTCAACATGATGGTTTCCCCTGAAATAATTTCACCTTGCAAACCCAAATTGCACTTGCAGGGAAAAGAGATAGCATGTAGCTGACTCAACAGAGGGCTAGGAGAGCAATTTCACTGCCTTAAATTAAAATGTGATTGATTTTCACATGCTGACACTTTAAAAAAAATGAGGAAACTCCCACCACCTGTGCAAATGTATTAAATCAGAGCACAATTAAAGCTACCATTAATATCCTAACAAAATGGCTATATGACAGACTCAGTGCAACAGATAGAGAACATAAGCATCAGACAAGCTCTTACTGACTTGAGAGATCTTTGGAAATTAGTTTTGATGAGTTAATTAAATTCAGCAGCTTATCTAATTAAGCCAGCGGCCAAAAAATTAAAAAAGAAAAAAAGAAAATAGATAAACCTGGCTTTGATGAAATGATAAGAGTAACCTGGCTTTGTACTCCTCAGTTTTCTGAATTATTAATTCTAACATTTAAACATAGCAACAGCTTTGCCTTCCTTGTTAGGCAAAGTTCTCAAAGCACTGTGCAAACACTCATTAATTAGGTGGAGCAGCATCATCTAAAATACTGTGTCACTAGAGGTGTTTCTCTGGCCAGTTTTCCCCCTTCTGAACTGAGATGCTCTTGATAATGAATATTTTAAAAGGAGGTGATTTAATGACTTCATCACAGATCTGAGGTTGCTTCAGTTGTGTCTTTGCGTCCCAGCTTTGCTCACTACACTCTTCTATGCACCAAAGGCTATGAAGATATTCTTCACTCAGAGTGAAAAATTCAACAGTTGCAGGGAACCAGAAAGACCTTCAGAGGCAAGATTAGAACATCCTGGTAGAAACAAGAAGGAGCAGTTCCTAATAGGTCTTTAGGAGAAGGGTGTGAGGAGAAGAACTGGAGAATAACCCATACTTTAGTGGAGACACCTTCTGCAAGGTGGAGCTTTTGTATTTACACCATCTGAGCTATCAAAAAGGTAGAAATATAAGTTTTTCTTTTTCCTCCTGGGGTACTACAGTCATAGAGTGTGTCCTAACCAGAGTGCTCAGAAATGGAGATCAACAAGAACTCAATTTGTTCATTAAAGGGAGACATAACACAAAGGTGTTAATCTCTGGTAGAGCAGGCGTTTGCCCCATTGCAGAGACTGGGCAGTGAGGCTTCTATAAACATGCCAATTCTCTGAAGTAAAACTCAAGATGTCCTCGTATTCCAGTCAAAAAATAATCATACTTTTGCATCTAAACCCAGTACCTATGTATTTTGTGGAGATAGGGCTTGTAGGGTGAATGCTATCAACTGCAAGTCAAAGCAAGGTCTGAAGTGTAAATGAAAGACAGAATTTTTGGATTCAGTTCTGTGTTTCACTGTACCAAGATGAATTTCATTAAATAGAAATCTTTTCCATTCACTAAGAGAAAAGCTGCCCAAATGCAAGCATCAGCCTTGAAGTAGAAGGGTAACAAATAGAGAGAGATCTGAAAATAGCCATAGTCTGAGAATGAGACTTCTGGCTGCCACAGAAGATGGAGGCATAACATTGGTCCAGAAGAGCTAAAAGCCCCATGGGGGAGAACTTTGTTCAGCTTTGATATCATTCTATATGTGTTGTGGGCAAAGTTCACAAGACTATCCCTTAGCCAGTACATTTTAGGTTATTGTAAGAGTTTCCACATCATCTGAACGTACACAGATACAGGCTGAGTAGAGAGTAGCTTGAGTGCAGTCCTGAAGAGAAGGATCTAGGGGTGTCAGTGGATGAGAAACACAGCACGAGCCAGCAGTGTGTGCTTGCAGCCCAGAAGACAATTCAGTCCTGGGCTGCATCAAGAGAAGTGGGGACAGCAGGTCAAGGGGGTGATTTTGCCCCTCTACTGGGCTCTGGTGAGACCCTACCTGGAATATTGTGTCCAGTTCTGGAGCCCCCAGCATAATAAAGGCCATTGAGCTGTGGGAGCAGTTTCAGAGAAGGGCCATGAAGATGATGAGAGGGCTGGAGCACCTCCCTTCTGAGGACAAGTTGAAGGAGTTGGGGTTGCTCACCTGAACCATTCTATCATTCTATGAACATCTGGTATGCTCAGGTGGTTTTTCCTTCTTTCTTTAATGGGAGAAGTTGAGAAGTCAGCAGCTAGAGAAGTTTTCTAAAGCATCTGTAAATGTCAGGCTGGCAAACACCATCAAGACCCAATGTTATTCTCATCTCCAAGCCTAAAGTTTTAACTTGTTTTCTAGATTTGCAGAGGCTGTGAATGATTTCTCTGTTCAGAGCTATTTACTCCAATTTTTAAGCAGACACAAGCAGCAACACAATCTTGCCAAGACACAGGCTGTGTAAATAGAAATAATAAAAATAAAACAATATAAAATAAAATATGCTTTCCAACCAAGCCATAACCAGGCAGGAGAGCAGCTTACTGCTCTCAGGAGACACTGCTCACGTGTCAAGGCAAGCCTCAATGATCACTAAACCTGCTATGTCTTCTGATGCTGCCTTTTACAAAAGCATTTGTCATCTTTATTCTACCTTCCTTGATGCTCACAGTCAGCTCAGAAAAATCCTCTTCAATCTGACAGTGAGAACACAGTTCCTCAGTGACTCACCTAATGCCAGTGTCTTTCCTTTTGCAAGCCCAGGTTATTGAAGGTACCTTCACTAAACTCAGAAGATCAGCAGGGGACTGCCAGCCAAGCCTCTCCAGACCCTGGCTGGCATGGTTAGCTTTGATGGTGTGAGAAGAAACGACCTACCTGCATAGAAAATACTGAATTGCAAGTCATGAGGCACAGTAAAAAAACTCAGGGAAGCCAAGAAGATTGGAAAACATCACACAGACTACATTGGGGCATGTGTCACTGCTGTATAAGTTGCCTGGATGTCACACATTTGGAAGCAAAGGAGTGATAGTGATGGAGCTTGATTTTGCGTAGGATGGAAACCTGCAGCCTCAGTACAAGAGATAGCCAGGGGTGGAAGAGACAGGAGAAATAGGTGAAGGAGAACATGAACACATTTCCAATTGTTTTTTGTTTTATCAGAGTCTTGAAGATCAGAGACCTCTGGACACCTGGTGACTATGCCAGGAGACAGAGGAGCATCTGACTGGCGCTGTGTCTTGGGATCCAAAAGAGCCAGTTCCCATTCCACCAGCTGGGTTCAACTTCTACACCAAGCACTGCATTGTCCTCCTGGTCAAAATACTTCTATAGAATCATAGAATGGGTTGGGTTGGAAGGGACCTTAAAGTTCCAACCCCCCTGCCATGAGCAGGGACACCTCCCACCACATCAGGTTGCTCAATGCCTCATCCAGCCTGGCCTTAAACACCTCCAGGGATTGAGGGGGCATCCACAACCTCTCTGGGCAACCGCTTCCAGTGTCTCACCACCCTCACAGCAAAGAACTAGTACTGATACACGGACGAAAAATAGGTTAAGGCAGAAGAACTAAGAAGAAGGGAAAGGGAACTTCACCCAGGTCTTCCAGCCAAACCTTCAGGCCAGGGAGATGTGAGCAGTTTGTTAATTAAGACCAAATATGATTGACCTTAACAAGGCTCTAGTTCCAAAGGTGCAAGAAGAGGATGCTCCCTCCCATCTCAACAAGAAACTCACAGCTGGAGGCATGAAATACAACTGAATCTACTCAACAGCACTGTGAGAACAGACACAGGCAATGACAATAGCCCAAACTTTCCTGAGTATTCTGATTAGCTGCCACATTCTGGAAGTTTGAGGAGTTTCATAAAACAGGTGGATCTTCCCGGTAATGAGATCTGCAAATCACACAGGAGGGATGATGTGGCCTCATCCTGACAAGATGAGCACTCTCAAGCCTCAGAGAGGAAGACGAAGGATTTTTCCCACAATAGAGCCAGTCTGCTCCCAACAATACATGGAATAGTATTTTATTTGCCATCAAGCCAGCAAGCAGAGGAGGATTGGGATAATGCTTGAGAATGTTACAATACCATTTTTTAACAGCTGGAATACAATAAAAGGATTCCAAATTAGTCATTTCCTGCTTCTTCTAACACTGTTGTGCATGTGGAGTTAAAAATGTCTAATTTTGCTCTTGTAAATAGGCTGATGGTACTTGTCATTCACTGCAAAAGCTCTGAGTACCCTGTTATTACCAGTTGATTATGTTCTAGATGAACTCTGTCGTGTCTCCACATCTGTTCAAAACAACCCAGATTTCTTCAGAAAAAGAGCTGTCTCATGTCAGATGGATACAGTCTGAGGAAAAAGTTGAAAGAAATGAGAAAAAAGCAAGAGCAGCAAGCTAGCTTGGCTAGCTAATGAAAAAAATAACTATTTCAGAAAGCAGTCATAGTCATGTATTAAAAAAGAGTTTCATCCATGGGAGCCACCCTCTGAATGGCCAGGATTGCAGGTGCTCTTCGGGTGACACATGGAGAAGTCTGGCCTTGATGCTGCAACAGAGTGAGCAGCTGAGATTTACTCAACACCTCAGCACAGCTGAGCTTTCACCAGAGGTTGAATTGGGACTGACAGGTCAGAAAACAGGAAGATCAAACACTTTTATAGAATGATAGAATGGTTGGGTTTGAAAGGGACCTTCAAAATCACCTCCAGGGATTGAGGGGGCATCCACAGCCTCTCTGGGCAACCTCTTCCAGTGTCTCACCACCCTCACAGGAAAGAATTTATTTCTTATCTCTGTAAATCTCCCCTCTTTCAATTTACATCCATTATTCTTAGTCCTGCCAATACATATCCTATTAAAAAGTCCTACCCCAGCCATTCTGTAGCCCCTTCAGGTATTGATAAGCTATTCTAAGGTCCCCCCTGAGCCTTCTCTTCTCCAGGCTGAACAACCCCAACTCCTTCAGCCTGTCCTCAGAAGGTCATTGGTCTAACCTCTCATCATCTTCATGACCCTCCGCTGTACCCTCTCCAATATGAGATTACAGGCATTCTCCAGCTCATTATCATTCCTGAGATTTCTGCCTTCCCAGTTGCAGAGTCAGAAACAGCCTTGGTGTATGTTTAAGTCCTGCTGATGCCCGTGAAACAGTGGCAAGGATGTCTCTCAGCAAAGCAGCAAGCAATCTTCTTTTGAGCTTTGATAATTTCATAGCAGGATAAGTCTGTCAATCAAGGAGCGGTTGTTTTTGTTGTCATCACTGCAGATTATTCACTGCACAAGTTGTTACTGGAAATGAACCCTTGTGGTCTCACAGGCCAGCGCATGACACACAAATGCAGAACAACCCGTGCGACAGCACTATTCATCAGAATCACTCCATATGCCACCATTAGGGACACATAATTAAATCCACTCTAATAACTGCTTCCAAATAACATCAGTAAAGAGCAGGGCAGGAATCACAAGCCATCACTAGATCTTCCAACCGGAGATAATTCATAGAGTCACAGAATAGCAGGGATTGGAAGGGATCTCAAGAGATCGTCTAGTCCAATCCCCCTGCTGGAGCAGGAACACCCAGACCAGGTCACACAGGAACACATCCAGATGGGTTTTGAATGTCTGCAGAGAAGGAGACCCCACAACCTCTCTGGGCATCCTATGCCACTGCTCTGTCACCCTCACCTTGACAAAGTTTTTTCTCACATTTTTATGGATCCTCCTGTGTTCCAGATTGCACACATTTCCACAGATCCAATCATTGGAGGTCACTGAGAAGAGCCTGGCTCCATCTTCCTGACACTCACCCTTTCCATACTTATAGACATAAATGAGGTCACACCTCAGTTCCCACTTCTCCAAGCTAAAGAGACCCAGCTCCCCCAGCTGTTCCTCATAAGGGAGAAGCTCCAATCCATTCACCATATTCCTGAGATTCACCTTTTTTACTGCTTTCCTGTATATAACGGATTGTTCTGTTAGCCTGCTCTTCTAAAGGTTCAGGGTCAGAGCTGTGATCAGAAAAGCTTGCATCAGAGAAGAGTTTCCTTTTGGATTTTAAACCACGTATCTTGCTCAGAATGACTTAATCTGCAGACCTGGAAGCCTAGTCCTGTTTATCAACAAACACACTTTTTTTTTAACAAATAAAAATTCATCAGGGCATGTTGTGATAGGGCAAGGGGCAATGCTTTTAAACTGGAGCAAAGTAGGTTTAGATTAGATATTAGGAAATGGTTCTTCACCAGGAGGGGGGTAAGACACAGGCACAGGTTGCCCAGAGAGGTGGTGGAGGCCCCATCACTGAAGACATCCAAGGCCAGGCTTGCTGCGGCTCTGAACAACCTCATCTAGTACAGGATGTCCCTGTCACTGCAGGGGGTTGGACGAGATGGGCTTTGAAAGGCACTTCCAATTCTATGATTGTATGATAAAAGGAGGAAAAGGGAGACATAGGATGATAACGTATAAAAGTCATAATATCTCAAGGTCTCTGTCTATGGTATATTGTCTGCTTAATAAATCTGCACCTCTAGAATTTGATGTCTTGCACATAGGATCATAGAATGGTTCAGGTTGGAAGGGACCTTAAAGATCATCAAGTTCCAACCACCCTTCCATGGACAGGGACACCTCCCACTACACCAGGTTGCTCAGTGCCTCATCCAGCCTGACCTTAAACACCTCCAGGGATTGAGGAGGCATCCACAACCTCTCTGGGCAACCTCTTCCAGTGTCTCACCACCCTCACAGGAAAAAACTTCTTTCTTTCATCCAGCCTAAATCTCCCCTCTTCCCATTTGCATCCATTCCTCCTAGTTCTGCCATCCTGGACCCTATTCAGATGTTCTACCCCAGCATTTCTGTAGGCCCCTTCCAAATCCAAGTTCTCTGGAACCAATGGACATTGATGTCCACCAACTGTTACTGGGGCTATCATGGCACCAGGAAGCCTCTCTGAGTCTGTGCACAGATCAACTGCACAGCACAAATCCACTGAATCCCATCTCCTGCCTGTGAGTAAGCAGGAGCTGTGTACTTGGCAGTAAATCTGGCATTTCTGGGTAGGATTAAATTTGCTGTGCAAATGGAAGCTGTAGGTAGGCTGCACAGAGCCTCTCTTAATGCTTCCTTGAAGCTCCTGTATTTCATCTACGTCAAACACACACATAGAGAGAAATGCTGCATTGTTTAGATCATCATTTTGAGGGTAAGCAGCAGGAAAGAAATAAAGTGTAAAAATGATTATTAAAAAAACTGCCTTGAGTAAAACTGGTTATAAAAAGAAAACAAAGGTATAAAAAAGGGGAAAAGGGAAAGGCAGAGGAAAGCCAGTGATGCTACATGCTAAATTTCAAATGAAACTTTTAAATAAACTATCATGTCAAAGGTTCAAAGTGCTTATAAATATTTCCCAATTAGACATCACATGAAATAAGCACTAGACCTTTTTAGAAGCTGCTGGACCAATTGCCTCCTAGGTTTTTATTCTGACCATGACAGGCCATATCTTTAGGAATGCAAAAAAGATGATGAGAAAAGGCACAAAGAAAGGTCCCTGCACCTATCCTGCTTGTTGTCATCTCAAGTGTACTGAAAACTCCTTCCAAATGGCTCTGTAGCTGGGCATGTAACTGCTGACACATTGAAAAACAGCTGGATGCATTCCTGCTCTTTGCAGATGAGCTGTTCGCATGCACAGAGGATGCCAAGGCTGCACAGTTCATTCTCCAGAAAGCCCAACACCCAGTTGGTTTACGTTCTTTTGCTTCTTAAGTGGCAGTACATCAGTGGTTTTTATTCTTTCTTTTTTGGGGCACTGGGTCTCTTTTGTCACATTCAGTGGGCACATCTATGAGGGCAGAGCCAAGTGCTCATTTAAAGAAACATTTCCCTACTCAGGTGCATGTTGCTAAGTATGGCAACAGATGCTGCTGGCTCATTTTTCCAGTGATCCAGACCTTGACTTCTTCACCCCATCGAGCATAATATAATAAACAATCTGTTCCAATACAAGTATCTGACATTTCTAAAGCATGTCTCTCTTGCTTTCCAAGAAATTTGGACCTTTCTAAATGGAGCCAAGGCAAAACAGAATCATAGAATGGTTTGGTTTGGAAAGGACCTTCAAGATCATCTCATTCCAACCCCCCTGCCTTGGGGAGGGACACCTCCCACTACACCAGGTTGCTCAGTGCCTCATCCAGCCTGGCCTTAAACACCTCCAGGGACTGTGGGGGCATCCACAACCTCCTGGACAATCTCTTCCAGTGTCTCATCATCCTCACAGGAAAGAACTTCTTTCTTCTATCCATCCTAAATCTCCCTTCTTCCATGGTGGCTGGTGGCTCCTCAAAGATCTCCAGGCTTCAGTCCAATAGAACAGAGGGGCAGAACCTCCTGGGAAAGGGTGATTTGAAATCCTGTGAGCAGTGCTAGGAGACACCAAGATGTAGATCCAATGAAAGAGCCCAAGGACACAGCAGATTGGCCAAAAATAATATCACCAACACTAAGAAGTCCAGCAAACAACAGTGTGCTATGACTGAGAACCAAATATTGCATGGCTTCTAATGAGCTGTGCAAATAACATTCAGTGCATCATACCCCCTCCCTGAAGGTATTTAAGGCCAGGCTGGATGAGGCAATGAGCAACCTGGTGTAGTGGGAGGTGTCCTTGCTCATGGCAGGGGGACTGGAACTAGATGATCTTCAAATTCCCTTACAACCTAAACCATTCTATGATTCTATGATTACAAGGGTTTCAATGGAGGTTGCATTGATTGATTTGCCATCAGAATTTTTGTGTGTGTCTCTCCTCAAAAGGTTAGGCTTTCTGGCTTGCAGCTCATCTCTTCATATGTGAAGCAGAAGATGGTCTCTGAGACAGTGTGTCCCTTTAGCAAGGGAATAAAGCAGTAAGAAATCAATCGAATCACCAACTTTGGATTTCACCTTATACCTATTCTCTGGTACATATATCAAATAATGAAAGAAGATGGTGTTAATCTTTTCTGTGATGGAGTTATTAAATCTATTTTAATTTGCTACAGTACTTTCACTGCATCCCTCACAGGCATCTGTCAAACCCTCAACCATAAGGTTCCAATTATCAAAAGCAGAAGTGAGGATAGGTTTGCACCTCCATGTCCTTTTTCTATTTGTTTACAACCGTTTACACTCCAGTTGTATCCATCAACTCCACCAGTAACTGTTTCTCGAAAACTGCTCATTTTTATGACAAAAATGTTTTCTGTGGGACCAAACCCCAATGAATAAATTTTGCAAGCTCTTTCCACCAATAAAAACACTTCAAAACACTTCAGATTTGTATACCTTTTAAACATTTTTAATAAATCAAAACAAACAACATTTTTTTGAAATGGAGGGTTTTTCTGCTTCTTTCCTTTTTTTTTTAATACAAAACTAATGATTGGATTATTTGGGTAAGTAAAGCCAGGAATCTATTCACATAACCTTAAGAGAAAGATAAGGACTGAGACGAAACACCATTAGAATCCTAGAATGGTTTGGGTTGGAAGGGACCTTCAAGATCATCTAGTTCCGACCCCCCTGCCACCCTTCAGCCAAATTTTTAGATTACTCCATGTAAGAAATTTCAGAACCAATCAACTCAACTTTTTTTTTATTATATTGAATTTTTTTCTATTTGAAACTTTAAATGAGTTTCCTGAACATGTGAGCTCTCTCTACACAGAAATTAGTGGCTGCCTTACTTAAATTCTCACCTTGTACAGAGTACCATCTTTTTTTTTTAATATGTGCCTAAGAAATTGCCTAAAGAACACCTTCATCTCCTCAGCTCCTTTCCCACAATATCACCTTCTCCCTGACAAGTAGAATCACTGAGCAGTTCTGTAGTACACGTATGTGCAGAAACATCAGTGCTATTCAGCACAGAACTAACACCTTATTCCAACTCACTGAAGATATTTAAATCTACTTAGAACAGATTTTTTTTTTTTAATGAGAGTATTTAAAACCTCCAGGTTGCCAGAGCAGCTTTTCAGCAGAAGATGGCATTTGATGCTTGATGCACTTCTCTTTCATATCCTCTCAGCTGCTTTTCAAACAAACGTCAGAACTAAGCCATGAGCTTTTGATTGCTCAAGAACTTTAAAAGGTGGGATTTTTTACCTTCTTGCAGATTTTCCAAGCTCATTTCAATGTTTATGCTCAAACACCTGCTCTCAGAAGATAAACCATAAAGTCCCTGAATGTCAAATAAACAAGACAGGTTACAAAGAGATATTAACTAAATGCCTTGGCAGGCAATATGTGGGGAATATGCACTTTCCATGAAGGAGAGGATCTGTCTCTCTGTGCCTTGTCTACTGCTTCTCTTTGTTAAATACAAACTGCACATTTAAAAGTAATACTCTGCTAATTCTCTTGGTGAAGAAGAGAGATCCCCTGAAGACAGTGGCAATAGCAAACACAGTCCCTTTCCATTCATAGAATCATAGAATGGTTTGGGTTGGAAGAGACTTTAAAGATCATCAAGTTCCAACCCCCTTGTCATGGGCAGGGACACCTCCCACAAGAAGAGTTTGCTCAGTGCCTTGTCCATCCTGGACTTAAACACCTCCAGAGAGGTTTGAGCATCCCCAGCCTCTCCAGGCAACCTCTTCCAGTGTGTCACCACCCTCACAGGAAAGAATTTCTTGTATAATATCTAGCCTGAATTTCCCCATACGTCCCAATATTTGAACCCAAAATGGGGTTTTGTTAGTTTTAAAAACACCCATTGCTTTAAAGGAAACTTTATCTCAACTTTATTTTCACTGTCATGAAGAAAGAACTTCTCTTTTACCCCCAGATGCATTTCACAGGGGTAGGAGGCCATTAACATGTCAGGGTTAACTTCTGGTTGTCACCTCATCTGGTGATGGATCAATGGATCCATACACAGGACAAGGGGCAGCAAATCTGCAGCTCTGATGTGCCAGATATATCAAAATATCAAAAGTCACCTCTGGGCCAAGCTCCTCATTTCAAATACCACTCTATACAACTTCTCTCTGGCATTTCTGCATTTTTATTATATTCCTGGTCTGTTTCTTACATGCTCTGCTGGGGAAAAATCCACATTTCCTATGCAGCTTGATCCTGAAGAGACTGTTTCCTAGTGCTAAATGCATTAGCCACTCTCCTTCGAGCTCTTTTCAGCTCAGCTAAAGCTCCTATGTCTCCTGAAAACCAGATGGGAAAAACAGGGAGAAAATAATGGATTTAAATTTAAAGCAATTGTTTGCTTGTCACAACTATATTTATCCCATAAGCTGAGTTAAATCTGGCTCTTTCAGTTCTCTTAAGGAATGCATTTATATATCCAAAAACAGCATAAGTCCCATTAGTGAGGGGAATTCTGGCAACATACTGCACCTACATATGAGAAAAACTCCTAAACCCAGCCTGCAACAAACATTGGCTTAACAAATACATATAATAACTAAGATAACATATTTCTTCCAGATCTCAAACTGCCAACTACCACTGTTCCTAATATTCAGCAACAGCAGCTCTGTGGAAAACTGGTCACAAGCATCAAAATTTATAAAAATCCAAATCCTACAGCACACAGATAGCAATTTTGGAAAGTGATGGGGCTGCAAAATTCTGGCACTGAGAGCTCTTGATCTTGAAGAGGATGAGAGGGCTGGAGCACCTTCCTACTGAAGACAGGATGAAGGAGTTGGGGTTTTTCAGCCTGGAGAAGAGACGGCTCAGGGGTGACCTTGTAGTAGCTTCTCAATACCTGAAGATAGATGACAGTAAGGCTGGGGTAGGAATTTTTAATAGGGCACAGGATGGCAGGGCCTGTAAATGCAGCTCTGGATACATACTGGGATGCAAAAGATATTGTCAAATGCTGATTGAGGTGGCAGGTATGCACGTTTTCCTTGTGCTGTCTCTGGGTAGCTGCTGGAGAGCACTTACTCTGACCCTCTCTCTAGAGGGTCTCTCTCTGGATCTTATTTAGTGTTTGGCAAATAAAAAAGGCTGGGATAGGACTTTTTAATAGGGTCCAGGACTAGGAGTAATGGATGCAATTGGAAGAGAGACGATTATCTTACTGACAGTCTCAGTGAATATTCAGGTCTGATTTCTGGAGTCTAACATCATCATTTGTAAACCCAGCAGCAAAGGGAAAGGTTTTGTATCCATAGGCAGAGGCCAGGAGAGCGGGAATTAGCAGGACAAAATAAAAACAGATTGTACAACCATAGTCACCAAGTTACTTCTAAGGCATCATACTAGAAGTATTTCTTACAATTTTAGAAATTTCACCTTTGTCAAACCTTACATGTCCACCTTTCTTAATAAAATGTATCTGTCTGGATATAAGAAAGAAGTTCTTTTCTGTGAGGGTGGTGAGACACTGGAAGAGGTTGCCCAGAGAGGTTGTGGATGCCCCCTCAATCCCTGGAGGTGTTTAAGGCCAGGCTGGATGAGACATTGAGCAACCTTGTCTAGCAGGAGGTGTCCCTGCTCATGGCAGGGGGTTTGGAACTAGATGATCTTTAAGGTCCCTTCCAACCCAAACTATTCTATGATTCTATGATCATATGGACATCATCCTCTCTCAAAGAAGAGCAGACTTAAAAGTGATGTTGCATCACTCTCTAAAGTAGTAATATGAATTTTAATTACATTTTCCTCTTCTGAAATTAGTGCAGTTCCTAGGGCTTGGACAGTGACAATGGAATGACATGCTTGGCAATGAGCAATTACCACACACACTGGCGTAAAGTTTTCTGCAAACAAACTAATTCAGGAAAACACATTTTTTTATCATTTAAATACTAAAGATAATTAGACACTGAAGTACCTAGCAGCAATTTGTGGCTATGTCAAATTGTTTGTATACCATTCCTGTTTATTCACAACCCTGAGGATAGTCTGCCTGGAGGCACTGAAGATGGGTTCATTGTAATTATCCACAATAACAACAATTAGTAACAATGAGGGATAAACTAAATCACTTCCCGTCTGCATCCTCTTTAGTGTTGGACTTCAGATCCTCAGAGTGTGTTACTTTGTTTACATTCATTAATATGGTGTTAATTCCCTACAGTGCTTTGGATAAACATACCTGATTCCTCTTTTCCATCCACTGATCTGGTATTATTATTCTATTCAGAGCAATAGTCCTAATTATGCCCATTTGTAGTTCCCATGGATATCCTTGCCCGACAATGAGCAGCAGTCTCTGGAAACCAGTCATCTTGCTTGTAATAAACCAATTGGCTCCTAACTATTCCCTAAAAACCAGTGCTGGTTATTAACTGAATGTTTGGGTTTGTAGTGCAACTAATTAAACATAAAGCTTACCAATATTCTATTGGACTGATATTGCAATAGTGACAACATCATTTTCCATCCATCTGGTTTCCACAACAATATTATGATTAGCTGATGAGACAAAGAAACAGGTTGCCCAGAGAAGTTGTGGATGCTCCATCCCTGGAGGCCAGGTTGAATGGGGCTTTGAGGAACCTGTTCTAGAAAAAGGTGGCTCTGCCCATGGCAAGGGGGTTGGGACTACATGATCTTTAAGGTCCCTGCCAACTCAAACAATCCTATGATTCTATGATTTCATCTTTGCAAGAACAATCTTTGTCTTTGGCTCTCCAGAGTATCTCCCTTCTTGATACCAAGGGGAGGAGGAAGGGCAGCTGTTTGACTCTGCAATTTTATATCAGCAAGTGCTCTGAGAAAATACCCTAAGATGAATGATGAGTGTGCTAGTAAGGGCAAACTCAAAGTCATACAAGCTCTGTACTCATTGCAGAGGATCCAGTGATCAGTATGGACAGAGCCAACATGCCTTTTCTTGCAAAACAACCATCTGCAGGTGGCAGGAGCCCTCTCTACATCCCCATCAAGTAATAGCACTGCTCTGAATACCAGGACTCATTTCATCTTGCACGCTTAGTGGGTAAGAAAACACCGTCACTTTTAACTAAACACAGGCAACTGGCCAAATCATTCTCCCTATTTATCACAGTGCTGTGAGCAGCTGGCAGCAAACCTGGCAGAGAAACACGAGCTGGTCTTCTCTGGAGCAGCAGTGAGGGCCATGGCTGAGCGCAGTCCCAGGCGGCTGGGCTTTGCCGCAGCATCCTCCATCTGACTGCTTGAACAGAAAGTCCCCTGGCACACAGGCTGGGCAGCTGGCAGAGAAAAGAGGCATCACAGAGGAGTTTGTCTCTCCTTTACTGCTTAGAGATTGGAAAGAGAATACCTGGAGTATTGTGTCCAGTTCTGGAGCCCTCAACATAAGAAGGACATTGAGCTGTTGGACCGGGTCCAGAGGAGGGTCACCAAGATGGTCAAAGGGCTGGAGCAACTGCCCTATGAAGACAGGCTGAAGGAGTTGGGGTTGTTCAGCCTGGAGAAGAGAAGGCTCAGGGGGGACCTCAGAGTAATTTATCAATACCTGAGGTGGTCCTACAGAAAGGCAGGGGTAGGAATTTTTAATAAGATATCTGATGGGAGGACCAGAAATAATGGATGCAGAATGGAAGGGGGTAGATGCAGGCTTGACATAAGAAAGAAGTGAGGGTAGTGAAACACTGGAACAGGTTGCCCAGAGAGGTTGTAGACGCCCCCTCTCTGGAGGTGTTCACGACCAGGCTGGACATGGCACTGAGCAGCCTGATGTAGTGGGAGGTGTCCCTGCCTATGGCAGGGGGGTTGGAACTCTATGATCTTTAAGGTTTCTTCCAACCTGAACTATTCTATGATTCTATAAGAGAAAGGTAAATTTCTGTGGGACAGCCAGATCACCAGGAAAGACTATGTCAGAACATAAATCCCACCTCCTAGTACAATTGCAGATTGATTAGTTTGCTGTGATGGAGATCAAAATCCAAGATGCCATCTGTTTCTTGTCATTTCCACAAAGAGAGGAACTTAGGAGCAGTGGTCAGCCTCAGAGATCAGACTCACCAGGTAGTTCACCAGCTTCACTTTGCAAAAACTGAGGATAAAAAACATGGTTTCAGGAAATCCTGACATGAACTGGCCATCAAATAGCCTTGATTTTGCCGCCATAGTTTTTTCATATGTTCAAGTTGCTATGAAATACAAAATGTGAAACCATTAACATTGTGGTAAGCTGAAGCTTTTATGTTCAGTTATATATTGAAAGTATATCCCAACCATTTGTTGCCTCTCATCTGGGTCTGTGACAGTCATTATGGCTGTTATATTCAACCTTCTAAGCATCTGTACTCAAAAGGAGAAGTAGTGCTTGTACATGAGGGACTACCACAACACAAACAAACCATCTCCATTCCTAAAATCAAAGAAATCTCTAAAATCAAACAATTTTCTTAAGCTCTTGTCTCTAAGAAGAAGAAACAGGGTGAGAAACAAGTATCCCATCATCACTTTTGCTAATGGACTCCCAGATCCAGCTAAATGCTACTTTTGTCTTCTCTCTTCACACCAGATAACTATTGACCTTTGCTCAGCTGAGTGTGGTGTACATGAGTCTACAACACACAGGGGTACTATATTATTAATTTCATTTAAACTTATTTCCCTTGTATTAGTATCTCATCAACTTTAACTTAATAGAAACCTGCATTTAACCTTGCCCTCACACATACTCCTTTGTGTGGAACAAGAAATCTTCTCAAAATCTCAGTTGTGTTTTTCTTTTACTTATTAAAATATTTTATATTCCTTATTAACATGTTACAACCTTTATCACACTTCACTGGCTACAAGAGATAGTCCATATCACTGGTAAATGACTCTCTCCCTGTATTTACTCTCAAAAGTTGAGATTCAAGAAGGATGACAAGGACACCTCTCAGCTATAAACTTTTTTGTTTTAAATATATTCAACATGCTCCAAATTACTCTATGTAAAATGTCAGGTATACAAATGTATTTCATGAATAGGAAGGCTCAGTAAAACTAACTGCCTCTAAGCCATGTCAGCTAAGAATAAATTATAAAAGTCATCTTACATAACAAAAACATAACTTCTAAATTCCTCCATCATAAACAGGATTTAAGAACTATATGGGAAAACCAGAATTAATATAATCACCACAGCAGACCACAAGAGGAAGAAAAATAAAGACCAAAAGAGGAAGGAAAATAAAAGCAAACAGCCATTTATGCAGAAATAAAGCACACTGACAGTCACTGGAGTGTTGAAGCTTCACATTCACAAGTTTACTATCTGTTCTGTGTAATCAAACTGGAAACAGAAGCTGCAAGTGCCACAGTTGGGATGTTGTTCATCCCTAACTGAGCAGGACTAGAAATTACTTCCAAAGTAATTGTAAGGGGTAGTAAACTTTGAACTGATGATGCACAAATTGGTGCGGCCAAAAGTCTTCCTTGGAGTGGCAACATGCAAAGCAAAAGTATCCCAGATCCAAAAGTATCTCCAAATGCCAAAAGCTTCCTCCAAGCAAAAAAATTTTTAAGGAAAAAAACATCCTTTAGGCATTAATTAAAACATTGAATTTTTTTAGACTGATACTTTGCCTCTGATTTGATATGTTGAAAGAATCTTTTTTACCCCTCCACTCTTTCAGAAGAGATGTACAGGCAGTTCTGTCTGGGAAAGGGAAAAGAACATTCTTCTGCAGAAAGCATTTTGTTAACTTTTGAGGACATTTTCTTTTTTTGACCAAAGTTAGCTGGGTGATTTCAGCAACAATGTCACTGAGTCATCCATAACGTAGGTTAAACAACCTTGTAGGCAGTTGCCATGATGCACTTCTATGTGACTGTTTCATGGCTGTCACTAGAGTTACAACTTTCATAAAGAGTGATCTTATTTTTCTTCCAGGTGCAGATGTGGGTTGTTAATGGCTGATTTATACATTTCACTGTGAATCACTGCATCCACTACTCTGTTTTACTCTGAATAGACACAGACAGATGTTGTTAACATACCTTCACATTCACAGATACAAATATCTTTTTTTATTTTTTTTTTCAAGTTAGCTCCAGGCATTGCAGCTTTGGCATCTGTTCTGAATCACTCTGAAAAGCTTTGGAGATTTTCTTCTCATGCAGCATTTCAAAACCATTTTTGCTTGGAGAGAGTACCAGGCATAAAGTGATTTAATCACAGAACAGACGTAGAAAGAGCACTTGCAATAACAGTTCTTAAAATATAGAGGATATTCCTTAATATACAAATATGGAAATAGAACAATACAAGAGTCACAAATTTGGGTGCCCAGTCCTGGAGCCACCAACATAAGAAGGACATTGAGTTGTTGGAGCAGGTCCAGAAGAGGGCCACCAAGATGATCAGGGGGTTGGAGCACTTCCCTTATGAGGATTAGAGTTGCGATTGTTCAGCCCAGAGAGAAGAGAAGGCTCAGGGGGGACCTCATAGTAATTTATCAATACCTGGGGAGGCCTAGAGAAAGGATGGGGCAGGACTTATTAATAGGGTGCAGGATGGCAGGACTAGGAGTAATGGATGCAGATTGGAAGAGGGGAGATTTAGGCTGGAGAGAAGAAAGAAATTCTTTACTGTGAGAGTGGTGAAACACTGGAAGAGGTTGCTCAGAGAGACTGTGGATGCCCCCTCACTGGAGGTGTTTAGGACCAGGCTGGATGAGGCACTGAGCATCCTGGTGTAGTTGGAGGGGTTGGAACTAGATGATCTTGAAGGTCCCTTCCAACCCAACTGATAAGTTCATAATGGCTCTCTACATCCATTTCCCACAGTCTCTGCTACACATCCATGCAAAACATATCTCAATTAATTTATTTAGCTCTTGAGATAAACCCAATTATTATTAATGGATTGGTCTCTATGAAGAACATCATGGGAAACGAGTTCTTCATGTACAGAGTCCCACACAGTGACCTAAACAGAGATTTCACTACAAGGTTTAAATATATTCTCCTTCTCTCAGACTTAATTTCCTCTCTTTTTTAATACCAGATTTATTCCAACAGTAAGTTAAGATTTTAGTAATAGGAAATTTGTTTCTCTAGATTACTGGGGCTTGATTCTTTCCTGTCTTGAGTTGATTGTTTGTACCTGCTAATGCATCTTCCATTCATGAGTGAAAATTACAATAAGAATTGTAGACAACAGAGCAGAGTAACTTTAAGGTGAGAGGGGGAGAAAAAAATAGAACAAGCAATTCTTTTCTAAGGCTAAAAACCACCAAGCTATAAAATATTCTCATTAAACTAACTATAGAATATTTGTTTAAAAAAAAAAAACTCCATTAAAAATATTAGAGATTTCTAGTGCAACTTTAGAAACAGCATTTTCATCACTTCTAGAGAAGTGTCAACTCCATTGAGCACTAGAAGAGTGAATCAATTTATCAATATAAACATTTTTGTTCTCTCTCAGGTGTCATGCGCATTTAGATTAAAAATAATAATGAAAAGGTGCTTCATCCTCTTGACTTTGAGTAGCTACATTATGTTTTTGAAGCCAAAATTCTAAGTACTGGCTCCTCACTCTACTGTGCTGAATGATGCTGTTGCATAAGAGATTTAGGGCAGGAAGCAGCAGGTGAGAAGGACTCCATTTATATTTTAATTAGTTCATGCTAGGAGTTTCTTCAGAGGAGGTTATCTAACTCTTAATTACTATTTGTCCACCTACTTTATTAGAATGTTACTTAAGTCCTTCTGTTTTGAGGACTTCTTGTACTTCCTGAAAACTGTACTGCTAAAGTTGCATAAAAATAACTACTCTGAAATAATCCCAAGTGATAATTTTATAAATCCATTGAGGACCAAATGCAATTACAGAATAAAAGATAAAAAGTCTAGAGAAGTACTATTTTAAGTAATCTTTTAAAAAGTGTTCTCTGGAGTTTACCAGATTCAAAAAATGTTCATCATTTTTGGGCTTCCTGAATATATTTTCAACAATCACATTCTTTTCTTGAAATAAATACCCAAAAATATCATGTTCTGTGAATAAAGCCTACTGTTTTATTAATGTCCTATTTCATGAAAATTTCTATGTGTATTTATGCAAAAATACCTGGGCTTTTTTCTGCAAAGAAAATAATTATAACCTTGAGATGCTTTTTATTTCTTGAAGTATTATTACACTAGAAGTTGTACTTCTAAGATACTTCACTAACTTATTTCCAATAAAGCAATGAAATTGGAAAGCTTTCCTGAAAATACAATAATTGGGCAAAAGTTTTCTAATTATTTTCCTACACTGATTTATTCACATACATTTGGTAATGATGGGAAGATGTGATCACCTTGGGATTTATTTCACTTTTCATAGAATCATAGAATAGTTTGGGTTTGAAGAGACCTTAAGGATCGTCTAATTCCACCTTCCTACCATAGGCAGGGACACCTCCCACTAGACCAGGTTGCTCAGTACCTTGTCCAGTCTAGCCTTAAACACCTCCAGAGAGGGGGCATCCACAACCTCCTGGGAAGATGTGACCACCATGGGACTTATTTCACTTTTGATCACTTGTTTGCTCCTGGAGGATTCATGTACCTGCCAGTGCCAGTCTAGACTGAGCTGGCAGCTTTATGAACAAAAGGTGGGGATTCTGGTAGAAAGAGGTTTATTTTTCTGCAGCAAGACACTTATCAGAACTGACAGGCATGCAACACTGAGGAGGATTATGCTCAAAGCAATATCTATTTTCCTACTGAAAAGAAGATGGAACATTAACGAGGTATTAGTATTATTAATCACAGGCATGACCCCACAGCACTTTCCCACTGGAGTAATCTCTGGCTGCAAGATCTTCTGAACTGCTGCTTCACTGGGACTGAATGCCATGCAAGAAAAAAAATTCTCTTTTAAATAATTTTGTCCTTCTAAATCTGATTTTTTAAGTTTTCACCTTAATTTAGTTGCCCTAAGATCTCGGTGGTTTGGTAATTTTGTTCTGTTGGAGACTTACTACAGAGTTTCAAAGACAACAGCTTGAGAATATGCTTTCTTGAGGCTTTTAAATTGGAAGGAGTATAGCTATAAATCCTGAAATGGATGCTTTAACACTTCAATAGTTTTCTAAATTAAAAATATTGGATTCCTGGCAGGCATTCTACCCCAGTTTACTCACAAAAGCTATTTTATTACCCCAGTGTCACTGTAGCTGCATATTAGTCGTAAGTCAGAAGAAAGCCTTATATTGATGAGCCACTGAAAATGAGTTTTATCATGACTAATTTATTTTAGAAATGAAGACAATGCTATTTATGTCATGCAAATTACTTAGGAATAGAATGCAAGTGGCATTGGACATTTACAAACTCATTATGATAATGGAATCTTAAATAACTTATAAGAGTTCCACTGTTCTGTTTGGCATCTTGATAAACTTCATAGCAATCTCTTGATCATTCTCCCCCTGCTTTTTCATGGAATCAATCATATTCAGAAGCAGTGCTAAACCATTAGGATGCAATGGAATTTAAATTATTTTACAGAGAGCCAAAATTGCTTAATTTATACCTTTTACCATCACAGCAGAACTAGAGGCATTGGATTCTTAATCCATTAAACCCATCTCTAGAGCTCTGCTTCTAGAACAGATTGTTCAGTGAAAGAGACTTACCTTTCTTATAAAAACGAATATCCATTAATTATCTTTGATAATTATTTTTATCCTCGTTGCAAACCAGAAACTCTAAGCAATCACGTTGTGCCACATAAGAACATTGAATAAGTATGGCTCTGCTATAATAAGCAATAACCAAATTGAAATATTTATCAACTGGAGAATCCACCATGAATCTACATCTGAACGTAACTAAAACTTCTATCAGTGTCTGTAGCTTCCATTTCCTCCCTCAAATGGAAAACCAAGACATGATCAAACATGTACAACATGCAGTATCTTGAACATACTCATCCCAAAGAAGAAGGCAGAGAGTTAAATTACCTTAAATTCTGTTTCAATGTTGGCTAGTCTGGCCAGTTCATTGCTTAGTTCTAAAGCTGTAAGGACAGGGTCTTCACTGGAAAGAGACAAATAAGCAGCACTGGCTAATCCTTTGTAGGCATTCATCCTCGACCTAGAGTGGCTGAAGGAGTCTTTCCTCTGCTTCTCAATACATTCATTGCACTTGCAAAAATAGTCATGGGGCCTTTCAATCCGAGCGCCTTTGAGAAGGAGGATGTGAACGATTTCATACTCCTGGCAGTGGGCAGCAAGGATGATGGGGGTGATGTCATGGGAGAACCGAGTTCCATCTTCATCATAGGCATAAAAATCATCATCTCTCAGCTCCTGCTCCAGGGGACTGAGCGTGAGACGCTGCCCTTGTGCAAAGGCTGGATGGTTCAATATTGCTTCCACTATGCGCACGTACCCTTTGCTGATGGCCAGCAAAAGGGCATCTCCAACTCGAGCCAGGTTCTCCTTTTTGAGGAGGAGCTCTGTCACTTCCAGATGCTCATTCCCAACAGCCAACTGGAGGGCATTTTGCCCCATGTAATCAACGCAATTGAAGTTCAAAGTTTTGGATTCCTCCAGCATCTTCCGCACCACGGGGATGTTGCCATATTCTGCAGAATCCAAAAAACGTTCCTCTTCTGCAGTCAAGCTGGTGCCCTTCTCATTGAACATGTAGGCAGGGCCCCTGATGGCCTGCCTCCTGCCCTTCTCCCGAAGGGTGGTGTGCCTTCGATGCATGTTTTTAGAATTGCTTGTTCTCAGCCTGGAGAAAAGCAGAAAGGAAAGTAGGTTATGATCTTAGAGATTCCTAATCCCACAGGACCAAATAAAAGGTTGGAAATGTCTCATTGTGTTTGCATCTTGCCTGCTTTCTATGACACTGGAAGCTGGAACACAGGAGGAAGGAAGATCTTTATCAAGGTGAGTGTGACAGAACAGTGGCACAGGGTGCCCAGAGAGGGTGTGGAGTCTCCTTCTCTATAGACATTCAAACCTTCCTGTGTGACCTGATCTGGGTGTTCCTCCTCCAGCAGGGGGATTGGACTAGATGATCTCTTGAGGTGCCTTCCAATCCCTGACATTCTGTGATGCTGTGTGAGAACCACATGGGATAAAGAAAATTTGCTTTCTGAACAGACAAGTCTGACGTGTTTATCCTTCTGGATTCCAACAAGCATACACAGCACACTCTTAACTTGATAATTAGTCTAAAAACAAGTGTTAGCAAATACTTTTCTATTTTATTTTTGTTTAGAACTTTAATACTCAACCTTAAGGAGAGATACAGTAGACTCCTAATCTGAGGGTCAAGGGTTCAAGTCTCTGTCCAGATATGAGGCTTGTCAGAGCTGGGCTGATGGTTGGACTCAATGATCTGCAAGGTCCCTTCCAACCTAGATGATTATGAAATTATGAAGTTAACCTTTCTCTTAGTTATTCTTCTTGAGTTTCACCCTTGAGGGCATAGAGAAACTCAAGAAATTTAGCAGGACTCTCTGTATCAATAGATCTTGGATCATACCATTAAACTACATTCCATAAAGATAAAATTCATGCTTCTAGTTTTAAACAGGGGTAAGCATATTGCACATTCTGCTAAGATTCAACTGGTACAAGCAAATCACCTGCTCAATCATTGCTTTTCTTCATGGAACATAATACCTTTTTTCTTTTCTGCCTCCTCCTCTAGAGAAGTTTAATGTATGACTGATTTTCTCACTGAAATTCTGTTTGCAGCTACTCTAAATTCAAAGGGCCAGTCTTTTAAAACAAAGGGATAACAGCTGATTTAGTCTCACATCACTCCCCACAGAACATCTTTCCAAGAGCTATTGCAGAAAGACTCCAGAAAGATTATTAGTTCCCCCACTGATTATGGCTGATGTACCTTTGCTTGCAGTTGGTGGGATGGAAACAAACCATTCTTGTTCTACCTTCTGTGGAATGTCCAAACAAAACTGCTATGTGCAACTTAGCAGGGAATAAACACCTTAGTACACAAAATTAACTGAAAACCTTAATCTAACTGCTCTGAAACATTCACACTTGACATTTGGTGTCATCTCTACCTTACTCAATTTTTTTTCATTTTAATGCAATAGCATCTCAATCCAAATCATAGTCCTCTTTTAGAGTCTCAGCACGTGGATCTAATTGCCATTCTAAGTCAACAGAATGCACAGCCCGAGTAAAAAGCTAAAAATAACACCTCTTTCACAAAAAAGCATTTGCACTCAGTCCAACAGCAAGCCCAGAATCACTTGGGTAAAATTCAGGAGCCTCTAAGCTGCAGATGTAACAAACAGGCAGGTGTTGATGCTCAGTGGGTGACAACAGTTCATCTTTCCATTCTCCATCTGTCCTCCAAGTCAATTTTGACCTTCAGTCAATGAAAATGAGACAGGAAGGTGCTGGAGACAAAGTGGAGTGGATACGTTGTCTTCAATAATATGTTCTTTGGGAGAAGAAAGAAGTGAAGCATTGCAGCAAAAAAGTGGGAAATACAGAGGGTTTCAGAAACACTTAGAATCATGGAATGGTTTGCATTGGAAAGGACCTTAAAGACCATCTAGTTCCAACCCCCCTGACACCAGGTTGCTCAGTGCCTCATCCAGCCTGGCCTTAAACACCTCCAGGGATTGAGGGGGCATCCACTGTCTCTCTAGGCAATGTCTTCCAGTGTCTCACCACCCTCACAGCAAAGAACTTCTTTCTCATATCCAGCCTAAATCTCCCCTCTTCAAGTTGTATCCATTATCTCTAGTCCTGCCATCCTGGACTCACTAATAAGTCCTACCCCAGCCTTTCTGTAGCCCCCTTCAGATATTGAGAAGCTACCATGAGGTCTTCCCTGAGCCTTCTCTTCTCCAGAAATACCTTAAAGTACTATGACACTAAAATTCTCAAGGTAGTTATTCCTAGAGAACTAACATCTATGTCTGTATCTATCATTTCAACTCTTCGCTTTACTACTGATCTAGTAGTACTGAAAAATTTCAAACAGATTTTACATCAGATTTTTTGTAGGCTACGTTAAAATTTAAATAAATCCTAAGAAAGCTGTTTTATGACGGTACAAAGTCAAAAGTAAAGTGAGGTTTGTAATTATAAAATGCTTTCCCTCAGCTTCAATGCATCAACATAATGACTTAATAAAAACTGGAAGAACTGAACATATCATTCTGTGCTCCACTGAGAGATAAAGTGCTGTATGAACCTTAAAACTACTCCCTTCCAATGTTTTTGAAAGCTGAAGATGAGGGGCATAAGAATAATGGAGTGAGTATGGTTAGGTAAATTTATTCTCAAGGTTGAGTCATTGTTTCTTTAGCAGAAAACATTTAGCTGAACAAATAGTAGAATAGTATGGGTTGGAAGGGACCTTAAAGGTCATCTAGTTCCAACCCCTGTCATGGGCAGGGACACCTCCCACTAGACAAGGTTGCTCAATGCCTCATCCAGCCTGGCCTTAAACACAGAGCCCTCTCTCCTCCAGAAATTCCTTAAAGTCCCAGGGCACTAAAATGGTCAGGGCAGTCGATAGTCTAATAGTTGATGATTTTAGTTGGGGGGCCAAAGTTTGCAAACAAATATGCACATGAGTGCAGATGCACACAATGTCCCCAGTAATTAGCTTTAATCTCAGAAACAATCCCAGTGAGTACAAAATGATTGACATACACTTAATATGAAATATTTTACCATATGCAAAAGTGCTTAACTGAACTGAAACCTATGTCTTTAGCTATGCAGGACAGCATTTAAGTTTTAAACCCTAACTGAAGTCTTCCTGAGTTCAAGTAAGGACTGCCCATCCAAACAAATGCTTCTAAACTATGAGTTTGTTAAATGGGGACTCAAAGTGCCAGAAAGCACTTAAGACATTTGCTGTCTTTGGATTTCCTGGATGTTAAATTAAACCTCTTTAAATGTTAAGCAACTCAAAAATCAGCTGCTAATGGCTTAAGCAACTGTTAGGATCAAGTGGAAACTGATCCACCTCAGTCATGAACCATAAGTCTGGCAGGATTGTACACGCCTAAATATTTTAAGGCACATTATTGCAATAGCTTTTTCAAACTGGAAGAATTCCATTGTGAGCTTCTGATGTTCAGAAACCACCTATTTTTATTTTCTATAAATGTATGGTGACCTCATATTTGTTGTTATATTTATTGGTCACTACTGAGGAACCTGATATCCAAGTATAATTATTGGTAATTTGTTCTTTTTCTCTCAGAAAGGTTTATCCCTCCTAATACATTATTATCACCATTAATCCAGACAGGTGGGACAGATAAACATAAACAATTATACTCAAATTAAACATAAATTTCCATAAAATACTGGCCTAGTTCTAAGATTTTTGCCCAAAAAAAATGAGGTTAGTGTTTGGCCTAGAGCTAATTGCCATTGGCTTGTTGTGTATGCAACAACACGTCAAAATGAAAGGTCACTAATTTCACTTTCTTAATTCCAAGAGAGCAGTGGTTTCACATATTGATTACTTCAGAAAAAGAGGAAACACAGAAGCATAGCAGCCCTCTGAGAAATATAATTACTATACAACATATATATTACAGTAAGTGATCTGCTGGGTTGTCCCTGCAGCACAGAGTTGACCATTGTCTGCAGGTAAGGGCAAGAGCATCACAGTTCAACTCACATGAGTTATGACGTTGTTCACCTCAAATAAGTTATAACTTACTCACAAGAGGACATAGAATCATAGAATGGTTTGGGTTGGAAGGGAGCTTAAAGATCATATCACCTCCCACTACACCAGGTTGCTCTATGCCTCATCCAGTCTAGCCTTAAATCCCTCCAGGGATTGAGGGGGCATCCACAACCTCTCTGAGCAACCAGCTCCAGTGTTTCACCACCCTCACAGGAAAGAATTTATTTCTTCTATCCATCCTGAATCTCCCCTCTTCTAATTTGCATCTGTTATTCTAAGTCCTGAGGTCCCCCCCCGAGCCTTCTTTTCTTCAGGATGAACAACCCAAATCCTTCAGCTTGTCCTTGTAAGGCAGGTGCACCAACCTTCTCATCATCTTGGTGGCCTCCTCTGGACTTACTCAAACAGCTCAATGCCCTTCTTCTGTTGAGGGCTTCAGAACTGGACACAACACTCTGGGGAATATCTCAACTATGTCACTTGATCATCTTCACAGAAAAGGGGAAATGAATTAAAAATAAAATTATACTTTTAACTTCTAACAGTTTCATGAGAAATTCTCAGCTGTGAGCTCCTGTTGTGAAAGGAAAGTTTTAAGTATGTTTGACTGAGCACTCAATTGTGATGGAGAAGTGCTAGCATAAAAAGTCACATATGCAGTACATAAAGATCTTGGAGTCTGAACCATCCTGAGATGCCATGACTGTACTTGGCACCTTTTTCTACTCTGCTTCTCAGTTCAGCGCAGGCATTTCAGGAACTAATCATATTTACTGAGTGAGTGTAATGCACCCTCTTAAAAGAAAAGTAATTGTAACTTGATTGCATTTATCTTCTCATTTTTGTATAAAGGTGCTTGGCATCAAAATTACTCTGCATTTGCATATTTTATTGAGGCAGCTAATGATCAAACTCATCAGGCACTGCAATTAAATACTGTGCTTTTTTCTAGGAAAGAATGCCAGTGTATGCAGTGTTGTGGGAGAGAAAACATTCTGGGGAAAGAAAATGAAAAATCTCAGGGCCTAAGAGCTGCTTGTGGCAAACTACATTCAGATTTGCACAGCTGAGGGAGCCATAAGATGTCTGGATTCCTGTGGTGAGTGAAGAAGAACAGCCATTTCTGAAAGGTGATTTAGCTCTTAACAAATCATCCTCTGGGAGCTTCTCAGCTTCTAATTGAAGTAGCTTAGAGTAGGTCCTTGCAGCTTCCAGTAGGCACTGAGACACCCAAAAACTGAAGGGGGAACATGGAGGAACATGAGATTTGTTCTTAATGTAGTGCATCCAAAAACACTGTTGAAGCTGAAACTCTCTGGTTTTGCAACCACATATTCTTAAACTGGTCTGAATGCCAGGCATGTAGGACAAGGCTCACTTTCCATTGAGCTTTCTCCAGCAAAACTCCTTTCTCTTTGATCCTCCTTTCCACAGTGCTCCAGAAACACCAGCCAGGACCTCCTGCTGCCTCTCTAGTCCCACATAGGAACCTATGGAGGGGCAGGTCTACCACCTAGAGCTAAGATGTAGAGAAAATTTTTCAAGTCCTGAATGCCTTTAGAAGCTGAATTAGGAGTTTTCAAACATGCCTTTGGACTGGAACTTTAAAAGCCTGTTGGATGGGCTGAATTGTATCTGCTTGAGTTTTTAAAACACCTGAAATATAAAGGGGTCTTGAAATTGATGGGTGCTGCAACAATTCTTGAATTCACTGGTAATGCCAACCTTCACTGGTCTCAAAGCCTAAAAACTGAGTAGGGCATTTACAAAGGCAGTTTTAAGAATTTATAGTCTGTGACTACTCTTTGGGTTTGCTTTCATTCAAAGGAGGTCTCAATGTGCCCTTTCAATGGCCCCCTTTGTCAGGAAACTACAGAATAAACTTAGGATAAGTAACCATTTCTATACTCCCACATTAGCTGAAGCAACCATCAGAGTAGTCTTTCATGAGACATTGGTACTCTTCCTTGCTGAAAAGTAAATTGAAGTTTCTGAAAGCTCTTTTGAAAGCACTACTCTTGGCTCCTGCAGAGCCTCAAAAATAGTCAGATTGACACTCTCATTATGTTTCTTTCTACTTGCACCAATATTTCTAAAAAGAATCAGGGCACGCAAAGGCTGCAGACTCCCCGAGGCCACTTTAGAATTTAAACAGCTTTTATACATCAAATGGACCATTTTCCTCTATTGAACCTTGCTTCTGACACAGAAAACCTCAAGACATGAATTAGAATGAAAGAAATTAAACTCTACAAGTAGGCAAAAATTCATATGCCAATGAATTTTAGCAAAAGGGTGAGACAAATTGATCAAGAAGAAAAAAACAGTAGAATGATGCATATTTTAGTTAAAATTTGCAATTTGCTTTGTAGCAGAATCCAGACGGGACATACTCAATGCAAACCACACACATTTATTTTCCTACATGTGATAAGATACCCTGATTTTCCAAATACTGTTTAGCCATATATTACCTGAGCTCTCTAACACCCACTTATTTTCTCTGATACCCTTCTAAATCTTTCTTTAATCAAGATGTTATCCTTAAAGATTAAAGTTTTAAGCATCATTTGCCATATATCACTGGTTTGCTATTTGTACAAGCTCAGTATCATTTTGGTTGGTTGCCTTTGATTAACAACAGCTTATTCCAAAGCTTTCTATGCTTTGAAATGTTTAAGTATCATTTTCTTTAATCATAGCATGTTCAACTCACTAATTCAGTACATTTAGCAACATGAACTAGTGCCTATGGCAGGGAGGTTGGAACTAGATGATCTTTAAGGTCCCTTCAAGCCCAATCCATTCTATGATCGTTCTCCCGTATGAAAAGTTGTGTACATATTGAGGGACATTTGA
Organism: Turnix velox; assembly: GCA_013400935.1. Taxonomy (NCBI): domain Eukaryota; kingdom Metazoa; phylum Chordata; class Aves; order Charadriiformes; family Turnicidae; genus Turnix; species Turnix velox. Next base: position 131,446 of record VZTY01012606.1, on the reverse strand, counting down.
TAGACTTTTTTAGCTCTATTCTGGCAGGTATTAGTTCACTTACAAAGCATTTATACAAAGCAATTGCAGGAAGCGATATCCCTTTCCCTCCATTCCCACTGCTCACATAGGAAAAAAGTAAATGGTATTTCAAGGTCAAAATTAAAAACCAAGCCTCTCCCCTTGTGGAAGTATGGGTGCAGTTAGCAAAACCACACCTTTTTAAACCTTAAGAAATGGTAGGTTGAGATGCATTCAGGAATATAAACCAGGCCTCTCAAATAATGAAAAAATGCTAATGAATGATATGCATTATCATTCTGATTATCTACTTGTCTTGAAGCATAAAGTCCAGAGAAAATAGCCTAGAAACATTTAAGACAGAGCACCAAATCTTCAGTAGTGTCCTCCCTGATCTCTGTTGCACAGGAGGAAGCCCTACCCTGTGGTTTGAATTTTTAAAAAAAAGAAAAGGAGTTTGGCTTTCTACAAGGTATTTTTTCCAAAAATCCATCTACTGCTGCTCAGCTGTCTCTATCTGCCCCTTCTTATAAACTAAATATCAGCCTTTTATTTTGCAACCTAAAACAATGCCCTACACCAATAGAAGACTTACAGCAGGAGAGACTATAAATCACCTTGATTCTTGTATTTTGTATTTTGTCTCTTCTTGTATCAGAATATATGCAGTGAGATTTTTCCTTCCGTCCTGCCTTGCTTCCCCTTAATATATGGTTGTGAAGGTGATTTGTCATTACAAAGTTACTTCAACTACTTCCAAACTATTCTTATTCTCTCTCATTGCCCATTCATTAACATATTTCACCACCAAATGAAGTGCCACGACAAGAGTGAGTCCTACTCTTTCAATAATATATTTTGGGGATCTAGGAATAATTCAGTCTCAGGACTTCAAATTTCAGGGATGAATCAAGCCAAGAGCACAAAAGAAGAATACCTGTTCATTCATAAATTTTTACTATGATGAGAGCCACAAAAAATATTACTAATTGTACAAGCAGGGGGCAGTGCAACATTGATTTTCAATCAACAGATCCATTAAAAAGAGAAAGAAAGAGATCTGAAAAGAACTGGTAATCTTGATTCTGGCTCTATTTCATTTTTACCTTGTGTGGCACCTTTTTCACTGCTCACTTCATAGTTATCTCAAGTCAAGACAAACGAGGCGAGAAGGGCTCCTGACAATAATCTGCAACATGCATAATACAGAATCCCCTTTTTTCTCATTTCACCTTCACCACGCTGCTTCCCAAACCAAACCTGTAAAAACATTCGCCCAGCTGTAACATAAGACAAAGGCATAGCTCAAAACTATGGGGCACTTTAAGAAACACTGAGACCAAACATGTTGACACAAATTCCAAGGGTAGAAAACAATCACCTTCACTCATCTCTCCTCACAGCATACTCAGCCTTGCAGGAGACCGAGTCAAACCGAGACATTTCTAACCCGAACAAAACTTCACAGTGCATAAATAAGGGCTAGTAATAGAGCCGGGACACTTCTAAGAGGATCTCAAAGGAGATTCAGTTGTGGGAGAGGCACAGCCCCGCTGCTTTCCACCTCTCCCCCCAGGGTTCACAGCTTACATGTGCGCGTCGGGGCCGGCTCCGCTTCACTTCAGAGGCGCGGTGCGGGCGCGGCTGCCCATGGCGCTGCCGGCGGGTGCTGTCCGCGGTGCTGAACTGTCACTGTTTGCGGTGCTGAATTGCTGCTCCCGTGGTGCCCAAGTGCCGCTGTCCGCGGTGCTGCTCAGCGCGGCCGGACGGAGCGGGCTCTGACCGCTGCTCTGCGGCGTCTCATCCTTATCCCCTCTGTTTGGCTGGGGCAAAGAGCGCCGGGGATTCGCTTCCTGGAGAAAAACCCTGCTGCGAGGTTGGCATGTGAGTTGACTTGTCCTCTCCTTTTCCGTGTTCCCTCCCTCTCGTCTCCTCCCACGCCGCTGTGCTGCTGGAGGTGTTTTTGGAGGGTTTTTTTCCACGCGTCCCCTTCCCGGCCGGAGCTGAGTGAAAGCCCCTGCGCCTTCCCAAGGGCTGCCCCCAGAGCAGGCGTGGCGAAAGAGCCTTCCTAGAGAGGGCAGGGCTAGCCTGGAGGCTGCTCGGAGAGGTGGGGGGTTCCGTCGGGGGCTCACCACCTGACACGCCTCATCTGCCTGTGCCACCCCTCCTCTGGGAGTGGTTAGCACCGCTTCTCCACCTTTACCCTGCCCAGGTTGAGACAGCTTTCTGCCTTCTCGAGAGTAGCTTGTCTCCTAGGAGGTCTCAGCAGGAGGGGTAAGTGTACGTGTGTGGTGGGAGTGGAGTGGGGGAATGAAATCAACATGGAAAATAATTAGTCCATGCAATCAGTTTTCTCTCTTGCTTGGCAGAGGAAAGTTGCTAGAATACCAGCTTCAAGCTGCACCCAACCGGGAGGCACCAGTGCACCCCTCTGCACTCTGTCCCAAGTCATAAGACCTCATCACCTTCCCCCATGTCACAAAAGCAGCTTCAGCCATATAGTAGTTTCCAAGCCCATGGCTTTTCCTGTCCTTCCCCATCTCTGCAACAACCTTCCTCACCCATTCCTCTTAACCTGCATGTGGGAAACTCAGTAATATCACACACCCCACTGCTGTTACCAAATAATACCAGCATGCCTCACCCGAAGTGCCTCTGGGAGTTTAATCCCAGTGGAAACCCTCTGCTTGAAGAGGTGATGGTGGGAGGCAGAGCAAGGCTTTCTGATCAACACACGCAGGAGGATCTGGATTTTTTCCCCCAAGTTCTCTCAAGGGCATTGAGTAAAAGGAGATTTTTTCACCAACTTTCAGTTTCAAATCTGTGCAATCAACATGACTGATGAGGTTATTTGATAGAAACACCTGAGGGAAATGATGGGAGTCGGCATGACCATTTTAGAAGGAACGACTAAGAGCTTGGTGAGGATCTATTCTATAGTCTGTTACTAACAATGCACATTAAAAATATTCAAAATACTCTTGTAGGTTTCTGGTAAGTCATATCTCAGAATTAGTGGAAACTCAGAGCTACAGAATCATGAGATCTTGCACCTGGATGTCTTAAAAGGCATTTGTTATGAAGCTCTGCACATCTAGATGTTGGTTTTCATCTTGATTAGCTTTGCATTTTGCTATTGCAACAGTTTCACATATGAAAAGAGTGTGCTGAGAAATCTATTTCTAATATTATACAGAACCATTCTGACTAAAGTCTTATTGACTAAAGAATTACAGACAACTCTGCACATCATCAACTGTTCGCATTTTGCACCCTGTACCAAAAATGTCCTCTACCTCATTAGGGGCAAGAAGACCATTTACATGAAAAATTAGAGGGTTTTTTTGCTTCTGTTGGTAAAAATTATTTCATTACAAAACCCTTATGTCCCGACACTACTGTCCCATTTAATAATTGACAACCTTGACTTGATCCTTCTTTAAAACACATTCATGCAAGCACCAATTTTTCAAACTAACCATCTCAGCTAAAATATAAACTATAAAAGCAAAAACATTAACAGTACAAGCAAACTTGGTACAGTTCCATCTTTTTTTCCCCTTTTCTGCACTGCTGCCTGCTCCTGTTCCCCAGAAGAGAAATGACAACCAAAGAATCAGGAGAAAAGAAGTAGAGAATAGAACAGGTAGTCTGGGAGGAAAACAGAGAAATGGTCTGAGTAGACATGGACCAGGTTTGGAAAGGTAAAGTCCTAATAGAGTTAAATCTGGCCACAGATGTCCAGGGTAAGAAGAAAGGCTTCTATAGCTATGTCAGTGATAAATAGAAGACAAGGGAAAACATGGAGAGGAGAGGAACAGGTTGGGGAACTCAGCAAACTTTTTTGCCCAAGAAGCCATAAAGAGATACTTGTACAAAATCCTATTTCTCATAACTAGATTAGCACATAAGCCTACCTTCCACATTCTTTAAAATGTCAAGATAATTATAATGCATATTCTTCTATGTATTTCTAATTCTTTCTGGAATGATACCCACCTGAACCAGCCTTGACCTAGGTTCAAAAGGCAAAACATAACTTTGCATCATCATTTCACTTTTACCAGATGATGAATTTTCCATTCTCCACAATCCAGAGATATTGCTTGTGATGACTGGCAGCTCAGAAAGGTATCTAGGAATAGTAACACCACTGGCTGTATAATCTCATCTAATATCCTTCCACAGAAAAAGAAAGTGAAATAAATGCCCAAAGTCCTCATGTTAGAAAATTTAGGTGGAATACATTTTGATTACTCACTCACTCTCCAGCAGTGAATCTACCCCCAAAGGTAAATTTGATCATAAGTAATTGATATCCCTTAGGTAAGAAAAGCAGCAGGGGAACAAAAGTGATGATTTAAGTTACTACCAGCAATAGGATTGGTGAGACAATTGTATCTCACTTTTAACCCATCTCATTTCAAGAACAATTTATATGATAATCAGATCTGATACAATTTTTTCCTTATAAAAGTAAATGATCATTACATTTTAAAAAAAGAACCCTACTGTTAACAAATTGGACAGTTGACATTTGAATCAGAAGAAACCATGGAATACAGATAAATGTGTATAATTTCTTAATTTCTCATTCCCATTGTAGATTAAAGTTAAATTGTTTTGAAAAAAAATATTGTTTATGAGATCAAAAGCTAGGAAAATAGCAGCTAGAAAAATAAATTCTGTTTGTTTCTTTATAATAAATATAACCTATGCCCTTCCTGATACTGCAGACTCATGACCTTCCTGAGGGCTCAGGCTAGGGATGAGTTGCCAGATGGCCACTATTACACTTGGATATATATTAATTTAGCCTTGAACTCATCCATTCTCCACAAGAGGGACCTTAAACATCATCTAGATCCAACCCCCTTGCCATGGGCAGGGACACCTCTCACTAGACCAGGTTGCTCAGTGTCTCATCCAGCCTGGCCTTAAACACCTTCAGGGATTGAGGGGGCATCCACAGCCTCTCTGGGCAACCTCTTCCAGTGTCTCACAACAGGAAAGAACTTCCTTTTGATCTACAGCCTAAATCTCCCCTCTCCCCATTTGCATCCATTACTCCTAGTTCTGCCATCCTGGACACTGCTCAAAAGTCCTACCCCAGCCATTCAGTAGGCTCCCTTCAGGTACTGAGAAGCTACTATAAGGTCTCTCTTGAAACTTCTCTTCTTCAACTCCTTCCAACTCCTTCAGCCTGTCCTCATTAGAGAGGTGCTCCAGCCCTCTGATCATCTTTGTGGCTCTTCTCTGGACACACTCCAACAGATCAATGTCCTTCTTACACTGAGGGATTCGGAACTGAACACAGTACTCCAGTTCTGACAGTTCTGAATACTTTCCCTCTGCTGTCTTTCTTAATTAGATTTTATGCACTAGTTCTTGCATGCTTCCCGAATACAAACCCCATGGCTGCTCTCCCCTATGATGCCTTCCCTGTCTGGATCCCATTCTAATTGCATTCAAAAGTCAGAACATGTTTCTGATTCTCACAGTGACCTCCCATCTCAACATATCTGCTGATGTGTCCTGAATTACTTCACAATTGGTTTCTTTCTTTCACAAGGAAAATTAGATAGCTCACTGGGAGAGGTTTCAATTTCTTCAAGTATCTGAAGATGCCAAGAAACAGAATCAAGATTAACTGTGTTTGTCTAAAGCATGTGTTCACCGTAGCTCACATGCATTGTAGGATACATGATGATCTGCTTCATTCAATCTTACCCTAATTCAGAAAAGCCTTAGGTAAAATTCTGAGCTACAAAATGAAAAATATTAGCCTCTGAAAGGGTTTCCATTTAATTTTCACTCATCCCTTGAAAACACAGAGTTCAGACAGCATTGGTGACAGCTAGGTTTGCATCCTTTAGCACCAATTCTGTGAGCTTCTGTAGTTTGCTTCCTAAAGGTCCTTGTTCTGCATCCTGAGCCTGAAAGACAACATCTAAAAATACTTTTCTGAATCTAGCTTGGTTTTGCCCTTCCTTGCTCTCTGAAGCATTTTTTTAAACAGTGTTATCATCACACCAAGCTTGTCTAAAGCACATCCGCTCACGGATGCTGATGTGATGCCAGTGATCCCAGAGTTATCAGCTAAAGCAACCTAGCTGAAGGTGAACTTTCCAGCAGTACTTAAACTTTAAATCTAAAAAAAAAAAAAAAAGGAGAAAGCATTTGAGGTATTTCAGAAACAAGAAAGTTGTTAGAAGCATTTCCAGGACTGTCAGTAACTGAGCAAAAGGAGTTACTCTTGGAAATAGCACTGTGTGATCAGCAGTATTTGAGAGCAAGGCTGAACAAAGATCTTTTTTGACTTTCACTCAGTGACAATGATGAAGGATCAGCTTATACACACATCAGTCTTTGTAAGTAAATAAAACAAGTCTCAAAATAACTAAATTTCATACAGGAGATGAAAGTCCCCCTCAGAAATCTCTGGAGTCAATAGGTAGAAAGATTCAGATCTGGGCTAGGCAGCTCCAGCACTAAAAGCTGATGACAGAAAGATTTAAATGCATCAAAATTGGGCTGGAGAAATCCCATGCATTTTCCAAAGTCTTGACATAATTTATCTACTACTTAATTGGACAAAAGAGAAAATGAGCAAAGATACAAGCTCAGTCCAAAAAGACACCAGTAAATTCCACCAAGTTGGATGAAGTCAACAGGCTTCAAGCACTGTATTTATTTAATTTGTTCCATCTGTCTTTGATCTTCCATCCCAAACACTTTCATCTCTAATAGCTTTTCTTCCCTTAAAACAAAATCCACAAAAGAAGGGTTATTTCATATAACATAGTGTTTTGTTCAGCATGCAGCTCAGATCTGTGGACCTCTCATCATATTCTGCATTTTCACTACAGAAGAAAAGAGGAAGGAACACAAAAGGACACTGCCTTTCTAACAAGACTTTGCCAATGTCCTCATACACTGGCTTTGTTGGGTTTACATGTGAATGCTGCGAGAATCACACACAAGAAAAACATCATCAACCTGCAGTAGCTTCTTCAGTTCCCCTAGAAGTTATATCCAATTAAATATTTTGTGCCATTTTGTCTTAGGTCCTTCTAGAAAAAAACAGTGCTAATGTCTTTGCTGTTGTGTGATGAAATGCAACAGGTCCACTAGAATCTCAAAAAAACCCATCTGCTAGTAGTATTTTAAAGAATATCCATGTCATGACAGCTAGACTGTGAGCTTTTTGTGCCAAACAAGTCCTTACTTACAGTGATTTAAAAAAAAAATAATCCCCAGAGACACTTCACATCAACAGATATCGCTCTGGGTGCATTTCCCATTTCAGCAGTCTATTTTTCAACCAAGGACAAGTTTATTTGTCCAGTGAGATAGCCTCATATCTGCCTGAAAAATACCCACATGAGGAAGGTATTACATAAACATTCATCTGGAGACTAATTTAAATAGTTATCAGTACTGGATATGTGATAGCTGGCTTTCAACATTAAATTCTATTATAAGTGAAATACTACAGATAATAAAGTCACATAAGATCCTTTTGTTTGAAGGCCAGGAGTCAATTACTTCCTTTTCTCAAGCACTTACTTCTAGTTTGGCTGCTGCTTTTGCTTCCCCAGTCCTGGATAAAAGAAACTCAAGAAAGGAATAGAGTTTTTCTTCCTCAACCTCATCCTTTGTGCTGCACACCACTACTTAAATTACTTAGGATCTCTCCTATCACTCTTACTCCAGTCACTGCCAGGCAAAGTGATCTCAGAGATGGCGATTTTAATCTCACAATGAGTTTTGGTATTTGGATAAAGAAGTTGCAACCTTAATCACAGCATCTCTTTCCTATCTGTTGCAAGCCAAGAGTGCACACAGCAATGCCATGCCCTGCACTATTGATGTTCTCATCTCTATTTCTCTCATCGTTTGTGGTTTCATCACAGATTCAGTACAGGCAGTGTGCAGAGTGAACCTGAAACCCATATCCCAAAATGCCACAGGATAATGTCAGAGATGGGGAACATCAGACTTTGCCCAGAAAATAATTTAATTCTGACATAACACAATAAATCATAGAATGGCTTGGGCTGGAAGAAACCTTAAATCTCTTCTTCCAACTCCCTTGCCATGAGCAGGGACATCTCCCACTGGATCAGATTGCTCAATGCCTCATCCAGCCTGGCTTTAAACACCTCCAGGAAGGGGGCATCCACAACCTCTCTGGGCAACTTCATCAAGTGTCTCACCATCCACACAGTAGAGAACTTCCTTCTTATCTCCAGCCTGAATCTCTCCTCTTCCAATTTGCGTCCATTCCTCCTAGTCCTGCCATCCTGGACCCCATTAAAAAGTAACTCCAGTTGGAGTTTCACTTGAGCTGAGTAGAGGGGTTAAATCACCTCCCTTGACCTGTTGGACACATTTCTCTTGATGTAACCCAGGATTCACAAACTATGTTGCATATTTCTACTCAGGAATAAAAGGTATGAAATTTTACCCTCCAAAAAAGTCATGATGGTGAGTAATCAGCCACACATCATTATCACTGGCTGCCTTGTTTGGTATCCAAGGAAATCAAAGACAAAACAGCCTCTTAGAACATATTTAGTGACTTGGGGCTGAAGGGGTTAAATTCTGGGCAAATTCCTTCAACCTCAGTTCCACAGGGCAGCAATGTAATCCACTGATACCACTAGGGCAGGGTACAAATAGCAGTAAATCAGTGTGTGTACCAATTGACTTCAAATAAGTTTCTATTTCATTGCACTTACTACCCTGATATACTATGTTTTCAACATATGCCTAGAGCACATATTTCTTGCTGTTTACTATTCTGGAAAATGAGCTTTTTGAATGACCCCCTCAGAGCATCTGAAATGCATTTTATTTTAAAGGCAGTAGCAGCCGCATTTGAGCATCCTTGAAACTGCGTGCTTTGTTTCATGATAAAAACCAAATGCCAATACTGTCACCTCTGAAAGTCAGGGAAAATAAGTCTTTCATTCCACCATGTCAAACACAGCTTTAATTCACTTCAAGTTATACTTGCCATGCTCCTGTTCCATGAGGAAATATGCTACAAAAACCAGATTTATGAACAGCAGAGACAGACTGTTCATGCTACATTATCCCAAGAAGATGGCAAAAACATTACAAACCTTGTAAACAATGCTGAAAGATTTAGAAATCTCCCTGGCTTTTCACATCCTGGATGTCATGTCATGTCTTTTTTGACCCGAACTGCTATGATAAATACTTTATCCTTGTACTCTCATTTTTAATCAATGTTACAATCAACTGTGATATTTAAGAATCCTGCATGAGGAGACTGGGTTTTGAGTAGCTCTGTCTTCATTGTTGATGGAGAAAAAAGTGGAAATACTTTGAGCAAAAGAGGACTATCACACTAAAAAAACCCCAATGCATTTTAAACGTCATTACTGAAATGTCTTTCATGCTGAGTGTAAGACAAAGTAAAATATTACATCCTGAGCCCAGAACAGTAATTATTTCCAGAACACATCTATTGTTAATTAACATCTCTGCTCCACATAGCCTTCCCTGCCCTTCTGAAAAGGATGGTACCTGCTAAAGGACATGGATAGGAGAACATTTTATTCTTTTTTAGCCAGACATTTATTTGGGGTAAAAATATTGTGATTTTTGAAACAGCATCAAAAAGTAGATTCTGTGTCCCTACTTATTTTGCTTATGCCTTTCAGCTTGGCCTCATAGAAGAGATATACTATTTATTCTTCCAAAAGTGCCAAAGAACTACTCAAGTAGGTTAACAGACTGATGTGTATGTGATAAGAGAAAGGAAAAAATGAAAGAAGATTCCTTTTACTCAAACACAGGCCAGGCAGATGACAGTCTGACAGTGCAGTCATCACTTTGCCAGTGCAAACATTTGAAATGGCATCTTTTAAAATTCCGTTCATTGCTTTTAGCCTGTTTGGTTAATGTTTCCATAACATATATTTTTTCTGATTATATATGAGCCTTCTCTTTTGACTGTAGATTTTAATTTCTCCCCAGAATATAGAGCCCAAAAAGTGTGGATACTCACATTGTTTTACCCCAGTCTGCCTCAGAATACCAGCCCGGGAGTATCCTTATGAAATGTATTTTTTCCTGAAACTTTCAGATCACAACCTAAGCAAGTTTTATTCCTTAATTTTACACTTACAAACAAATGCTCTCCTGACTAGCTCATACCAGTTCCTTGTGGAGAGTAGCCATGGTAAGAGCCCCCCCTTTCCTCCCCAGCCTGACCCCACTCCTGACTGTAACTACTTCACAGTCCATGGCTACTGACGTGAACAAGCCACTTAGAGTTTGTACTGCTTACCTCCCTCTATTTACTGTTCAAGAAAAGCTTTGAATGATGAGGTTTAATTAAGCTGCAACTCCATTAGCCGAGATCCTCCAGGAATTACCCAGCCATCATTCACCCACAGCAGGTCATCCTTCCTTCTGTCTTTTCTGTCTTACGAGAGGAGCTTCCATCAATCCCTCACAAATCAGCATGAGGTTGCTGCCAAGAGCAAACACCTACCTTTTTTCCATGTCTTTTGGGAATCAGATTCATTTTGCCTCACTTTACATCTTCTGCTCTTTAAAACCCTAATGACAACCTTATCTGGACACAGTGTCTCTCTGCTGTCACTCCTGGGGTGAGACATTCTTTCCTCAGATGACTCAAATCTGCTCTCAGCATTCCTCTTTTTCTCCTGACAAGAAACCAGTGTAGATGTTTATTTCAGGTATAGTTACAGACATCCAAGTGTGAAAGGACAAATCCCACTTTTAGAGACTCAAGTTACTATTTATAAGTTGTTTAAACCTCTAACTGATGATTCTCAGCCTGAATACTGATCACAAGATGACTGTCCTGCCTGCATCCAGTTGACTAATAGCAACAGAAGTAAATTTATTCACCAGATGTATGCATGCCCCTCATCTTCCATAACTTCAGAACCCAAAACCTGGGGGGTATGGATCATTTCTAGAATTCTTTCCAAGAAGGAACAAAATAATTCACACTCTACCCATCTTATTGTGGTCCTGAACACAAACAAGCCTGACAGCTCCTTTTGATATTGTCTTTTGTTCTAGAACCTTGGATCAGTTTAGAAGATTTTCTCTGAAATGCAGTAATCATCATCTCACACTATATCTGTCTCTGTCCTGATATGGAACTTCAAATCTCAAACTGCTTTCAGTTATTCTTCTTCTTAATGCCAGCAGTCAATAAATCATCATCTTTCAAGATAAGTAAGAAAAATTGCTGCCAGAATTCCAAAAAAGTGAGACCCAAATAGCTGAATTACCAGGAAAACTTTTTATTTGAATTCTCCTTTTATTCAATGTCAGTATTTTGCAAAACAGCTACCTGGGTAGATCTCTGCTAAGTAAAAGTATTTCCTGAAAAAAATTACCCACATCTAATTACTCTAGATTCTGCACTTGAAGTTAGTAACAGAATATGAGTTTAAATTGCTTAATGAATAACTCATAGTTGCTGATGTTTATCTATTATTATTATTTCATGGTGATGACTGGAATAAAGATTATTGCACAGAAATCCTCTTTCCAACAATCATTTAAGCAAACTGGGAGGTTGGATTTTCCTGATCTTTACAAAGCTTGTCTGCTCTTTGGCTTGAATCTGTATAAGTTCTGTGACAAATTCTGCCAGAATCAGTAAAGTTTGAAAGGGCAAGGGAGAGGAGAAGATTCTTTTTTCAAAGCTCAAATGGAAATCTAACATAATTTCCTCCACTGGTTCAGAATTTTAAGAGAATGATTAAGGTATAACATGTGGATTTGTCCATCTATTGGAGCACATAAGAAGCGCAGGGGACTATTTAGCTGTGGCATTGGGCTAAGACCAAAGGTCTAAAATAACCCAAAACCCAGTAGGCAGAAAGATCACTGAGTTTACAGGATTTCCCTTGGGGCTGATTATCCATGGCACTGTGAGATGGTGTGAATGATGCTCTTCCTGAAGCTTTCCATCTTTTTCTCATAGAGATGATAGCAGGATACAGATTTATGTATTTTGACTTATGATCAGTGAAAATTTTTCAAAGTGTTCTTTTCATACTTATTTTAGAAGAAGCTAACCATAGCCAAAGACTCCAGTGCTTCCTCTGCTAACAGGCTTCCATGGAAAACTTTAGAAAGCAGCACCGAGGGTCCTGTTCAGCTTCACAGAGAGGAAACCTGCCACCTTTTAAAATGTTGTGGGTTTTTTGTTCTTCGGGGAGAGAAACTGTTTTTACTTAAACCAAACCTGAGTAGTTTGCACAGAGAGAGGTCACTGTGGACACTTTATGCTTTTAGATTTCCCTCAGCATCCAGAAAGAGAGCTACTCTAGTCTCATAGTTGAGCTATGAGAAGGGTGAGAATCTTATGCTCCAGCACACTGTGAATACAGAATAAATAGAATTAAACAAGGCAGATTTCATGGTTCTGTTCAAACCTAAGCCTTTCAAATCACTCTGTTTAGGCAGCAGAAAGAAATAAAAGGGGTGATTTTTCTTTATAAAGTGCAGAGATTACAAGACTCTTTCAGTACGTCAAAACTAAAAAGGAATTAAATTCAAATGGAAATTTTTTTCAGTAAAGGCAAAATTAATCTTGCATAAAATTTGAGTTTGCTGGTGAAAACAGGGCTGCAAAACCAGGTCCTGTCTCTCAGCAGAAAGCCTGAGCAAACATGCAACTCACCTAGCACCTTGTCTGTGTACTTCATCTTGTTATACAGCAAGGGGAATCCAAAACATCACTACTGCAACCTCACTATGTCCTGAATCCAAAAATCATAGAATAGTTTGGTTTGGAATGGGTGTTAAAAATCATCTAGTTCCAATCCCCCTGCCATGGGCAGGGACACCTCCCACTACACCAGGTTGCTCAATGCCTCATCCAGCCTGCCCTTAAACACCTCCAGGGATTGAGGGGGCATCCACAGCCTCTCTGGGCAACCACCTTCACCACAAAGATTTTATCCAGCCTGAATCTCCCCTCCTCCAATTTATGTCCATTACTCCTAGTCCTGGACTAATTAAAAGTCCTACCCCAGCCTTTCTGTAGCCCCCTTCATAAACTGCTATGAGGTCTCTTATGAGCCTTCTCTTTTCTAGACTCAACAACGACAACTCCTTCAGACTGTCCTCATAAAGGACTGTCCTCTGATCTTCTTGGCCCTCCTCTGGACCTGCTCCAAGAGCTCAGTGTTGTCTTCCTTATGTTAAGGGCACCAGAACTGGACAATAACTCCACCTGGGGCCTCAGCAGAGCTGGTTTGAGGGGCAAAATCACCTCTCTTGACCTGCTGGTCACATTTTACTTGATGCAGCCCAGGACTGAGTTGGCTTCTGGGCTGCAAGTTCACACTTCCAGCTCATGTTGAGCTTCTCATCCACTGACACCCCCAAATCCTACTCTTCTTGTCTGCACTCAAGCTACTCTCCACCCAGCCTGTATCTGCACTTGGGGTTGCCCCACCTAGGTGCAGGACCTTTCACTTGGCCTTGTTGAACTTCATGAGGCTGGCATAGAGCCATCTCTGGCATGTCAAATGCACCACACAATGTACCCCAGTACCTGTTGAAGTACTTAATGTATTGTTGGTTGTGGAATCAGTTTTTCAACTATAGAAATTAAAACATGGGTCTTACACCAGAATTTCCATCTCTATGAAGATCTTAGATTGACAAATAAGTACACCCAAAGGTCAGGTCTGGTCTACCCTTGGGCTGTTCCCAGGTAGGTAAACAGAGAGATGTTTTCAGATACAGCAACTTGCTTTTTTTTTTTTTCCCAAAATCCTTTGCTAAAATGACCAGAAATCAAATCCAACACTGGAGGAGTATTTCTGGGAGATTGAGGGAAAAGATACAGCTGCAGCCCCGAGTAAGCCTAATGGGAAAATAGATTTCAGATGAAATGAGGAGTGGATAATTATGTGTTGCCTAAGAAAAAGAAAACTGTTCCCTCCTAGAGCTTATTTTGTTTTGAACTTAAGTGCTGCTGGTGAATTTCTCTCTCTGCAAAGTGGTTGGAGGCAGGGAAAGCAGTCAGGAGAAGCAACACAAGGAAATTCCCCAAATGAATATTGGTTCTTCATATTGAAACACAGGTATTTGGCAGAAGGTGAAACTGATAACCAACAAAATAGAAAAAAATATATCTATTAAAGAAAGTTACATGTGAATCAATTTCTGTTCCTTAAGGGGAAAAAAATTAAGCACTTTAAGGAAAAAAATACCTGCTGTGGTTACCCAATCCTATTTCAAAAAGTAAAACTATAAGTCATAGAAGGACATAATGGTCTCCATAAACTCAGCAGCAGTATCTACACAGGGAGAAGAAGGAAAACTGCAGGAGGTTTCTTAATGGTGTTTGAAAATATAAAAACACAGAGCAAAACAAAGAGTCCCTTTTAAAATATTCCTTTGAAAACATGCAGAGATGGAAAGGAATATGAATTTTTTCTTATACAACATGCTATCCCACAGTCTGCTCTGGAGGCAGAAGTGTTCAAGTCAAACCGAGTTACAGTGAGGACAGAAACCAGCTGGCTCCAGGTATGAAAACCCTGAGGTAGCTCAAGGCAAAAAACCTCATCTAAATAGTTCAGCATCACCAGCCTGGGTGAAAAGGAAAGAAGTTTCTTGGCTGAGCAACTAAATGAGGTAAGATACATAAAGGCAAGAGAGACTTGTGTCAACAAGTAGGGAGAGAAAATTTTTACAATTGCTGTGTTCCATTTAGGTCACATTTTTGAATTCACATATTAAGAGAGTGACTGACATTGGTAAAGACCTTAGAAGGTCTTGTAGTCCAACTTTTGACCCAAAAAAGATCACCTAGAGACAGTTAACCAGGACTATGACCTAACAGTTATTCAATAGCACCAAGAATAGAGACTACACAAACTCTCTGGGCAACCTGTGCCAGTGCTCCGTCATCTTCATGGTAAAAAAACCATTTCATTACCTATTACCAGCAACTTGTGGATTAAAGTTTGGCACTAGACAAATATTTAATTTCACATGTGTGAAAGATTACCTTCAGTCAACTCAGCAAGCAAATTTCCTTCCAGAAAATAGTCTTCAAACCTGCAAATCTCAGCAACAAGGGCCACAAATGTCTTTAGAAGTGGGCAATGGATAGGATCTGCAGATTGTTATTCTGCATTAACTTCTGCTGAGCTGCTGTTCTTTAAAATGCTGCCACAGACACTTCATTTCCCTTCCCAGACTTAGCAGCTTGTGGGATTTTACTTAAGGAATTGTGGGGTTTATTGTTTTAATTCTTTCTTCTCTTTTGAATTGTGGAAAATAACAGCCACATCACAGTGGTGTGGTACCAATGATGGAAACTAGCACTGGTGATGACCTGGCTGAATCACAGCAGGAGAGGCATAAAAATGGCTGCTAAAACTGTTAATGCCACAAAAGCAGCTTGACTACGCTCTGCTTTACAAAATGAGCTTTCTTATGAGATGGACAAAAACAGCAGGCTGGGAAGTTGGTGTGAGGACTTGTGCTTTTGCACATAAAGAACATGCTCCACAGCAGGTAGTTAATCTACATTTACAGCTGAAGAGATAAAGCTGACCCACAGTGAGCTGCATCTGACCTACCAACACAGAAGCAGCACTAGTAAAGTGGACTGTGTCTATCATAAATATAAGCTGAGCAAGAGTAGCTGCATGGGGAGAGGTATTTTTCTGATACCACATATAAGAAGCTAACAAGATCAATACTTAATTACCAAGGATTACCTCTAATTGTTAATATCCATTGCCTAAGATGAGGTTTCCAGTGCAATACCTTCTTCTCACTCTCCCTACACTGTCATCCAAGCAATGCCTTTCCCCACTGCTCTCCTGCTTCCCTACAAAACAGAGCAGCTGCTCTAGGAGACAATTACAGTTCAGAACTAAAAGATTTTTTTTCTCTATTTACAATTTGAAGGCAAGTTTATTTTCATAAATTCCAGACTTGTCTGTTTAGGAGGTTTGACATTTTATTGACAGCCATACAAGCCAGGTTATGCAGATGGAACAGACACTGCCATTTTTAGGTGTAATTAGTATTTCATTTCCTTTAAAACAATTTCCCCATCATGTTGAGCACCACCAGGGCAATGGGAATCTTCAAAAGAACACTACACTGCAGCTTTATGCAATTAAAAAAAAAAAAAAAACAACAAAAAAACCCAATTAATTTCTGAACTAAGGTTTTTAGAGTTTTTAAGGTAATTTTTGTAGAGTGATGTTTTACTGACTTAATGCCAGGCAGCACACCTAAAACTTCAGGAAGGGTTGAATTCTGTATCCTTCTCAGTGTTATTTACTCTCTCAAAGATTCACTGAGTTACCTTGTTAAAACGTTTGAAGCAGAAAGGATTTTTTGGCGAATAACATGGCAAAAAGGAGACCAGGAATCTCCCTGGCTTTTGCACAAGTGACCAGGGATGAATTCACTACCAATCCTGACTCCTTGTTGCACAAAAATGAGCAGGACGAAAAACAGTGAGCTTCTGAGGAGCCAAAGAGGGGAGATAAATCTCCTTTTAGACTCATACCAGGCTGCATCAGTATTTGGGTGGGCTGATGAAGAAAGGGGGGACCAACAACCCATCAGATCACAAATCTAACCAGAAGGGGTCCAAATCTCTCACTCTTAAGGGGACCATTGAAGGTACTTTTTAACTAGATTGTTTTGAGAAACTTTCTTCTTTCAGAAGAAAGAAGTTAGGTTAAAACTGAAGCATTTCTATAAGAAGGGGTTTAACAAGAGATCTTCTCACTGTTCCTCCATTGACCCTTCCTCCAGACTGAGATCCTCTCAGCTCTGACTGGCTGAAAGACAGAAGACAAGATCTCCACATCACAAGATCATCGTGGTCTTTTCCTGAACACTAATGACCTCTCTGAAGACACTAAAAATCAAGCAGCCTGATTCCTGCTGAATCATAGCCCAAAATTTACTATCTAAAGGCCTTCTCACCATGACAAAGAGACCAACATCCGACATGGTAATTTACAAAGTTTCTCCCTGATGGGATTTAACTGCAGTTTCCCACCAACGTCAGTCTCTGCTTTAATAGACCTGATGTGTCACTTCTGTGGTTCCTCCCTCCCACCCGTTTTCTGAAAAACAGGAGGAGGATTCACTTTGCTGCTCACTTTGGTGAGAGCAGGAGAATGCCCCAAACACTGTGTCTAGCGTGTGTCAGTCTGGCTGGGAGATAAATATACCAAACAAAGCAGCCTGTAGATCTAGAGTGGCATTTAACACTTGCCAGATGTATGCTGACATGCACTGAAACCACAGCATCCTCACACTGTCACAATAAGAAAAATAAGCTACTAGTCAAAAAAAATAGTGGTATTTCCCAGGCTTAAATATTCTAGTAAGTCAAGTTCTAACCTTGGTTATCCTTCACAAACCATCGTATACAGTGACTATAAGGAGAGGTGTGTCCAGCAGGTAAAGAGAGGTGATTTTTGACCCTCAGCTCAGCTCTGGTAAGGCCCCAAGTGGAGTTACTTTGTCCAGTTCTGGAGCCCTCAACAGAGGAAGGACATTGTTGGAGAGGGTTCAGAGGAGGGCCACAAAGGTGATGAGAGGACTGGAGTGCATCACTTATGAGGCTGAAGGAGTTGGGATTGTTGAGCCTAGAGAAGAGAAGGGTCAAAGGGGACCCCACAGTAGCTTATGAAGGGGACTACAGAAAGGCTGGGGTAGGATGGCAGGACCAGGAGTGATGGATGCAAACTGGAAGAGGGGAGATTTAGGCTGGAGAGAAGGAAGAAGTTCTTTGCTGTGANACTAGATGATGTTTAAGGTACCTTCCAACACAAACTATTCTATGATTCTATGACAGAAGTGATGATTATAGTACAGAAGTTAATGCCCTCTAATTTTATTCTTTTCTCCTTTAAAATGCCCTGGTTGTGCTTTTGTTAGAACAAAACTGAGTGGCAGCTGTCCCCTTGGAAACAGAGGTGTCCACATCTTATACAAGAGGACAATTCTTCATCCCCAGCATGTAATGGGTGAGATTCTGAGTTGTGCTCTGTAATTACTGTCACTTAGCAGGAAGTTTAAACGGTTTGTTTGCAGAGCAGTCAGTTACTTTCTGCTTTAATAATATTATTTACTCATCATTTGCTATTATTTATGTGGGCCCTAACCTGGCCATCAAGGAAAAGTTTCAAAAAGGCAACTTAGTAACTCTTAAATGAAGGAGTTCATGCATTATTTTAAATTTAAAAGTGAACTATGAATGTTTCTAGCAACAGGAGGTTGATTTTCATGGTAATTGGATGCACACAACAGCATTTTAGTTGTGTAAGAAATTAATCTATAGAATTTTGGTTTCTGTGCCAGTTCTACAACTGATAACTCATGCAGTCCTTAGAGAAAAGGGAAAAAAAATATTTTCACCTTAAGAGAAAAAGCAAATTTTGCTTAATTTTAAAGTGAATCTGGCTGAGCCCCCCCCCCAAAAAAAAATCAATAAAATGAGAAGTATTGGGCAACAATTTATATTTATTGAAAGCATAAAAAAGATTAATTTTCTGTGTAGGCAAATGCACACACAAGCAACCATTTCTACAACTGTAGTCCAAGTAGATTAAACAGTATTAGAATTGATGGTTTTTCCTTGGGAGACAGATAACAGCCACAAAGGAGGCTACAGAAATTAATCAAGCCAACTCTGACTGCAGTTTACAGAGAGCAAGAAAACCCAGCAGCCACATGGGAGCAGACCGTGCAACAGTAATAGGGAAAAAAAGAGTAAACTTCACTCCTCTTAGGCTAAAAAAAAGCGTTAATTTTCTTTAGGGTTTTTTTTTTCTTCCCCAAAGTCTTAAAAGATTAGGAATGATAATGGAAGGCAGTAGTAGCCAAAGAAAAGAAAGAAATCTCTCTTGAGATGGGAAAGTTTCAAACATTGAGAAATCTGTCAGCTCCACATAGAAAAACATTCTTAATCCAGGCTGTTACTTGGCACTGCACTGCCAGATGAGTCATTGATTGATGGAGGAGTTTGTAGTGCAGCAGACATGAAAACTGTTCCTTATTATAAACCAATATAGGAAATTGCATGGAGAAAAACTATATATAAAGCCAGACACACAAAAGACTTCAATAGAGCTGTTCCTGCAACCTCTCTTTAGTTTTCCCAGGCAGACACCTCATTTCTGCCATCATCACACAGACATACTGACACAAACTGTAACAGAAACACACTTTTGAGGCTCCATCCCTAATCACTGAACCCTAAGACTTTTCTCTCATTTTTTTAAGCTTTCTGCCTTAATAACCATTCAACCCATACTGTCATAGAATGGTTTGGGTTGGAAAGGGCTTTAAAGATCATCTTGTTCCAACCCCCCTGCCACTAGACCAGGCTGCTCAATGCCTCATCCAGCCTGGCCTTAAACACATCCAGGGAGGGGGCAGCCACCACTTCTCTGGGCAACCTGTTCCAGTGTTTCACCATCTACACAGCAAAGAATTTCTTTCTTCTATCCAGCCTAAATTTATTATCTTCCAATTTGCATCCGTTATTCCTACATGAAATAAAACAGGGATCCTGAGTTCAAAGGTCTCTGTTTAGCACCAGGCTGCATTATGGGGCTTGCACAAAACATGGCACTGACCTGAGACATCTACTAAAACCATTGCTTGGCTTTGCAAGCCAGTCCTCTCAAACTGGAGGTTAAAGATTATTGAACTGACTTTTCCAAAGACAAAAAAAAAGACATCACACAAAGTTCTTAGCACATACGTCCCAGTTAGCTACTCATTGAGTTCATAAAAGCAATGTCTAAATTCTAGTCAAATCAGCAACAGATTCTTCTTGACTTAGTGAAGTCAGGTTTCACTTTGGACTTTAGTTCAAAGCCTGTCACTGCAAGACAGATGAATAAGCAGGTGATAGCAAGAATTTGTGCCTTCCATAAGCACTACCTTCTGCCAGGGGAACAGCAACATGCAGGTAGCCAGTGGCTCTTAAAGCTCTTGACCAGAGGACTGCAGAACCTCTTAGGATGAGGGCATTTATTCTTCCCTGCAGAGCTGGCACATCTGCCCAATCTTCATACATAGGCAGAGGGGCATCTGCTCGGGAGCAGGAGCCCGAGGACTTTGGCCAAAGTAATGTACTTGGTTAAGCTTGTGGAAAATTAGGGACTTGTGACTCCAGAGTTTGAAAAACTGAAGGATCCTTCTCCAAGTATCTGTCCTCAGTATTGGCTCAGTAAAAAGTCCTGCAAAGTACTCAGGAGGAGCAGTTGTCAGTGAAAGAGCCAAAGCCTGGTAGAAATCCTGGTAAAAGGATGAAAGATGAGAGCTGCTGCTGGGACTCTCATAGGAAGAGAGAAATGGGATCAGTTGAACATCCAGGCATTTTAAGATTTCAGAATAAGATAAATATGATCAGAATTATTGAACTTCTTTTGAGAAGGACTTGGCCTCTGTGTAAAGTGGGTTGATCTAATGCAAAGAGCAGAGCCATGTCTTATTTTCTGCTCTGGTAATCAGAGGCAAAGGCAAAAATACTCTCAAATTCTCTCAAGGTATCTCAAATGACCTCAGAGATGTGCTACAAGGGTACTGCTTGTATTTTGATTAGATAAGGCTGGGCTAATTAACCCTTTTAGGGCATCTTGAACTTTTGGAAAATACACCAGTATTCACTTACCCTTTCCAAGATATACAATAGAAAAGAAATTCTGGCAAGACTGTTCTGGTTGTCATACACAAACAATAGCAAGAGCTGAAGTTGAAGTTAGGAGCCAAGTAAAAACATAAATATATTAATGCAACACCAAAATAACATGCTTCTCCTGAAATTCTTAATTCTCTCCCTTGCCATATTGGAAAGCTAACCCTCAATACAATAAAGCATCACATCTCACAGTAAATTACTTGCAAGTGAAAGAATCAGATCCAAATTTTGGGCTTTTTTTTTTCCTCTCTAACAGAAGTTAATGAAATAGCTACATGGAATAATAAAAACAAAATATTTCTAAGTTATGCAATGCTAGAAAAGCTACGTCAATCAAGTTAGTCTGGGGAAATGGACTGTAGTAATTGATTCCCTTTAAATATAGCCAAAGAGGAAATTAAAACTGGCTTGAAATAGAAATCAAAGCCCTCACTATAAAAATACATTGCTGTACAACAGTATCCAGATCCAAAAAAGTGTCCAAGTCCCTGTGAGATAAATATAAGACTGACTCACCCACACTTTTCAATAAAACTATGTTAGAAGAACAGCTCTTTATGATAAATGTAAGAAAAATCACAGCATTATGTAGCTCCCACCTTTAAACTTGCTGCTGAATGTTGGAGATGTCATAGACATCTCTCTTTAAGGAATAATTATTGTATGAGTGAAAAATATTACTTGAAATGTTTTTGATGCTTGGCTAAGAGTAGAGAAACTTCCCCAGTCTGGCAAAAAGGAGAAATAAATGTCAAGCTTTCACATTAGCAGGGCTTTCTTTAGCTCAATGAGTTGGTCCTTCTCAAGGACACCAAAGCTTTCAGTTCCTCAACTTAGCTGTAACACATGGCATGAGTCCTCAGCAAAAACTGCTTCAGTCTATAGGTCTGTCCTTGTAGACCTCACTTCATGCTAAGCAACCCATAGAAACTCTTCCTGAGCCAGGGGGAAAGACCTCATGGGATAAAAACAAAAGGCAACCAAAAAACCCGAATAAAAATAAAACCCCAAACAAAAAAGAGCCAAAACAAACAAAAAAAACAAAAACCCCCAAAAAAAAAAACCCCAAACAAAAAAAACCCAAACAAAAAAATCCCCAAACAAAAAAACCAAACAAAAAAGCCCCAAAAAACCCCAAACAAAACAAACAAAAAAAATCCAAACAAAAAAAACCAAACAAAAAAACCCACCCCAAACAAAAAACAAGCAAACAAACAAACAAACAAAAAAACCCCAAAAAACTCAACCAACCAAAAAAATAAAACAACAAACCCCAAACAAAGAAACCCAAGCTTAGAAAAACTCATTACCCATCTCTCACCACTTTTCTTACACCATAAGACTCTTGAGTCCAGGCTTGGTTGGATTTGTTTCAGAACAGACATGTACACATGCTGTTTTATATTAAAAGAGAGATTTTTGTATGTTGACTTCTACCTTCTTACCAGAATATAGTTTCACTGAATGTTGATGTACTCTGTGTTTATCAACTGAATGTCTTTGTGGCATTAATTACTCCTAGAAGTGGTCACATAGCTGTCTCCCATTTCGACCATCACATCTGCCACACAGACATTTCACAAACAAGCAAATAAGTGTAACAAAAATAATCCCATTTTGCCTCCATATTTTGATTGCACACAGTAGAATTTTTAGCACCAGAGCTTAGAGATTTGGATAATCAGCACAGATGCTATATTCAGGGTAGATGCAACTCCCTACTCAAAAGCAGAGATGTTACACAGTGTGATAGAACTGAGCCCATGCAAAGAGCATGTGGGGAAAAAAAAAAAGGATTCAAAACCATTTTTCCTTGCAACTACTCTTCACACATCTTTGCCTGCACCCTCTAGAGAAGGCAGATTCACTGCCACAGGGCTGCCTTGACAGCTAGCTGTGAGCTCCTGCCAGATGAGTGAAAATTCAGCAAGGAGCCAGCTCATACTTAAACAGCATCTGGAATTTTACCACCCAGGCCAAACAACTGGATTGTTCATTAGAACCATCTGATTGCCACCTACTTATCTTTGTGCTTGCAACAAAAGAGGGGAAAAAAGAAAGAAGAGCTGCTTTTTTTCTCCAGTCCTTTGTGCTATCATCTCTTCTTATCAGTCTCTGCCTGTTTTGCCGGGATTGGTTTCTTTGACATCTATTTCTATTGCTTTTCATATGAAAAGAGAAGGTGGCTACAAATTAAGGTAATTGTTCATTAAATAGCCACCCCTGCTTTGAGAAAAGGTTATTATTTCATTGCATTCTTTGGTGCTGTGTTAATAGTGCCTTTCCTTCCAGAGGCTTTGTGCATAAAAGACAAGCTCTTGGAATAAAAAAAAAAAAGAACCAGGAAAATAAACCTTCTCTTCCCCATCCTTTCCATGATGGTAATTTAAAAGATAACTGTTTTGAAGCTAAAGTTGATTTCTGATAACAAAAGACGTGCTGTTTAAAATGAGAGACTGCCTCTCTTAGCAGATGATTGACATCAGAAACAGTCCAGCAGAGGGGAGTGGACAATTGGCTGATGGGGACTCACAACAATGGAAAAACAGCAGCAATCATAATCCAAAGTGACTGCACTAAACCATTTCTGGATTAGAACCATGTTTTCTTTGTTTGTATTTCTGCTTTAACTATTGCTGCATATAGACACAGCAGGAATACAGGCCATCTCACATGAAATTACATCCTAAAAAGAAAAGAAAAAAAATCATTCAACTCTTTCCTTCATCCATCCTCAATCTGTTAGAGCTGACACACTGAATTGTGGGAGCATGAGCTGCCTGATTGTGTGTTGTTTCCTTTTCTTCTTTCTTCTATTACTGCTAATACAATCAAGTTCACTTGTTCTTATGAGAAAGAAGATACAGGAGCAGCAAAAATAATAAGTGTATAAAGATAAGCTTGGGATTGTCATCTATTATATCTGGAAAAGTCAGGAATACCTATATAGGAACTCACTGATCTAAGACTAAGAACAATTTCAAGGCTCATGAGGAATTTCCTGCTTGTTGTGCCTAATGCAAAGGCCAGCACATACAGAAAACCCAATTAACTTCTCCAAACGAGGTGTAAGTGAACTTTAAGTGATGTATTTGCTTCATATTGGCTTTTGCCAAGGGATACTCTCACACTCAGCTAATTACTGAAGCCTACACAGAGAAAAAATCCAGCTCCTAAATGTCAGCACCTACTATCACATGGCACACATAGAACTATGATGCACGACAAAGCTCCATGCCTTAAGAGAAAGAACATATGCCAGTTGAGGACTTTATACTATTATTCCAAGGCACTAATCACCAACTTTGGGTCCAGAGGAGGGCCATGAAGATGGTTAAAGGGCTAGAGCACCTCCCTTATGAGGACAGGCTGAAGGGGTTGTTCAGCCAGGAGAAGGATCAGGAGGACCACACAGCAGCTTCTCAATACTTGAAGGAGTCTACTGAAAGGCAAGGCTAGGACTTTTTAGTAGGATACCTGATAGAAATACTAGGAATAACAGATCTAAATTGGAAGAGGGTAGATTTAGGCTAGATATAAGAAAGAAGTTATTGACTGCAAGGGCAGTGAAACACTTGAACAGGTTGCCCAGTGAAGTTGTGGATCCCCCTTCCTTGGAAGTGTTAAGGCCAGGCTGGATGAGGCATTGAGCAATCTGGTCTGGTGGGAGGTTTCCCTACCCATGGCAGAGGGATGGGAACTAGATAATCTTGAAAGTCCCTTCCAACTCAAACCATTCTATGATTCTATATTGTTCAAAGAAGAGACAACAGGTTTTAACTAAAATCTCCAGATTCCAAGCATATTAACTATGCAGCCAGGAAACCTTAGTGCAGTTCGTAAAGATCATAATCATCTAAGTTGGAAAGGACATTTCAGATCAACGAATCCAATCATCAGCCCAACTCTGACAATACTCTTTTAAGAGGAGCAGTAGCAGTAGAGGTCTTCAAGGAGCAATGTTCTCTCCAGTCTGGAGGCCATTCCCTGTAGGATAACCCAGTATCTGGCTCTGGGAAACCACTGAGATCTTACCAGTGCTCTGTATGTGATTTTGGGGTTTGAGCTTATGTATCACTTTGGATGAGGTGTCACTGCCCATGGCATGAGAGATGGAACTGGATGATCTTGAAGGACCCTTCCAAGCCAAATCATTCTATTATTCTAAACCTTGTACCTGGACAGGGACTTGAACACTTGACCCTCAGATTAAGAGCCTGATGCTCTCCCAACTGAGCTACATACCCTGTCCTACAGCTGCACACCTCCAACAGCATTAAAATACGCTGTTAAAATGTATCAGGGATGATCTTCTAATGCTTACTCGTACCAGGAGTCTCATCCACTTCAAGAATAATAAAGTTATGAAAAATGGCAGCCTGGTAAAGCTCTTAATTGTAGAGGTAAGGCATCTGAAAGACAACAGGCATGATTCCCATTAATTATTGTACTGCTTCCACTTCTCAGCTGCCCTCATCCTCCAAAGTTTTATAATCTATGTGCAAAAAGCATTACTATACTCCAGCAGCACTGGGTGGGTGGGGAAATACTGAGCAGTCTGGAAAGAGGGGAAAAGAAAAGAGAAGCAAAGAGGCAGAACCAATGAGTTGAGGCTTGCTCAGGAGCAATTAATACTAATAAGCTGGATAAAGGACTCTGGAAAAAGCAGTGCAAGAGATTGAGTGAAGCACAACAGCAGCAAACTCAGTATCTCACTAAATAAAGGGGCTGCAGTTTGCTGCCTGAGGAATTGCTGACCCTTGCACTGCCTGCATTCAAGATGTGTTTGCTTTTTATTAATTTATACATCTTTGGCTCCCTTCACAGCAGTTTTCAAAGAAAAGTGTGCTATGGAATATCTTCATTTTAGAATGCAATTACTAGGCTGGATTTTTTCCTTCATTTCCATATATAATTGATCCCCAGAAGATTTCCTCAAAAATTAGTTATTCAGGAAATCAAAGGACTGGAGAATTTGCTCAACCACTGTCCTGCCACCCTGTAACTAACTACTACTACCTGTTAGATCTGAGACCACCAGCACTGTTGCACCAGTGTAGCTTAATGGTGACCAAAGTATATGATGTGTTTCATAGAATGGTTTGGGTTGGAAGGGACCTTCAAGATCATCAAGTTCCAACCCTCCTGCCATGGGCAGGGATACCTCCCACTTCACCAGATTGCTCAGTGCCTCATCCAGCCTGGCCTTAAACACCTCCAGGGATTGAGGGAGCATCCACAACCTCTCTGGGCTCCTCTACTCTCACAGGAGCTGCTTCTCTCCAGCTTAAATCTTCCCTCTTCCAACTTGCATCCATTACTCCTAATCTGGTCATCTTGAACCCTATTAAAAAGTCCTACCCCAGCCTTTCTGGAGGCCCCTTTCAGGTATTGAGAAGCCCCCCTGAGCCTTCTCTTCTCCAGGATGAATAACCCCAAATTCTTCAACTTGTCCACATAAGGGAGGTGCTCCAGCCCCATGATCATCTTTGTGGCCCTCCTCAGGACCTGTTCCAACAGCTTCCTCAGACAGCATGGGGAAAAGTCTTCCCTTTGTTAGTGCAGAACCTTCCAGTTTGTCTCAATGACAACAGAAGAGCAGAAAGTTGAAGCCAACACCAGGGCAAGCTCCTGGAGAACTGCCATCTTCTTATCAACATCCTCCTCATCTGGAGCTGAGAGGAACTGGCTGCTGCTCCACATTTACTTCTGTTTAAGTCCTGAGGACATCTGGAGAGCACATCTGCTCTAGAAGACAAACACAGCTGGGTGTCCACACCATATTCAAGCAAGGGAGCCCCCAGAGGTCTCAAATATGTTTTGAAAATCAAAACACAAAGTCCAGTACTCATGAGGGTCCATATGTCAGGGTCACAAGGGACATGAGTAGCAGACGTTTATCTTGCTCCTCTGAGGTCTCCCAGTCGTTCTTCTTTCTCTATTTTAAAACTAAGTGACAATGCTGGAATGACAAGGGGTCTACAGCTGCATTCTGTCCTGGGATTTTGTGGATTATGGAATGGCAACATTGATTTATGGCTTTTTTTTCTCCAAAGTCACTTAGTCATCTTGTTTTGATCACCCTTTCCCCAGCTGTTTGATAGAATTATAGAATGGTTTGGGTTGGAAGAGACCTTAAATATCATCTAGTTCCAGCCCCCCTTCCATGGGCAGGGACAACTCCCACTACACCATGGTGCTCAGTGCCTCATCCAGCCTGGCCTTGAACAACTCCAGGAGTAGAGGGGGCATCCACAACCTCTCTGGGCAACCTCTTCCAGTGTCTCACCACCCTCACAGAAAAGAGCTTCCTTTTTATATCCAGCCTAAATCTCCCCTCTTCCAATTCACATCTATCACTCCTAATCCTTCCATCCTGTACTCTATTAAAAAGCCCTACCCAGCCTTTCTGTAGCTCCCTTCAGGTGTTGACAAGGGTTTTAACAGGTATGGCTCTGTGATACCACCTAGATTATAGTAATTCCTGAGCCAGTTGGTAACCCTCAACATTTTCAGACCAGGATGCAGTTACTTTGGCTGTCCTGTGCTTTGAGCCCGCTTACCCCATACATACTTCTGTCTGGCTATTGATGGGTTCTAAGAAAGGTCTGAAAAACTGAAGCTTGGAAGTAAAGCTGCAGAGTAATTCTGGGATTTGTATGCAGAAATAATTGAAGCTAAAAACTTTTTAATTGATGTTATCTTTACTTGCAAGAATAAGAAAAATAAAATCATGGGAGCAAAATTCAGTACAAGGAAGAGACAGATAAATCAATGCAGCAGGTGGAACTGACAGGAAGATTATAACCACAGCTGTTGCTCTTTTGTGCTGCAAAGCAATTTTACAACCCAGAGACAAACCTGAATGCAGAAATTCAACTCAAACTTTAGTCATCCTAAAATTTGTTTTCCATTCCAGAAGTTATAAATTACTTCTCCTGGATTTTTTTTTTAAGCTGAAGTCTTTCTAAGCCATCCTCACTATGGTTTTAATTTCATAGATATTTCTTACTTTGACCACACGGGATAAAAATGACACAGCACATGACTGAAGGCTTGTCAGAATGAATTAGAGCATGAAGAGACCCTCTTCATCTGACAGCCTTACATTAGGGGGCAGACAGAGGAGAATGATATGAGTTGCACATGAGCATTAGTTGGGTTAACCAGGACACTTAGTGGGGGTATAGAAGGGATGGAAATAGTATCCAACAGAAGCAGGAAAGTCTGATTATTTTGGAGAATGAGACACAGCAACATGTTGCCCAGAGAGGTTGTGGATGTGCCCTCCCTGGAGGTGTTTAAGGCCAGGCTGGATGAGTAATTGAGCAACCTGGTGTGGTGGGAGGTGTTCCTGCCCATGGCAGGGGGGGTTGGAGCTACCTGATCTTGAAGGTCCCTTCCAACCCAAACCATCCTATGATTCTATGAAAGTGTACCCATAAACATTAAAGATGTTTTTAGGAATTCATCCATCATTTGTTTCTCAAAAAGGAGAATTATTTCTCCAGAAGGAACTTTCAGAGTATCTTGACTTAGTTTTATAACCCCAATATGCAGCATCTTTCAGCTGACCCAAATTAGCCTGTTTCGGATATTCCACTTCATTTTGCTATCACTGACTTTACTCATTTCCATGGGTCTACCAAAAAATGACTCACAGCATATGATAGATGGAGAAAAGCTCAGCTTTCTCCCAGCTTTGTTAGAGATCAGCCTCAGTGCCTATTAGGATGAGCTGAGATTCAGATGTCTGTACAACTGTTTGACCTGGGAATGACATGGAGGGGGAAAGTGAACTACTGCAGTGCACAGACAGGGTTATTTATGGAGAGAGAGTCTAGATGCAGCCTTGATTATGAAGAACTGCCTCCAATTGAGTGCATTTTTCTGCAATTACAATCAATTAAGAAAGAGGGTTCCTGTGTCTTGATAAAAAGCTTTCCTTACGCCATCACAGTCTAAGCAGAGTACATATAAAAACTAAATAGGACTGAGTATAAAAGATCATTTCATTTCTTGCCAAATAAAAGCCAACTAAAGCATGTTGGGTTGAGACCATGCCTTTCTCAGTTTCAGTACTTGAAGTTAAAAGAGAGAAAAGTTAGCCATTTCATTACATTCCTGAAGTAACAGAGGACAGGTAAGAATCTGAGTCACATAATAAATATGCTAGTATAGAAGAAGAGTAAAAGTATATTCAGATGTATAAACTGAAACATCTCTTACCAGACACAAGTATTTGCCATTTCATTTTACCCAGCATTAACCAGAGGTCAGCAAACAAGTCCCAGTCAATTGCTACTTATTGTTTCATCTCAGTTCTTTAAAAAACTGAAATGAAAATTGGATTACTAGAGGGGAACAGAACATGACCTGAAATGAGCATTTTAAGTAAGTGAAGTGAGCCAGATGGTGATAAAGGTGATTTAAAGGGAAACAATAGCAGCTCTCAGATAGAGAAAGGAAATTGTACATCATGATATTCTCCACAGCGATAGTACAGAGGAATTTTTACCTTTTTTTCCCCATATGACTAAAATTACTTTTATCAGAATAAAGAAACTAGCATTTTGAAGATGATATTTATTAGCTTTGATTTCTAGATTATAAAGTCAGGAGCTGAACACAGCCCAGTGATGACCCACTTGTTCAGAAATCTTTTTTTAATGGCTCATCTCACCTTGGGTGGACAAGGGATACATTTTGCCACTTAATTGTATGTATGAAACATCACTCAAAAAGGCTGAAAAGGCACAAAGGCAGCAAGGATATGCCAAAAAGCAAAGGGAATAAGTTCCAGATGCACAGAGCTGATTACAAACTCCTCTGCTAACAGTGCCCAAGAAGGACATCTTTTGAAGTCAGTAAAATCCCACCAGCTTAAATACAGTTCCATGAGAGTCAGTCCTATCACTCCGTAAGTCACATTGGCTATCTAGTAGGTTATCACATTTTTAGAGTCCCTAGGACTTGGAACAGGGGAAAAAATGACTGAAGTTCAATATATTCACAGTTAATATGCATCTCATGCACATCTTGGCTGTTTATCTTCACCTCCATCCACTGGGCCATTTTTAGTACCTTTTTTTGCCTTTCCAAGTAACCATAGAAATACACATGACCATCAATCAGCTGCAGCTACATCTTCTGAGAGAGTCAGATGTAGAGGAGGACTTCTTTGAGCCAATCAATCATATTTTATCACAGTAAAGTGCTTTGCTCTTGCTGCAGAGTTCTAAAACTGTTCTCCATCGTACTTCTTTCAAACTTCTCTCAAGGAGTAAATCTAACACGCACAAAACTTCAATAAAGAGGAGAACCTACTGCCAGGGAGCTTGTGGGCTTAGCTGTGTTGCTTAAAAACAAGATTTTATAAATCCTGACAGATTTGAAAGGCAAGAGAAATGATGTTATTATCATTGCTACCACACCATAAATATTTGCCAGCTTTACATTTCCACTTGTAAACAGCTGAAATAAAGTAGTTCTAAGTGAACCAGTCTTTTTAACCTTCAAAAGGAAAATTAAGAAGTTATCTTGAACAAAAGCTTGTGCATGTTCATTGGATGTTAAATTGTGCAAGGAAAACAACTCCCACAATATTTTCCATACATAAAGAAAATAAAGAAAATTATTTCACTCCTACAAAATAAATAGTATTTCAGTTACTCAGAGAGTACTAGCAGGGTAAAGGAGAATTAAGAAATAGTTAAGAGCATGAGAAACAGCTGGGATTTACCCTCCCATTTCATTATTCAAGATGAAATTCAGCTTCAGGAGGGGAGGGTTAACTTCCCTTTGGACAGAAACCTGCAGGAGTCACAGGTTTCTCCTTGGCTTCCATCAAGCTTGTTTTTAAGCAACACAGCTAAGCTTTGCAATACAGGAAAGCATGCATGTCTTTTTGGGAAGGTTTACCTGATTTTCTCAGAAAGTTCAAGGATATAAAGCACACAGAAGACTTCTCAACTCAAACCCAAAACCTCTGACATTAAAAAACCTCACATTGAAAAAACATACAAAGCTGAACATCTCTAAACATAAGAAGATGTTGCCTGCTCTATTACTGCCAGGAGCTAAAGCTTAAGAGGCTGGACACCTGTTGAGTAGGAAATGTTGAGTAGGTAAGGTCTGGCGGCCGGAAGATATCATGCTGTACGGAAAGATAGCCCCCCCATTATTTTTTTTTGTAAGCCAATAGTGTTAAGTCTATGATGTAAGCGGACGGAAGTGACGTTGCAAACCTGAGCTATATAACACCATGTCACGAGGTAATAAACGCCATTTGCCACCTACCACATTGGTGTCTGCGAGCTGATGGACTGAGCGGCCTGAGATTGGCCGCCGTGCTGTTCCTAGAACCAGGTTGCCACGCCCCTAACGGCAACAGACACCAGCTGACATTCATGTGATTTCCTTGATATTTGTCCTCTCAGCAGCTGCAGGATGATGCCTGCACAGGATCCCGGGATTTCTCTCCTTACCTGACAGCTGACAGTGTGTGAAGGACATAAAAGCAGCTCCCAGAACACCTTATTTATCTTATATCTAGTAAAAAGCAGAGCATACACTGGAAGTTCAATTACTTTCTGGTCTCAGGAATCACAGATCCCTTGCCAAAGGACACTGCCTCAGTCACTTGCACGTGAGCATGAATCCACTCATCCACTCCCTGAAACACAGCAGCACTTCAGCTCCAGAGCTTGCTCTGGGTGATTGATGCAGTGAAGTCTTTGCATCCCTCCAGTGTTTTGTGCAAGAGAAGGGGCAATGGAGGAATGGGGTGGAACATGTTTTTATAACTGATTAGTATTGCTGTGCCAGTGTATTTCTCATTAAAACCCTTTTTCTTGCAGTTAGGTACAATTTGCAGCATGTTTTCCACTTGTTTAAGCTTCAAGCTGTCGCTCAAAAAAATTAATTTCAGCTGGGTTCATCTTTCCATCACAATCTTTTTGTCACACTGGTTGATTAATTCTCTGTCATTGTTTGCTCTTTTACAAGATTAATTGCAGGATGAGAGAATGTATGACATTCTGCTGAGGGAATATATCGAGTTATCATCCTTCCATAATGCTGGAAAGCAATTCCTCCCCCCTCAAATTCAGACAACAAGCAAATAATGTAATGAGATTGGTTTGGTCTATTAGTGGATAAATAGTGTTGATTGAAGGAAAGACCTTCTACAGCAGGGCAGGATTGTGGAGCAGGTAGATAAGGTGTACCTGAGTCTATCACAGACTTATAAGCACATAAGAAAGAACAGCAATTAGCTTGATGTATGTGCTTCCCAGGTGCAAGTAACTTCAGTGTATTTATAGTCCTACTCACTGATCTTCCATTACTGTCCCAACGAACAGATCCTGGACTCTTGCCCTCCTTGAATTTGATTTGATTTTTCAAATATTTACTCAAATAATTGAGTCACTGGTCAACCACAGCATGATCACTCAGAAGTTCCACGTTTCCTGGTGGGGATCACTGTGACAGAGGTGTTTCCTAGGTGAGGCGTGTCCAGTTCCAGCACAGGGGATCTGAGACCTCCGGTTTTAATGCCCTCAAGATGTAATACAGGGAGAAGGGATCTGGGACAAAGGGCTGGAGCAACTCCCTTATGATGACAGGCTGAAGGAGTTGGAGTTGTTCAGTCTGGAGAAGAGAAGGCTCAGGGGGGACCTCAGATTAGCTTCTCAATACCTGAAGGAGGCTACAGAAAGGGTGAGTTAGGACTTTTTAATAGGGTCCAGGATGATGGGACTAGGAGTAATGGATGCAAATTGGAAGAGGGGAGATTGAGGCAAGATACAAGAAAGAAGTTCTTTCTTGTGAGGGTGGTGAGACACTGGAAGAGGCTGCCCAGAGAGGATGTGGATGCCCCCAACCTGTAGATGTTTAAGGCCAGGCTGGACAAGGCTTGGAGCAGCCTGATCTAGTGGGAGGTGTCCCTGCCCATGGCAGGAGGGTCAAAATATGATCTTTAAGACCTTTCTGGCCCAAACTATTATATGCTTTCTACAATCCGCAATGGTCTAAAATAAACAGTACTTAGTATTCAGCCAGCCTTTCAATGTCTTACTTGAGAATAAAATTCTTTTCCCACAGAATTGCTTCACAAAGAATATCCTCAATGCTTAACTATGAAGCCATGTATCTTTTCTACACAAACTTATTCAGCTTGTATTCCATTTGTTCTGCTTGCTGATTGTTTGGAAGGAATGCTGTCTACTAGTTAGACAACTGAATTGATATTTCCCTACTGGTTTTCCATTTTAGGTTTAACATCTTTCTATTCCTCAGTATATGGAGAAATAAAAGGTTTCCATGAAAAGTCTGTGCTCCCCAAATGCATAACATTGCAAAGGATTCATCCATACTGCATTGAAGGAGTAAATATTGTCTGCAGTTTCTATGAAAGAAAGTTTAGGCACCGCTTGTATAAATTACTACCACTAATACATTGAAATGAAGTGTATGAAGTGTTTTGCATAATAATAAAGGTATCCTATCCAAAATGATGTAGCAACTGTCATAGAAATAGATCTTGAGTTCTGAAAATATAAGGAGATAAAACGTACTATAAGCAACACTTTCTGAATTTCGACAGATTAAAAAAAAGCAAAACACAGTATGAAATAGAAACATACTTCAATAAAGTATGTACTTTTCCAGTCACTGAAAGCTGTGCTGCCTGGTTTTTCCTGAAAGAAAACTCTAGCATATCCAAAAATTTGCTGTAATGTTGGAAATCTAGTCTATTTATGGCTGATTATAAGTAAAATCCACTCTAGGAAATCTAGTATAGATATGGCTGACTATAAATAAAGTCCACCACTCCCCAAAGCAAGGATCTAGATTTAACCATTTCATGCAGCCATAATAGAAACTTACAAGAATGACTGGATTAAACTACTGTAGTAAGTTGTTTTCAGCTGCTGCTCAGTTTGGCTGTATTTAAAAACTCTTCCCAAAATGAATTCTGCTTGTGAGGGATGCACAGAGTGAATGCACAACTGACCACCTGAGACTTCTGCCTTCTTCTACAAATCAGGGAGGAATAAAACCCTGTAAATAGGCATGGCAAACATATTGTCAACTTTATAGGGCAATTGCCTCCTGGATTATGCCCCACTATTGCTTTAGGATCAGGAAATGCACACCCAAGACCAAAGCCCAGCAGCTGATCCAGTTTCTTCAGTTTGCCATTTTCAGTACTTTCCAACGTGTCATGTCCTATCTCATCATGCAAATCTGCCTTTTACAATTCAGCCCATAGAGAAAAGCAAACCTGGTTTGCCTTTTCCAGGCAAGAAAAATGCACACCATAAAGGGAACTGTTGTACCCAATCGAGTGAAATCATTATTGACATTAAAGCATTGAGCCTGGGAGTTTGAAAGTCATCCAATGACTGTAATTTAGCAGGAGCTACATGACTAAATCCCATCAGGGAAATCCCACAAGTCACTTGGAAAATTTCAATATAAAAATTGAAATTCAATGAATTAGCCTGGGTCAAAGCTGTGTTTCTTATATCCAGATTGCAATGGTGAAATCATGTCCTGCACAGAAGAGGTAAAAGAAACATATGAGATGCAGTAAGCTATGAATAAGCCCACCTCAAGCTGTTTTCCACACGACTATTCAATATATCCCTTCATCATTATCACTCCAATGCTGCCCTGCAAATGTTCAAGATGGTTGAGTAGTTTCTACAATTCCTCCTCATTCTCAGGTTTCAGCCTTCTGGCACCTCAGAGTAAAGCAGTTGGGAGAGAATTTGCAATTTCTTGTCACAATGCAGTACCTGATAATCAAAGTGTCATCTGTAATCTGCAAGTAAGGAGAGGAATTAATGAGCAACAGAAGGTATGTAAAGAAGAATAAATACTCTGTTTCATGAAAACTTGTATTTTTCTCCTTCAAGGAAAAGTTTTCTTAAGTATTTACCAATGCATCAGGATTTAAGTAGGATTACTCAGATGCCTGAAGCTTGGTGTTTAAATATCACACAGCACAAGGAAACTAGTTAATGCACGAATTACTCTCATGTTAAGAATATCCAATTTTTTCTACTCTGGGAGACTTGAGTGTTCCATTGAACAGTGTTAGAAATTGTTAATAATTAGGTAGAACTGCAATCAGGAAACTCATCTGGCTATAGCAAATAGTTTAGAATTTTTAGAAGGCTTTTTCCTCCCCCCCTCCCTTCAGGCTATAATGCTAATTTCCACAGTTCTCATTTAGCCAAAATGCATAAAAGCAAAATACAAATCAGTAGTTCGAATGTGTAAATTAGAGAACTCTCAAAACAATTTCTATTTTATACACCTCTGAGGAAGTAGGACACTTTTATTAGCTACTGTCAGGTAGCACATAAATAACTGTGGATCCAATTGCCTGAATTTCATGCACTTGTCAAAGAGCTTAATAGAAAGATTTATGAGAGCTTCAAGCCTTAAATCTCAAATCCTTGGTGTCTGTCAAGCTACAGTCTTAATACTAAACTACTCATCCTCACAACTGTCTGTAAATTCAAAGTGAAGCTACAAAGAGTTGTTAAAGACTTTTATTTTGCATCTTAAATTTTATTCTCAGGTTTTGTTCAATAGGCATTATTGCTGGGAAGCCCTTTGTGCTTTGAAGTAGTACAACAGCCCATGCCAGAGCAACTTGCCTTAATTCTTCCTAATTTGTTTTGATTGCCACCTCCCCTCTCCCACAGCAGAACATTGCTAAGATTTCATTGTATTATTTAATGTCAGTAATTGAGATGAGTAGATTATTTTCCTTCTGAAAGGAATTTGGAGCTGCAATGTTATTTGAAAGCTCTATAAATTTTGGAACAAATAACAGCACTGGATCACACCACTCTTTTTATCCGAGACTTGTTTCTCCCCTGTGAACACCAAAAGGTAGCACTAATTAGGAGTCATGATTTGCTTTTCTTGGAGAAATAATAACTCAAGCAGCTCTTTGTCAAGAGAAATTTTACCCTTTAAAAGCCAGGGTTTCCCTCCCTCCTCCCAAACCTTTTGCTACCTGTATGTGATTATCCACATAATCAGTTCAATTTATTACTGTGTATGAGCACAGTCTCTCTTATTTTTCTTTCCCTTAGGAACTTTACATTAAGATGAAAACTCTGACTCCTCAAATTGCCCAATTGCAAATGCACTTTGATCAAATGATGACTCAAGGATAGTCAGAGATCACTTCTGGAGGGAAAGACAGCGCAAATTGATCAGTGCTGTCACTGGTGAGAAACAGCTCCTGAAGGAATAGTCCTAAAATGCATTATCTTTAATGTAATCAAAGGAAAACTTCATTTAATTTTAAAATGCCCTGCAATATTTGTTAGTGCTGTCGTTTCAGGGGGTTATGGAGACAGAAGTTAATCACACTGACTAGACAAAAACTAAATTGTTTAATTAAGGCTGTCCCACATCATTTAATAATTTTCTACCTCAATGTATGCACAGATCTTTTTACTAGAAAGAACATGGGCATAAATAATCACTGAGGGTAGAGGTGCTGAGTCTGAAAGTACAAGTGAGCTGATGGTCTAGGACACTCCAGAATAAAAAGATGCTTTTCTTAACACCTCGTGAATTAAGAGACTAGGCATGCCAAAAGCATGCTTTTCCCAGAAATCATGAGGTATATCATAATCCATCCCTGGATTAACCAGACAGGATGAGTGAAACTTTGATTTAATGCATAGACACTGCTCCCAGAGCCAGGGATTAGGAGGAACTCACTGCCTTCTGCCTGTTTTGGCTTTGGACTTCCATGGCAAGAGGATGTAGCCACAGCAGGGATGGAGGAGAAGGTCTTCAGAAGCAAAACCCCTCCCTCACGATGCAGCTAATGGAGGGAGCTGAAAGCTCTCAAATCCAGGAAATCCACACAGCCCTCAGCCAGGCAGGGTGGCAGATGTAGGTGACAAAGCTGACACACAGCACACACCAGAGATCCCCAGGTCCACACAGGATGCAAAACACACCCCCCCCCCCAGGCTAAGGCTTGCTTTGAGAGCAGCTTTGAATGCTTGGGATGAACCAAAAGACAAGCAGATTTCCTCTTTTCCTAGGTATTCCCATAGGCTCCAGAAAGCAAGCTAGCATCCAAGCTGGCTCTTCTTTAAGTCTTCCACTTCTGTGGCAGTGATTCATTATCCTTCTGCAGCATTTCACTTGTTTTCAAGTGAAAATGGACAGTTGGATTTAACTAGCTAAAAGATAGACCAGGAAAGAGGAAGAAAAATGTGGAAAGGATGTCCTGGAAAGTGAAGTTCCTGAAGCAGAGGGTGATGTGGAACATTTTTCTTGGGAATCTTCAAATGGCTATTCTTTATGTAACAATTTAGAGGCATAAAATGGAAGTTGAATCGGGAAGAGATGGAGCCTGAAGAGCTTTGGTACACTATGGATAACTCAAATTCCATTTAAGCACGAAATGACTAGAAGAACTAACAAACTATCAGCAATATCCAGGATTTTGGTGGCACAAGGACTGTCTGGTGTTCACAGTTTTCTTTTCTTACAATAATACTGTGCTTGAAAGTTTTATATTCAGTTGATTTTCCAAGCAGTCCACCCTTGTTCCACCCTTGCTCACCTTCACACCAGTCACCTTCTCGCTCAAGCAGAAAAGTGAAAATGGAAGTAGCACTTCAAGTCAAGGAAAAAAATACTCTGAATGGAGCAACTTAAACAAAAGCATCTCTGTGCTTTCTCTTTGTTGCAGAAAGAGGAAAACAGACACATTTAGCCTGCTTTCTAATCACAGCTACAGCTGTGGGTGCAGCTGCAAGTAAGAACTGCTCCCAGGGAAAGTACTCGATCAGGACAAAGAGCATGAAAGGTACCTTTTTAGGATAAATCACAAAACTGATTCGAAACAAAATCAAGAATACTAAAATTCATAAGCCATTAGACAATTTAAAGAGGATGCTGCGTGGCAACAGGGCAGGAATGGGTAAGAAAACTCTGAATTGGGACTAAAGTGGTGCAAATGTAGGACTCTGATGTGCTCCTGAGAGATGTGATGGTTAACTTGCACTCAGAAGGACCTAGGGTGAGCTAGGTCAGATTGGAGAGACTTAAAGAAAACTCTTCTTAAAGGTAGGTTGCAGAAGAAAAACTAGAGACCTAAACACACCAATTATTTTATACTACAGTACCTTGGATTGCTGCTGAGAACCTCTGTTGGTATCGACTACCAGTTTCAATAGAAACTCAAAAGCTGGCCCCTAGAAGCACAACACACAGAACTCAAAGTAAAATAAAGAAATTAAATGAGAAAAACCTCCCCTTGTGTAGGCAAGTGCTTTCCCACTAAATGCAAGTAATAATTTTACATGTAGCACCAACAGAAGAATAATTAGTCACTTGCCAATACCTGAAGGGAGCTACAGGAAGGCTGGGGTAGGATTTTTTTAATAGGCTCCAGTATGGCAGAACTAGGAGGAATGGATGCAAATTGGAAGAGGGGAGATTTAGGCTGAATTAAAAAAAGAAGCTCTTGACTGTGAGGGTGGTGAGACACTGGAAGATGTTGCCCAGAGAGGCTGTGGATGCCCCCTCAATCCCTGGAGGTGTTTAAGGCCAGGCTGGATGAGGCATTGAGCAACCTGGTGTAGTGGGAGGTGTCCCTGCCCATGGCAGGAGGGGGGTGGAACTGGATGATCTCAAAGGTCCCTTCCAACCCAAACCATTCTATGATTCTATTACTCTGTCACACACAAATCACTGTCAAGTTGTACTTTACCTGTCATCAGTTAAGTTTATGGTTCCAAGCAGAACAGTTGGAGCTCTTATATTTTTTTAGACATATTCTATTACAACATGCTAATTTAACAGCATCAAGATTTAGGATGCTCAAGTTTTATTCCAGTTTTAATGCTCTCCACAAATTCTTCCTCTCTATAGCAAATTATAGGAGCAGATGTACCACTGAGAAGGTTTCCAACCTGATTTTGAAGAAAGTGAGACATCCAGTGCTTCCTGAGATGAGCTGGGCTTTCTGATCTATGATAATACCACACATAAGCTCAAATAAAAGCTTGGAGCAAACATCTGATGTGTAGAATGGTATAAAATGTTTAGGATCCAGATGGTTTCTGTACCTCCCCATGGACTCCTAAACCACTGATCCTCATATCTGATTATCATGCAAATGGACTATATTGCTTTATCCTTTGATGCAGCTGAACGCTCTGCTTCCCTACATGGCTAACTATTATATTTATGCTTATTTTCAAGGTTAGGGAAAGCCTTTCTAATACATTTAAATATATAAGCTTCATGACTAACACTGGGCCATAACACACCCATTCAAAAAGCAATTTCTACCAAGAATTTGAATTTTATATCCATTTTATGGCATTCCAACAGCATTCATCCCTGCTTCTCTGTGCAGGTCCAAGCTAACCTTTGCTGAGTATTTCAAACACTGGGTTATTCATCTGTTGGGTTTATTGTATCTTCACTCCCACTAATTTTCACAGGGTTAATGAGCATAGAAAATGCAGCTGAGGAAATTCAATTACCAAATTGAGCTGGCCATGCTACATCCCACTGTGGAAAGTAAGCTTAATCCTTTATGTGTAGGCAGACAAGAGTTTCAGGCAGGGATGTGGATTAATCTCAGAGGGGGTATGAGGAAGCTGATGGGGATTGTGGACTTTTTCCAATATACCTCTGCATAACTGCATTTTTTGAAACATCAGGTAGAATACTACAAACAGATGCTTAAAATGCTACTAAATGGCTGTTCAACTAATGAAAACAAGCATAATTTTGAAATAAAAAGACAAGCAAACACTGTAATTTCCAATACACTCAGCAACATCTTACTTCAGTGACCAATTGCCATTTTCTCAACATGAATCCAGGCCATTTATTGGAAAAACACATTGCTTGAGAAGATTGTTTTGCCTTTAATGATGTGGATAAAGCTTGGGAAGAAATTATAATATAAGCTGTAATTCATCCATTTTCTTTCAGCTGCAGAATTTATTCTGGCTGAGAGATTGCACCAGACAGTTTTCATTTCATGCTTTTAACTTCATATTTCCCCCAGTATGGAGTAACACACCATTTTTCTGTTGCTCTTATTGAAGTTATTATTCCTGTCTTAAGATCAAAATTGCAAATACAGAGAATTATTTCATTTATAATAAAATGAAAAAACCCCACACTTTCCACTGAATTATGTTTGAAATGGGTGTTCATTTCCTCAAGAGTACAACTCATTATGCAGCATAAAGCAATATCACAGAGCTACAGAGCTAAAGCCTTCAGCAGAGCCCTGAAGGCCAGATCTTGCAGCTCTACCACAAAGCTGCTGAGCAAAAAATAATGGAAAAAAGGAAACAAAAAGGCAATGCTGCAGTTTTATTAGGAACAAAGAGAAGTGATTACTAGGCTCTTGTGTGCAAAACCTATATCCAGAGGTCTGAGCTCCTGACTTGCTGTTTGTATTCTGAGCAACAAGATAATAGCTCAGAAGATAGAGATTCTCTTCTCACTTAATCTGTGATTCTCTTTGCAGATAAACTCTTCAGCAGAGATTGTTTTCCTTCAGAGAAGCAAACTCATGGAAAAGAAGTCCCCCCCCTGTTTTCCTTTTCATTCTTCCTCTAAAATTTGTTTTTCTCTTCAAATTTCACAGAATGGTTTGGGTTGGAAGGGACCTTCAAGATCATCTAGTTCCAACCCCCCTGCCATGGGCAGGGACACCTCCCACTACCCCAGGTTGTTCAATGCCTCATCCAGCCTGGCCTTAAATACCTCAAGAGACAGGGTATCCACAACCTCTCTGGGTAACCTGTTCCAGTGTCTCACCACCCTCACAATAAAGAACTTTTCGTCTATTCAGCCTAAATCTCCCCTCTTCCAATTTCCATCCATTACTCCTACTCCTGGACCCTATTAAGAAGTCCTACCCCAGTATTTTTTATTTGCTGAAGACTAAATAAGCTCAAATAATTCTTTATGCAGAGTCACATCTAGAGAAAGGGTCAGGTAAGTGCTCTCCATTAGTTACCCGGAGACAGCACAAGGAAGCTGTGGGGACCTACAGCCTCAATCAGCATTTGACTGAATCTTTTGCATCCCAATGTGTACCCAGAGCTGCATTTACAGGTCAGAGCTCACCATGTGCAGTTGTAGTATTTAAATTTCCCCTTCACCTATTACATTAGTTCTCCACACACAGCAGATTGAGCCACCCAGTTTTTTTTCATCATTCAGTGACATAAATCAAGACAATTGGGAAAAATGAAGTCTTCAAAGAGGTTTTTTGGTTTGGGTCTTATTTATAAGATTGTGTACAGAGCTCAGTCTGCCTTATAATCTCAGTGGGGGAAGGCTCACAGTATGAGCTGCTGCTTTCTCAGACAACTGAGTAGAACTTTTTTTTCTAAAGTGAGAGAGATGGACACCAAAATAAAAATTTGATGTTATTGCTTCTGAATGGATGGGTTATAGCTCAAATAGGGTAAAACTCCTGCATGTCAGCATCCTCAAGCTGAAAGCATTCTAAAATTTAAACCAACTAAGAAAATAGGAAACACAGAAGTCAAAGCAGTTCAGTTTGAAGGTAAAGAAACACATTATCCACCTTGTCTTCAAATAAGTTTTTGGGAAGAATGAAGCAGCATTCTTGGACAAATTGTTTTAATTTGGCATCTGAACTATGCATCCAGTTAGCCCTGAAGGCAAACGTGGAGATGAATGAGAAATAGGACACAGCGCAGCCAAGAAATCCCATCACTTACTGCAGGGACACAAATGGGCATCACGAAAACTACCTTTTCAGCTCTAAATCACTTCCTAAAACATAATCTGCTGCCATTGCCACATGGCACTGCAGGACTTTGGAGAGTCAAGGGGTTGCATTAAATTTGAGTAAAATGATGGCATCCTCATGGAAGAAAACTTAATGAAGAACTTTCCATCCACACAGAAGACCAGGAGGTACTTTCAGAAGTATTCCCAAGACTGCATCTTGAGCCCTAAATAAAATTCTCAGTTTCACAGAGTTTTTCCCCCCTCTTCTTCCAGAATCAGTGATTTCACAACATTAACACTGAGCAGCTGTAGTTATTTCTATCTTAATAGATGATTAATGCCCTTCCAAAGCAATTCAAGATATTTTTTAAGCATTAGTGAACTAGAAAGCAAGTATGTTTTGGTCCCAAGAGAGGCCCTGGCTCTGGGGACAGTGTCACACACTGCCCTGTCCCCTGCCACATCAAGGCACTTTCTCCAGCTCTCAGCCATCTGCTCTCCCACTGTTTCAGCAGCAGTGGAAAATTCCTTTTAGCCCAAAAGGTGAATTGCATGCTAAATCTAGACAACAGGATCAGGAAACCTCTTAAAACAAATTAACAGGACAGCAAAGCAGAGCTAACAAGTTCTAAATTGCATTAGCCATTCTCAGTGTTCCTCTGGCCCTGACTCTTGCTCTTTGCCTTTAATCTTACAAAAGAATAGTTACCTTATTAGTTTCCTAATACCTTTTTGGCTCCTGCTAGCAGCAGGATTTTTAGGAGCAGGGTAGTTTCCCACCACATTTGATGTCTTGACCCATTTGAATCTCCAGGAGGTCACACAGGATTGAGATTTACAGAGAAACCCCAGTGCTGCTACAAGCCCTGGGTAGGATTTTCTCCCAGAAACACCACACACCAGCCAAAAGCCAGGTATTTCACAAATGTAGGGGGGGAAAAAACACACAAAAAACTATAAATACTTTTTCAAATAGGCTTCTAATATTGCTTCTACTTGCTCCAGTATTGCCTTCTTTCTTACTTTCCTCAAATTTTCTTATGTACTTTGCTATGCACAAATTTCATTCCCATCACATTGTAATTAAAGAAAAACTAATCACAGATTCAGTGATGTATTTAATACAATCTGCTGAAATAAAGACATGAACTTGGTAATTAGCACTCAACACCAGATCATTGGCAGAACAGGAGGATTGTGTTATGCCTAATGAAAACTTATATGAAAATTAAGTTTAAGGTATAAACTTTTTTTGCACAAGCTGGCAGCTGATATGATCTGAACAGTGAAAAAAAAAGTTTGAGACTCTTCACATCCTGGGACCACAAAGGGATGTGTGTGATCTGCTGCTCACTGAATTTAACTCAAGCACTACAGCAAGAAGAACATTGCTGAAAAGATTAAAAGACACATCTTGTCACTTGAGCTTGACTTGCACTTTGTCAGCAGCTACA
Organism: Turnix velox; assembly: GCA_013400935.1. Taxonomy (NCBI): domain Eukaryota; kingdom Metazoa; phylum Chordata; class Aves; order Charadriiformes; family Turnicidae; genus Turnix; species Turnix velox. The sequence continues at coordinate 88,456 of VZTY01012606.1, read as the reverse complement.
TAAAGGCATCAAGGACACTTCGTTCATGAAAAAAGTATAATCCCAAATCCATCAGTGTATTTGAAATAATTTTCTGATTTTCAGCTATTTCCATGAAAATAGTTGAAATGCTATTTTCAGCTAAAAAGGATTCTGCCAGCACTTTCCCTGATATTTTTATAGATATAAAATGTGAAGGATTAATATTTCAAGGAGAAGGTTCTTGGAAAGCTGAGGAACACAACTGTGGTCCTACATGGAAGATGTTATCTATTGATCTCTGATCAATGAGAGATGCAATGCAGAACAATTCTGTACTTCTAATTTACATGAAGATATGGTTCAATACAGCAAAAGTCTGAAGGTTCAGAGTTAAATTCAATATAAGAATTCAAATTATTTCCAGTGCACTCCCTAGCCCCCTACACATACACAAGCTAAACATCTTTATTATATCCTAATACCTATTAAACAACAGAATGGATTAAAAAGCTGTAAATAATCCTGGAAATGGCTATTACAAGGACAATAAAACCAGAAACAATCTTCTCTCTGACCCAGCTTTGAAATATTGAAAACCCATTTTAAGGATTCCAATACTGTCCTGTGAGATTGACTGTCAGAATTGTTTAATACCTGCAGTGATTTACAGAGATATCTTGGTCTACAAGAGAACCTGCATGAGGTTAATGTTAGGAGTTAAGCACCCCATCAGTTAGAAATCTCATATATTTTCATGCTCTTACTGCTTCAGCTGTGTTTGTTGCATAAATGCAGCTCTGAAATAAGCATTAAGGCTTTACCCTCATATTTTCACTGTGGATCTATTCAATGAAAACTAATTAAGTATGACTAATAGCACAAACAAACATTTCCTTGTCAGGAAAGGACTATGACTTTCACAGGTTACTTCCAGTTGTTCCAGAGTACTGGTATGACCATGCATCTCCATTTTTTGTTGTTGGAAGCCAGCTTTTTCCACTGTTACTGCTGTATTAACACTGTATCCATTTAAGTAGAGTCAGACAACAATGAAGTCATAGAACAATGACACCACAGTAGAAAATATCCTTCTAATTTTAGGCTAAAACCTCTCATCACTGCATCCATGTAAGATAAATATTCAGACACAGTTGATCCCACAACTGTGCTCCCAATTCTTCTTTGGGTTACCCTTTAGATGCCAGGGTGTCAAAAACTAAAAGTATTTTAGTCCAGTTCAACAAAGATCAAGAAAATTATTAAAAATTCTGCATAGCCCTGGCATCTTGAAACAAAGTAAGCAAAAGATCTCAGGTTTTAACTTGTCTCCCCAACTGCACAAGATAAAGTCAGTTTTTATAAACCCAAATAGTGGAAAATGGAATAAAAAGCATAAAGTTGAAATGCCATCATAACGACTGACCTGAAACCACCAGTAATTTCAGCATCCATGCAGCAGAATTGCTGGGAAATGGCAGTTCTGGAGCCTCTAACAGAAGCAGGACATCGGGCTGTTGGAGCAAGTCCAGAGGAGGGCGACAAAAGTGAACAGAGGGCTGGAGCACCTCCCTTCTGAGGACAGGCTGAAGGAGTTGGGGTTGTTCAGCCTGGAGAAGAGAAGGCTCAGGGGGGACCTCAGAGTAGCTTCTCAATACCTGAAGGGGGCCTAAAGAGAGGCTGGGGTAGAGCTTTTGAATAGGGGCCAGGATGGCAGGACTAGGAGGAATGGATGCAGACTGGAAAAGGGGCGATTTAGGCTGGATATAAGAAAGACTTCTTTCCTGTGAGGGTGGTGAGACACTAGAAGAAGTTGCCCAGGGAGGTTGTGGATGCCCCCTCAATCCCTGGAGGTGTTTATGGCCAGGCTGGATGAGGCAGTGAGCAACCTGGTCTATTGGGGATGTGTCTCTGCCCATGGCAGGGGGTTGGAACTATATCTTGAAAGTCCCTTCCAACCCAAACCATTTTATGATTCTGTAAATTTCCATGGTTAAACTGATGTAGGAAAATACCAACATTTTCATTTGCTGACCTAAAAGCCTTGTAATACAATTGCACATATTGCCCAGGCTAATGATGAAGAGGCACAAGTAGCTGGACTGTTATTGTGATAATCCTTTCTGCACTGGAAAAAAGGGAGCTAACACTGAAAATGAAGACTATTACTAACGTATTTCATCCATCCAATGGGTTTCATTGACCTATTCCTTCTCTTTTGCTCTGCAAGGACACATTTTATTGTTTCTATCCAATGCTCAAGTGCATCGAGGATTATTGAAGCTTTACTCTGATAAAGCCATAAGCACTTCATAAATAGCTGCACTCTGACCATGGTTAAAATTCTAACAAGTTACAGCACATCTGCTACAGATGAATCCTCTCTACATCCAGTATCATTGATCTGAACCTGTGTCCATCTCAGTGTAGCTGAAAATGCATCACAAAGTGCCCTCCATTTTAATCGTGGCCTCATTTGTCCAGCCCTGTCATGTTTGTTTTCTGAATAGGCTTCTCCTTCCTAAACATGAGACAGCCTGAATGATAGCACACTGCAGCCCCTGAAGCTGTATCTGCCATCTGTAAATTATCTTCTGTCAAAAACTTGACTTTAACTCAGGATGCTGATAGCCAGCTCGACAGAATAGGCCAAATTTTTAAAGGTCAGTATAGAACAAAAACTGCAGTGCCTCCATCAGTTGTTAGATATGGACTTCAAAGGGAGTAAACATTTCAAAGTTTATTCCCTTCGCTATGATGGCTGAAGGGACTTGCAATGTAGTTTTTACTGCTGACAGTCTGTTCTCAGTGCTAAACAGCAGTTACAAAGATTTGTTTCCTCTCAAACCCAAATTTTTCAGGAAGATCAAAGCTGCTTTATTTACAGTCACTCAAAACTAACAGCAGGTCTCAAAACTTCATTCCCCCCTGCATTGCCTGGGACAGACTGTGCTTCAGGATGAAGCCTGCAAAGGAGTTAGGGTTTGCATGAGCCCAGAGTGAAAAAGACAACCTGTTCTTGCTCCAAAAAGCATCCAACCATTTCTGTTCCCATCACAGGACTACATAAACCATTGAAGTAAACAGTGTCACAAGAGATAGCTTAGAAGTCCTCTGAAATAATTTAAAACATGCATTATTTTACATTTAACAGAAGATGGAAGAGGGTCCAAGTGAGAGGTTACAAAGAGAAATGATCAAAAAGGAGGAGAGTCAATTGAAGTAGAGCTTTGCAGCAGTAAATAGGGAGAACTGTTGTTTTGAGGCCATGCCAGAAGGACATTCAGGGAAAAAAAAAAAAAACCCAGTAAAATTGCAGAAGATAAAAAAAGTAGAGGTAGGAAGGCCAGTTCTTGGAAATACTCTGAAAATTTTTACTGAACTAAGAGTTCAAGACAGCAAAGTACCATGAGCTGGAGCTTGCCTTGGACAATCTGAGCTTGGTGTGAGAGTTTGACCACATGCAGCCTGGTCAGAGGTGAAACTTTTATTCCTTGTGAGAAGACAGAGGCACTGCCAGCTCACACTGCAGAGGCCATTGACACAGTTCATGGGTTGTGATCTCAGATTTTCTCTCATTTCCAAATGTGCAATGCACCAGTCAACGTTGTCTACAAGGAACACTGTCCATAACAACAGAATGGTTTGGGTTGGAAGGGACCTTAAAGATCATGTGTTAGTAATTCAGTTTCCAAATCTCCACAAAAGCTAATCCAACTGAGGCTGTTTACCTAGACAATGAATTCTCCTCTTTATGGTATATTTGTCTTCCTCCTGTGAAAATTACTATGGAATTTCGTGTTTGAAACAAGACCTTTCTTTCCAGAAACACACTCACCCACACAGCACACACTGAGTTTGACAACAATTAGCCAATCAATCTGTCTGTAAAAGACTTAAATTTTTTTTGCAAGAAAAAAGTATTTCCATTTAAATGAAAAAAAATTACAGACTAAACAGCAGGATTTTTTTTTATGTACTATACACTTTTTTATTCTGAAAGACAACATGACCCATGCTTCGTGAGGATGGATTATATGAAAACCATGGTTAAACAGCAAAAAAACTTGTTTTCACTCTTACATTCCTCCCAAAAGTGCTTGGTAAGGTTGAGAAATCACAGAATGTCAGGGTCTGGAAAGGAGTCCAAGAGATCATCCAGTCCGACCTCCCTGCTGGAGGAGGAATACCCAGACCAGGTCACAGAGGAAGGCATCCAGATGGGTTTTGAATATCTGTGGAGAAGGAGACTCCACAAACTCTCTGGGCAGCCTGTTACAGTGTTCTGCCACCCTCACAAAAGCTGTGTTCAAGCACTAGGTGATCTTTAAGGTCCCTTCCAACCCAAACTGTTCTTTGATTCTATGATTCTATGGGTGATGACAATCAGACCACGCGCTTGGTTAACACTGTCAGAGCATGGGGAGGCATCAACAGAACTGTGTACTAGAAGCTTTGTGGATAAAAGTTTTAACAACACCTTTAAAAAAGGCAAGAAACTCTACCCATGCAGATGAACTCCTCACAGGTTCTTCAAGCAAAGTTATGGATATTTACAGTGTGTACTGCTTTAAACAAGCAGCTTCATTCCTTACTGTTCCTGCAATGTTCTCCTTTGAAACTTTAGCCAACCACATCTCATGCTTCTTTTGATAGCAACCTGAAACAGGAGTTTTCAAACAATAAACCTGTTGCTTTTTGATTCTGTCCACACACCTTCATGTAAATCTCCCCAGTACTTAACTCTAAAGAACTTCAACTACATTATATCACAGTCATCAACCACACTGAGCCAAGCCACTTCCCTAAATACCTTCTGCATTATGGAATTTATGTGCAGAACAGCTGAAAAGAAAGCAATTGTGGATCCATATCAAATTTCAGGAGGTATCTCCACACTGGAAGGGGTTTGCAAGACACACAGTAAACTCAATACCACAGCAGCTCTCCTTTGTATTGTTCTTAAATTTACTTTCTTCAACTTCGACATTTGCAGTTCTTGAATCCATGCCTAAATAAATCTCTGTGCCCTTTCAGTTGCTGTAACTAATCGCCTTCCTGCAAAACAGCAGGGGAGAGCCTGAAAATACTAAAAAACCTTCAAAAGTAGATTTCTTGAAAAAAGTGAGGGTGGTCTTAAACACAAATAAAAACATCCCAAAAAACGAAACACTACAATCAAATCATGCTTTCAACTTTGTGCTGTAGCTATCCCTGGGATGAAGGAAGGTTAACCCAATCCTGGGCTGCATCAAAAGAAGTGTGACCAGCAGGTCAAGAGAGGGGATGCTGCCCTTCTACTCAGCTCTGGTGAGACCCCAACTAGAGTTACTGTGTCCAGTTCTGAAGCCCCCTGAATAAGAAGGACATTAAGCTGTTGGAGCAGGTCCAGAGGAGGGCTGGAGCACCTCCATTGTGAGGACAGGCTGAAGGAGTTGTGGTGGTTGAGCCTGGAGAAAAAAAGGCTCCGGGTGGACCTCAGAATAGCTTCAATACCAGAAGGGCACTACAAAAAGGCTGGGGTAGGAGTTTTGAATAGGATGTGATAGAAGGACTAGGAATAACAGATGGAAATTTGAAGAGGGGAGATTTAGGATGGATAGAATAAAGAAGTTCTTAATTGTGACAGTGGTGAGACATTGGAAGAGGTTGCCCAGAGAGGTTGTGGATGCCCCCTCAATCCCTGGAGGTGTTTAAGGCCAGGCTGGAGGAGGCATTGAGTAACTTGGTGTAGTGGGTGATGTCCCTGCCTATGGCAGGGGGATTAGAACTGGGTGATGTTTAAGGTCCCTTCCCACCCAAACCATTCTATGATTCTCTAAGTGGTCCCTGGAGGTGGTAAACACTCTGGATATAAAGTAGCATTTCATAGCCTGAGGGCTCAGCAGAAACAGAATCAGTCTCACCTACCTCTCAGCACTGCACTAATGCTCAGCAATTGGGGAAACCTGGTATGAGCTTGCAATTTCATTATATATTTCAGCAGAATCAGCTGAATTGACTGTTTAAAAAAAAAAAAAAAGGCATGAAGGAGTATGACAAAAAGTCATCCTAACCTTTCTAGTCCACAATCACATCCTTGCACTTGAATGCCTCAGAGATGCTTCAATTAAAATTAATTTCTGTTTACCCCAACTCCTGAATCACTGACAACTGTTTAATTTCAGAAGTTGGACCTCTCCAACATGCACAGGCACAAGTTTTCAAGACAGATTATGCCAGCAGTTTCAAAGCTGAATTTTGCCAGCACATTTTGGTTTTGAAGACTGAGGGCTGGAGCACCTCCCTTATGCAGACATGCTGAAGGAGTTGGCGTTGCACAGCCTGGAGAGGAGAAGGCTCAGCAGGGACTCAGAGTAGCTTCTCAGTACCTGAAGGGGGTTGCAGAAAGGCTGGGGTAGCATTTTTTAATAGGATACATGATGGCAAGACTAGGAGAAATGGATGTAAATTGGAAGAGGGGAGATTCAGGCTGGAGAGAAGAAGTTCTTTCCTGTGATGGTGAGACACTGGAAGAGGTTGCCCAGAGAGGTTATGGATGCCCCCTCCCTGGAGATATTTAAGGCCAGGCTGGTTGAGGCTGGTTGAGGCATTGAACAACCTGGTGTAATGGGTGGCGACCCTGCCAAGGGCAGGTAGGTTAAAACTAGATGATCTTTAAAGTCCCTTCCAACCAAAACCACCCTATGAAATGCACAGCTCTAAGAAGAACAGAGCCAGTTTCAAAATATAGGATAACATCACATCATAAATAATTGATTTGCAATATTATAGCATGAACAATTCATTTCTCCTCTTCATCCCCCCACATAATATTTATCTGAAGAATAAATGCAAGCTGAGGGGAGAGTTGTATGTTTTGACGAACTGTCATGACCTTTCCCATTGAGATTTACATGCAAATGTTTCCAAGACTTCTTATTCAATTTGAAAATGAATTAGCATTTTTCAAGGTAAATACAACGTTTCTGGGAGAGGTGACCCTATAGAAGTTAAAAAAACTCCTCCACAGTTCAAAGTATATAATGAAAATGACATTTGGAATGTATTATTCATATGTTTTATCCCAGCTGAAAGTCAGGTTGTATACATCATGAGTGCAGGCAACATGGGCTAAGGGAAAAAAGAAATAAATCCTGTATAACAAGAAGTTCTCCCATTAAGGTACCCTGAAATCTGAGTTAAACCAATTCACACATTCCATGAGCAAATAAATATTACACATTTAGAATAATAGAATGGTTTGGATTGGAAGGGACCTTCAAGATCATCTAGTTACAAACCTCTTCCATGTGCTGGGAAACCTCCCACTACACCAGGTTGCTCAATCCTTCATCCAGCCTGGCCTTAAACACCTCCAGGGAGGGGGCATCCACAACCTTTCTGGCAACCTGTTCCCTCACCACAAGGAATTTCTTTCTTGTACCTAGACTGAATCTTTCATTTTCAAGACAAAAAGTGCTCACCCCCATTTTATCTATGATTCAGAAAACTTAAATCCAGCCTAAGCAGTGAAACAGACTGCCTGGGGATTCAGTTGAAGCAGCATCGATGGAAGGATTTAAGGGACTGAAAGTCATAGAACTTAAAGATCTACTTTAGGATTGGTCCTTGACAGATTTGGGTTGAGGGTTGGATTCCATCTGAAAGGTCTTTTCCAGCCTGAGCCATACTACAAATCTAAATTGGATGCAAATTGGAAGAGGAGAGATTCAGGGTGGAGAGAAAAAAGAAGTTTTCTGTGAGGGTGATGAAACACTGGAACAGGTTGTCCAGAGAGGTTGTGAATGCCCCCTCCCTGGAGGTGTTTAAGGCCAGGCTGGATGAGACATTGGGTAACATGGTCTAGTGGGAGGTGTCCCTGCCCATGGCAGCAGGGTTGGAACTAGATCCAACCCAAACCATTCATATAATATTTTGGGGTTTTTTTCCTCATTCCTTGAGTTTCCTTTAAACTCATTTCTGTTACATTTAGGTTATTTAAATAATTTAAACCTCAATCAGCTGTAAAAGCTCTTTCTGTCACTGCCACAATGAATTTAGCCTGAATATGACTCCTTGAACCAGCAGAGCACTGAATCTTCAGGCTGGAATAATAAACATTATGGCAAATTGGTATAAAGGCAGAATTATTGTTTGGGTCATGATGTACCAGGGAGCTGGCTGAAAGCCTCAGTAAAGCAAGTAATAGAGCTGCACAACATTACCACAAATTTCAGTTTCCTGCTAGAAGGGTCAACCAGTCAAACAGGTTGTCCTGGATCAGTGGAGCTGCAGTAACTCTGTGCAACTTCTACCACATTACCTCAGTGTTCTCATTTACAGCCTCCAATTCTTCCCCAGCCACCACTGAATCACTTTGACAGCAAATCCTTTTCTTGACAGGACTGCTGGATTCCTATCAGCCCCACAAAAATGGTTTTAAGTCATAAAGTACTTTCTGGTAGGTCACAATGCCTGAAAGTATTATTATTTTAATTCTTAGAGGATGAAAAAGGCACCTTTGGGTCTAAGAGGTCAGCACTTGCTGCAAACTTGAGCTATCCCACCTAAGTCAGGGGAGATGCTCCACCTTATGCTACCTCTGCTGATGCCAGGATACACTGGGGCAACACCAAGCACAGTCACAGGCTGGGTGGAGAGTGGCGTGAGTGCAGCCCTGAAGAGAAGGATTTAAGGGTGTCAGTGGATAAAAAACATGACATGAACTGCCATTGTGTGCTTTCAGCCCAGAAGATCAACCCAGTCCTGGGCTCCATTAAGAGAAATGTGAACAGCAGGACAAGGAAGGTGATTTTACCCCTCTACTCGACTCTAGTGGGTCCCCAGCTGAAGTTACTGTGGAGCCCTCAACATAAGAAGGACATTGAACTGTTGGAGCAGGTCCACAGGAGGGCTGGAGCACCTCTCTAATGAGGACAGTCTGAAGGAGTTGAAGTTATTGAGCCTGGAGAAGAGAAGGCTCAAGAGGGACCTCAGAGTAGCTTCTCAGTACCAGAAGGGGCTACAGAAAGGACTTAATCATTGGGTCCAGGATGGCAGGACTAGTAGTTAATGAATGTAAATTGGAAGAGGGAGATCTAGGAATGATAGAAGGAAGAAATTTTTTGCTGTGAGGGTGGTGAGACACTGGAAGAGGTTGCCCAGAGAGGTTGTGGATGCCCCCTCAATCCCTGGAGGTGTTTAAGGCCAGGCTGGATGAGGCATTGAGCAACCTGGTGTGGTGGGAGGTGTCCCTGCCCGTGGCAGGAGGGTTGGAACTAGATTATCTTTTCAGGTCACTTCCAAACCAAATCATTCTAAGATTTTGTGATTCTAGGAGATCCAGCACTGGGCACTGTCTACTTCTAGTTAAGTACTGAAGTATTCCCTCTTGAGTTTATCTTTCGAGAAGAATGTTCCTGTTGAAATCTCACCTTCAGCATGCCACAGGAGATTGAAAAATTCAAAACACACTGATCCGCTTAAAGTTTCTGCTGGCTTCATGCTCCTGACAGAGCTGCAAGGTGTGTGGGAAGGAAAAAGCTCAAACTGAGAAATGAGCAAGTTTCATTTAGATTTGATGAAAATCTCAATATTTAGCAATTACTCACCTCTTGGCTTTTCTTTGGAAACCCTGATAGTTTCAGACATCCTCAATCCAAGCTAATTTGTATCCTGATTTTTCCCACCAAGCTGTGAGAAAGAAAAGTGCAGTTTGGTGAATTTCAGCTCAAGTTGCAGATTCCCCAAGAGCTTTAACAGCCAAATGCATGAATTCTCAGTGCCTCACTTCCCTCTCTCATTCGTGCCAATAGCAGGTAACATCTTTAATAGGGTTAAGTAGTCAGAAATGCTTGTTTTCTGATGAGCACACCCCACTAACTCACCCATCTCACAGGCAGAGCAGTGAAATTTGATTATCATCTCTGCACATTGCTGGAGGAACACTAGGTGGAAGAGCCTTTGATCAAAAATGTAGGCAGAGCATAATTTTCAAAATATTCAGCTCCCACTGAAATCCAAACTCTACCCACCATCTTTAAAGAAAACCGATTTAGGCCAGCTCTGAACACTTCCAAAAACCCAAATCTCAAGTAAAAATCTGAAGTCTGGGTGGGCATCACTCCTAAATTAAAAAGAAGCAAACAATTCAAGTCTGACTAAAGGCAGAACTACAGGAAATTACCTAAAACCATAACTAAACCCTTGCTGAGCTTTCAAGTTTGTTTTCAATTAATTCCTCATTTTTTTACTTGCCTCCCTAACGTTGACTGCCACAGTACTGGACTGCCACAAGTGTTGTTTCCATGGCATTTCCAGTCTGCCTGGAAGCCAGAAACATTAGAAAGCTCATGAGACATCCTGTTTTCAAGAGTTCTCAAGCAAATTTTGGCTGAGGCAGGATGTTTTGATGACTTCAGAACAGCATCCAAACTGGGGCATATCTCATAGTCAAGCTAAATGCTGGAGAAGTTTGCCTGAAGCAAGATTTAATTTGGGGAAAGCAGGGACAGGTAAATATCTCCAAAGCAGGGACAGGTAAATATTTTCTGAGGTTTATTAGACGCTTTTAACTACAGACAGAAAGACAAAGATAACCAGAAATATACAATCAACTCATGGTTTTCTGATTGATGTTTTCAAACTGAACTACGATCCAGCTGTACTGACACACACAAACAATCATTTGGGCAAAGTTAATCCTAGAGGGATTTGAAGATTGGGATCTCTGCCTTGCACAAGGTATATTTCTATATGTGAGGGATGAGCAATTGCCATTTTCCCCATTTTATCTAAAGTAAGTCTGGGCTTTATGCTCCTGACAAAATGCCGAAATAATTTGCAGCAAGTTAGGCTTTTTCATCCATAGACCAACAAGAGCAAAGCTGAAAACCTACAGTCAGGGTTTGCATCTGTAATTGACTTTCTCATTCCTGTGGCAGAAACCTTCCTCCAGCAAGTTGGATATTAGCTTGTTATCAAGTCCTCCTTGAGTGCCAAACTGAAACTGCAAAATAATACTAGTTTGTTCCTCCTGAACACTTGCAGCTGAGGTGCAGAGTTAAGAGAAATTTGCTATGGTGATACATCCCAGCTTGGGCAGCCAGGTAAGTAATGAGTTTTCCTGCAGTTGGAATGATGTTGGAGAAGCCCTTATCTTGACCTGGAAGAGAAGTGATTATAGAAAAACTCGACTTCACTCTAACTTTGGATATTGTGAAGCCATGTGCACATTTTGCTGTGAGCAATTTAGAGCTTCAGCTGTCTCTTTGTCGGCTGGAGGGAAATTTGGAAATGTGCTCATTTTATGCCCTCCCTTGCCTCAAAAACATTCCTCTTGACTTAAAGCACCTGATCAAGCTTCCCTTAACACTTCTTCATGTGTTAAATATTCTTAAAGTCTCATTGCAATCCAGGGACAACACTGCCAGAAGTGTCTCCAAATACCAATGCATTTGAAGGACATCATATGGACAACCTCTCCACACATCAGACCTTGCAATGGCTCACAGCATGAGCCCTTGGGCTCTGATCCACCATATCCATCACAGCTGCTCTGCTTGGAAAAAGGAATTTTCAAAATACAGCAAGAAATTTTCCATGAAAGGTCAGAGCTTCCAGTTTAACTCCACTGTATGGTATGGTCTGTCTGGAGAGCCTCAACAACTCATTTAGTTCTTTCTATGTTTCACAGCACAGCCAAGTAAGACCTATGAGAAACCTGGGTTCAGCACACAAGGATTCTCTTCACTTTGATGGCATGGAAGGACATAAGCAACCTTCTTCTCAGCAGTACCTCCTGATAACCAAGGTCCATCAGAAAGATCAGAGGGCCACTGCAGGGGACTAGCTACTGATATCACTGTTCACCCTATGAACATGTAGTCTGCAGCTCTCCAAAAATTCACAAAACATCTGATGTCTCAATATGGTATGTGCCCTACTTTTCTGAACCCCACTACTGCTTTCTCTCCTCAGGGAAGGCATCTTCTTCCTGAAGAGAATGCAGCTTCAAATACAGATTTTTCTGCATCTTCTCAGTGGAAGCAGAACAGCCTGCTACAACTCATACCTCTATAAACAGAAGGGAGGGAAAAAGCCCCAAACAAATAAAAAACCAAATGCATTCACCTATCCTTCTCTCCATGAGATCATTGTTTCCTATAAATCAAAGAGAAGGTGAATGCTGTGTTTGATTGAATCATAGAGTGCTTTGTGTTGGAAGGGATCTTAAAGGTCATCTAGTTCCAACCCTCCTGCCATGGGCAAGGACACATCCCACTAGACCAGGTTGCTCAATGCCTCATCCAGCCTGGCCTTAAACACCTCCAGGAATTAAGGGGACATCCACAGCCTCTCTGGGCAACCTGTTCCAGTGTCTCACCACCCTCACAGTAAGGAGTTTTACTTCTATCCAGCCTAAACCTACCCTCTTCCAGCTTCTCAGTGCAGATAAAACAAATTAATTCCTGTCTCCAAGCCACAATCCACCACCATGCAAGAGAACACATGTGCATATTTGTGTTTCTCATTTGATCACCTTCAAGACTGCTGCCGCCATTTTATTAAAAAAAAAAAAAGAAAAATCAAAGGAAACTTTTTTAAAGCTTACTGTAAAGAGTCGACTCAGTAGGAAGATCAAACTATCAAACTCACCATTGATTAGACTTTTCAGGGCCAATTCTATAAATTCAGGGTATCAACTGTTTAAATGAATTTTTTTAGGAATCAGTCACAGAATATTACCACATTTTTAGTATTATGGTCTGCACCACAGGTTCCAAAGAGACTTCAGCTCAGTTTGTTTTCCTTCCTGCTGCACAGAGTGCCCCTGCTTCTGTTGTACATAGCACTTCATTTTGCATTTGAATTCCTTATTTTGAGTTCAGAAACATCATCCTCTTTCCTGAATGGACTTCAAAGCTCATAAAACAGGCCAGCTCTTTCCTATGAATATATTGATTCTAAGAGCACACTTGTAATTAGGAACAATTTGGCATTAGAGCAATATTCTCTGCAAATATGATCAGAACAGTGAGATGAATTTTGTTGGGTCTAACAAGTGGTTACTCATCACAAGGTGTAGCTGCACATTCAGCACAGCAGGACTCTTTTTTCAAACCAATCCTCTGCTGCAAAAGGCTCTTCTGCAGGAGCTCCACAGGGTTCCAAGTGCTTTGACATTTCAATCTGCTTCACAACTTGCTTTCTGCTCTCCACACTAACCAGGTTTGCTCTGAAATTGCACAAAGAGAGCACTCCTTATTGCTCCTCAAGCTTACACAGGCAGCTGAAGGTCCAAATTCCCTAGCAGAACACTCCACAGAAATCATTAAGGAGACTAACACAGAACCAAAATCAGCTTGGTAGATATCCCCAGGATGTCCCTGTTCACGGCAGGGAGGGCAGACTAGATTGCCTTAGAAGGTCCCTTCCAACCCCATGAGTCCATGATATTTCAATGGAACAAATCGACTTTTGGACCTACCTACCTACCTATTCTTCTTCAAATACATAAATGCATACATATCTTGCTAAATACATAGTACCCCAAGTACAAGAACTACTGAAACATTTATTTTTACCATAAAAACCAGTAATTCCTCTGTTTCATACAAACAGTCTTATTTACTCTCATTTGCCTTCTTTCCTATCAGGTTTTCTAGCAGAACAATGACACACAGAGTTCTCACCTAATGAATGAAGAGCAATACACACTGTTTCCAAGACGAGTGTAAGGACACTGCAAAAGCTAGAGTTTTTGAAAAACATTAAGTGTGATGCTTCATGTGAACTCACAGTTTAAAACTAAAGAAAGAAGAATCATAATTTGACAAGTCCTTTAGAATCTTCTAGAAGCATCTTGCCTTTATTTTTTTTGTTTTTTTTTCAGTCAAGTAGGATTCTTAATGAACTGTTTAACTATAACTAGGCAATGACAAACAGGTAATAAGGTAGATTAATTCAGTCATGAGGATTTTTCAGTTTTCAGCATTGATTACTAAGCACTATCATTAGCAAACACTTCTCTCACTAAAAAGATAACACAACTCCCTGCTTCATATGTAATTTTACTACAGTTATTAAATTTATGTCTGTACACAAGCAAAGACTAGAATTTCAGATTAATCCTTAAATATTCCACTGAGAAGCTAGTTCAGTTACAGGGACTCAGACTCCATTCACACACAGTGATATACAACATGAGACCTAACCTCTTCTTGAGATCCTTTGTATTATCCTCCAACAATCAATACTCTCACCACCACTCAGACACAAGTCACATCCTACAACTCATAACACATTTTTAAGTCAAGTTCTTACCTGTGCAAGCACTATCTCATTGCAGCTTCCTGGTCCAAAGAGAAATCAACTGCAGATATAGGCAAAAGATACAACCTTAACCTCCACCTTCAACAACTGAAGAGCTGGAAGATCAGAGCTTATCAAGGCCACAAATCACAGCACACCTTACAGGACAGTGATTCAAACCTGCATTTGGAGATGTGACACTAAGAATAGGCTTCATGGTTTAAGGAATATCTACTTAAAATTCAAAATACAAGAGTCTGGTCCAAAAGCCAGATTTTTTGGTAGGGTCCTTGAAGAGAAAAAATGCTGATTCAAGGGCAGCCCCTTGGTTAAAAGGAAATTAACTAAATTAGTATGTTAAAATTTGATGCTGAAAGCATTTACCTCAAACTTATTCATAAATTATCCCTTTCTGATTGTGAAAGTCCATTTCTGAGTAAGTAATTATTTTTCAGAAACTTCTGCAGAACCCAAATTCTCTAGAACCCAAATCAGTTTTGAAGCAAAACTTCCATACCGTGAGATATGTGAATTTTATCTGCATGAATTGCATTTTTACATGAGTGGAGATGTAGTAAAGTGAGATTGAGGAAAAAAGTAGCAACATGGAGAAAATAAGCTGAGGGTGCAAAGCCTGCAAAGCAGCCTTAATTTCCTTTTAATTTTCTGTGGGTACAAGAGCTGCATCTCTTCTCCCTCTGCTTTCTGCTTCCACTATTTCATTTGCTGCACGATAATGTGATGGTTTTTATCTGTACTGTGCTTCAAGACAGCTGAAGACATGGGAAGTAGTAATTAAAACCAAATATTCCTGAATATTAGACCATGAGATCATCTGAAAAGAAAGAAATTGGATTTTTTTCTCCTGTCATCTGACCATTGTATGTTCTTGACTGACAATATTCACATGAGGCATCTGAATGGAAAATTCCCAGAGCATATGATGGACCATTTTTCCTCATTTTCTCTTATTTGTGGAAGCCTTGTGTGTGTTGAACTGTTATCTCATTTTTATTCAAGATCTAGTATGATCTTGAGTAAGATCAATGGTCTGTTCTCAGCTCTGTGGCCTGTGTTTGCTTGTGAATAACAAGTATCAGAGACAGACTGATTAATAGTAATTTGATAATGTGGGGAGAGGCTAGAAAGGAGGATCTTGTGTGGAATATTTATTAATGAAGTGCAGTCAATACCACACAATGAATAAAGATTTGAGGAGGCAAAAAATAAAGGATGGAGATAACAAACTATGCCCAGGAACTCCAGAACTTGTAAGAAGTAGCTGGCAAAGCAAAACAGTATGAAAGGAGGAAGAACATGAGTGAAAGGCAGTGAGTAGAGGCCAAGATACTCACATAGACTTAATTCACGAGCACAAAGGGATACTGATTAATTCTGCAGTGAACAAAGGACAGAGATGATTGGGGTAGGAGCTACTTAATGGAATGGTTGGGTGCCTTTGAAGGGGCAATATTGTCCTGAACTGACCTGATAAACACATGGTGTATTTGTAGCAGTAGAGCCACAGTCTGAGTCTCATTCTGCCATTTGAACCTACCACTCAAACACTCAGTTGCAGTCCTCAGAATAAAGATCTGCCTAAGTCAGCTGGGACTTCCCTGCTATTGTCCTTGGTGTCATCCACACAAGACAGACTTTTGCCTCTGTAAAGCTGTGTGGTGAACCTTCAGCAAAACAAAGAGATGGATGCATAATAAAAATAGAGAAAACCTATTTTATTTGTTTCCACTAGCATTTGTTTTCCCACCACTGGTATTTTTCAGAAGTAGCGGTTTTTCCTTTGAAAAACTGAAAGGCTACCACAAATATCCATGGCCAACCACAACGTTGCACGTTGCTCATCACTGGCTTTTCTCACCAAGCAGCATTTTCATCCTCTAAAGAGCCTATAAATAAAGCTGAAATGGTGGTATGCAGCATCTCCTTCTTATCACTTTTCTGTTTATTCTTTTGAAAATAATAACTTTGCAGAATCCCCCATGAATCCTTTTTGTGTCAAGCAGCAGCTCAGCACCACTATGAGACCTTCAGTTCCTATTCCCAGTCACGTGCTCCTCCACTAACTAAGCCTGGGGTTTTTTTTTAGTCCCTTCTCTGTCCTTATCTCTTGTTAGAAAAATAGCTGTAACTTTTTCTTCTTCCCCCACTTAGTCATAAAACCCAAGTATAATTTCAATCCTCTTCTATTGTATTTTTCTCAAAACCCCACGCTTCCTCATTTAAGCTCCAATAGAGAAGCACTGCAGCTACTTTTTGTTGTTCTCCTGTTGTCTTATATATCAATAATTACTCCAAGGAAGATATACAGAGCTCAGCTGGAAAAGAAAATGTAATGGAGTTTACCAATCTATTTTCAAGGTTATTTGTCTTCTCAAAGAATTTTATTTTTGATTTATTTGTCCCAATATATAGAATGTGGGTTTTTTTTCCTTTTTTTCTTTCTTTTTTTTTTATAAATTCAGTGAATAACTGCCCTAGTGGCAAAAAAAACTCATTTGCAGTATATAATTTCTGTTTCCAGTGACTACCCCTGTCAATCAACTGGTCTCAGGTTCCCATTATAGTATGTGAGAAGCTGCATTTTTCTTGCTATTTCTCATAATCAGAGTGAAAGGAAAAAGCACATTATTTCATCTACAGTTGTGTCATATAAAAATAAAATAAAGAAAGATCTGTTAAACCTCACCACGATTTGGCAGCTGTGGATAAGACAAAGCCTCGATTAATTTCTCAGCATCAAGTCCTTCTGCATTGGGTTTTTTGTAGTCCCCACCCTTGTGAAACTGCCAAGGTGGGTGATCAAAGAGGCCAAACACATAGACTGTCCCTTACAAGAGCAAGAAATATGATAAAAGAACACTTTCACTCCTTCTCCTTTGCTGCTGTTTGGCCTTTTATGCAGTGCAGGATGTTTTTCCAGAAGAAATCACTCACATTTGGCACCATCTTCCTGTGAGACATTTTCTGCCCTAGATAGGGATTTTCTCTCCTGAAAATCAGGACATCTTTAATACGATTCTTAAAAGATGGCTTATTATAGGCATTTAGGGGCCAAATTAGGTTTGTTGGATGTACTAAACCATACAGAAAGTTGTCCAATTTTAGAATGCCTAAGGAAGGCCAATGTCACCCCTTATTATTTACTGGGAGGACCACAGTGGGAACTCGTGAGGGAAGAAATGCTAACTCCCATTTATTTTCTTTAATGGTTTGCTGCCTAAATACACTCTGTTGCCAAAAAGTCTTGCTTGATTTTCAACCCCAAGTGGTGATGTGAAGTGCATTTCTAGTGATGTTTTCATGTGAAAAGGAAATGGCAGCACATCCCTTCCTCAAGCACTTGCATGGTGGTTATTAAGGGAAGATGCTTCTGATGTTTCTGTCAAATTCAGATCCCTTGGTTGTTCCTCTGGACTTTCTCATTCATTTCCTCTTGAGTGTAGAGAAAGAATCTAAAGAGAAGAATTTAAGGGTCTCAGTGAATGAAAACCTCAACATGATCAACCAGTGTGCACTTGCAGCCCAGAGGGCCAAGCCAAACCTGGGATGCATCAAGACAAGTGTGGCCAGCAGGTCAAGAGAGGTGATTTTGCCCCTCTACTGGGCTCGGGTGAAACCCCACCTGGAGTCACTGTGTCCAGTTCTGGAGCCTCTGGAATAAGAAGGACATTGAGTTGTTGGAGCAGATCCAGAGGAGGCCACAAAGATGATCAAAGGGCTGGAGCAACTCCCTTCTGAGGACAGGCTGAAGGAGTTGGGGTTGTTCAGCCTGGTGAAGGAAAGGCTCAGGGGGAACCTCAGAGGAGCTTTTCATTATCTGAAGGGGGCTACAGAAGGGCTGGGATAGGACTTTTTAATAGGATATGTGCTGGAAGGACTAGGAATAATAGATGCAAATTGGAAGAGGGGAGATTAAGACTAGACATAAGAAAGAAATTCTTTCCTGTGAGGATGGTGAGACACTGGAAGAGGTTTCCCAGAGAGGTTGTGGATGCCCCCTCTCTAGGGGTGTTTAAGGCCAGGCTGGATGAGGCATTAAGAAACCTGATGGTGTCCCTACCTATGGCAGAGGGATTGGAATTAGATGATCTTGAAGGTCCCTTCCAACCCAAACTGTTCTGTGACTGTATGATTCTATAAACCGGAATGAGATGAAACCCAGTTCTTTAAAGAGCAAAAAGCTGCAAGCACTATAAATCTGGTGTCATTTATTTCTCATCCTGTAAGCACAAATTCCAGCCTGTGAGAGATGAGTACATGGATTAACAAGACAGTGTGCCCTCCTGAAGAGCAAAGCACGGCTTATTTATTATTTGTATTTCCTGGATATATCAAAGCCATAAAGTAACCCTGTCCTGCTCTTTTTGCAAATTCATATACTTCTGCCCAGATCAAAATCGTATCTTTCTTCCATAAAATATAAAAACTTTGGAAAACATCTTGGAGAGAAACCAATAGAAATAAAAATGTCACAAAATGAGATGAGCTGTGTTCCTTTTCTAAAAATTTGTCATCACTTTTCTTAAGAGAACACTTGTTTTCCTGTAAAGAAAAGCCACTTCAGCTGAAGTAATTGCTCAGGTTTTTAATTAGTACATTCCTTGTCAGGCCTTGTCTTAATAGCTCATTCCTTTACCTGCCCATTTGTCTTGACTCTTGAAAACAATCCTCTCAGCATCTCCAACAGTGATGTGTTTTGCATTATGACATTTAAGGATGTATCATAAAAGATAAAATAAAAGTGACCTGCTCAGAGATGGATTTTAGAATGAATATAGAATATGTAGCTACTTCTTTGGTATAATTTTATTCAAAGGAAAGAACAGAGGCAATATTTCTCTGCAACATGGTCTTTCGTTGTCTCCCAAAGCAGAAAAAGGCTCTGGGTGACCCAGAAAAGTCTTCTGCTTTTGAGGTGTAGCTCCCACCACAGACTGATGGGCTGCTCAAGTCACTCTTTTTTGGCCACGCTTCTCCAAGTGCTGCAGAAAAACACCTCCACCCTCTTCACCAAGGCCAATGAGAAAACCTTGATGTGTCCTTGCAAAGAGCCTGTGACCTGCCAGGAGCATAAAACTACACACTAAACTCTCTGTTCCTTCACGTGTGTAAACCTGTCATTCGAACTTATCATCCATAAAACCTTAGAAAATTAAGTTAGGACAATATTAATATTTTATCTCATATAATCACTCAAGCTCTGGATATATCCCCAGTCATTCATCCTTCACATCTCCAAGGAGAACAATCCAAAGTTCACGTTTTGCACGCAAGATTGTGCACGGTGATCAAATAAACACACTCTTTGGAAATATGGGGACTGTAGACACAGGAAAAAAGAAATTACTTGGAGTGAAATGCACATTCCTCTTCTAAACTGCTATATAGGTTATTTTAATGGAAGACAAAATTGGAAATAGCCTCATTTCTTCTGCACAATATGCTGCCTCATCTACTGCTTCTCAATGATTATTTTTGTGTGAACTTTAGGAGTCTCTGCTCTATTTAAAAATACATGTTTTATTTTCTCCGTCCTACAGAAGTTGTTTTTGTTTGTTTGTTTTTTTCTAGGCGGTAATTCCATTCGTCTCGCTGCCAGTATCACTGAACCCAAACAAGGCTGTTTATTTTACTATTCTTCAGCAACTTGAGGCACAAGAAGAAAAAAACTCAAGCACCAGAGCTGCTGCAAGCAGTGAAAGCAACCAGATAGACTCATAGAATCATAGAATAGTTTGGGTTGGAAGGAACTTTAAAGATTTTCTAGTTCCATCCCCCCTGCCATGGACAGGAACACCTCGCAATAGACCAGGCTGCTCAGTGCCTCATCCAGGGAGGAGACATCCACAGCCTCTCTGGGCAACCTGGTCAGTGTTTCTCCACCTTAATGGGGAAGAACTTCTTCCTCATGTCTCATCTAACCCTGCCTTGCCCTAGTTTCAAACCACTGCCCTTTGTCCTGTGGCTACAGACCCCATTCAAGAGTCTTCCTCCATCTTGTAGACCTTGAAAGGCCACTAGAAGGTTTCATAGAATCATGGAGTGGTTTGGGTAGGAAGGGACCTCAAAGATCAATTAGTTCCAATTCCCCTGCCATGGTCAGGGACACCTCCCACCAGACCAGGCCTCTCAACATCTGGTATCACCCTCACGCAGATTGAAAGATAAAAAGATAGAAACCCTCCAAACTTGCAGAGCAGCAAGTGTGAGCAATTTTGTCTCATGTGTTCTCTTGTCTGTGACAGACAACATGGATACTTGGTGTTACTGTAATTCCTAATCCATCAGGTGGATCCTTTGTACTTGTATTTTCCCCTCTGTAGAATGAATTGAATAGAAAAAAATCTTATATTCCCCTAGATGTTGGAGAAGCACCTTGCCCAGCACCTTGGTTTCAATTCCAGCAGACATCACCTTCACTTTTGCTGTCACATTGGGATAACTTTATTGACTTCATCTATTTTCAACGAAAAGCACAGAACCATAGATCAGAAAATCTGGATCATCAGCCTGATTTAACGGTGTAGAATGACTTTTTGAGTGTTGTAAGACAGGGTGATTCATCACAGGGACTGATTCCCAGGGCTTTGCTTTGTGACAGGCAAAAGTGGGAGGGAAGAAACAGCAGAAATATTTGCCAAGAACTTTTCTTTTAAAAACCATCATCACACACAATAAATATTTATGGAAAAATAATGTTTTAACAGCTTCTGAAAAATGAGAAAAAGCACAATGTGGAGTAGCAACTGACACCTTGAAATCCAGCACATCTTATTAAGCAGTCTTAATGAAACTGAAGAAAACTGTAAAGAAAAAAAAAAAAAGAGAAAAAAAAAAAAAGATCTGTGGAGGAGAATGTTCTCTTTCTGGGAACTCAGATTTGCTTTTGAGACAGAAGAAACAGAAATTACTATTTAAACCACATCTGTGCTGTAAGAGATGGTACCAAGGCAAGGGCCTGAGTTGCTGAGAAAATGGGTGCAGATGCAAGGGATGGGTGAATGGTCCAGAGTTTGCAGCTGTTGGGTTCTGAGTTTTTTTGAGATACCTAAACAAGTTTACATCTACAATGCCAGACTAAATACAAGAGATTATTCCAGAGTTTTCATAAAGTACAACTTAGAAAGTAACTCTGCTTAGCAAAGGTCATTCTACTGAGAATTGCCTTTTAGCTTTGATTCTGCTACTTCAAATGGAACCAAATATCTCAGTCTCTAATAAAATAAATATATCATGGGAGGATCTATAAAAAAGAAATGTTGGTACAGATTTTTAGTGCTCCTGCTTTTGCAAGTCAACCTTTTACGTTAATTAGTGTTTCCCATGCTTATAGATTTGGAGATGCCCCAGAAAAGAATTTCTAGGGATTGGAAGCCTCTGGCAGACTTCAGCAAAACATAATAGGTCAAAGTAGAAGTGATAATTTATTTATTCATTTATCCATCCCATTATGAAACGATTGAATGGCTCTTGCAAATTAATATTAAATCAAGATCTTAGGCAAGTAAAACAGTGCATTACTTTTGGTTTCTTTACCTTTTAAAAGAGCATGGAAAGGAGGAGGGTGGACATCTCTGGCTTACAGGCACATCATTACACTTTCAGACCTCTGAAGTAGCATTTTCCAGGCAGAGTCCTTTGCTTTTCAGTGGTACCTGTTAAAAAGGGTTTGCAAAAATACATGGCATTTTAATTCTCTGGAATCTTCAAGCCTGCCCCTGCCTGCTGATTCCCATTGCAGTAAGAACTGAGGGTTTTTTCTTAAAAATAGCTTTCTTTTTACTTCAGACTTGAGAGAAAAGGTGACTCATGTAATTACAGGTGCTGTCAGTCTCAGCCCTGCTCTTTACCTTTTCAGCCACTGGAAGAGTGAAGTTGGACAGAAAGAGGCAGGATTAAGCCATGGAGCAGGTCTGGGCAGTCAACTCTATTACTGTTCAAAGTCTTAGGTGATCATCCTGCCATAGTGGAGACTTTAGAGAGATTAATTTAGCTGAGTAATTGTAGAAAATGTCTCATTTTCTATTGTTAAAACCAAACTGTTCACATAAAAAGCTGGCTAGTATTTAATATTTCAATTGAGAAATTCTTAACTATCACAGAGTGTGAGTTTCCTCCTATTTCCTACACAAGGCCTGTCTTTAATAAATCTAAAAAAAAAAAAGCTGTTTGTCAAAAGGGCTTTTGGACCTTTTCTTCTGTTACAGTGGATTTATTTCCATATTTGTATCACTAAGTTAAAAAATAGTGGCATGGTACCATCCCCTACACCTCATATAGAATCATAGAAGGGTTTGGGTTGGACAAGACCTTAAAGATCATCTAGTTCCAACCTCCCTGCCATGGCCAGGGACACCTCCCACTACACCAGGTTGCTCAGTGCCTCATCCAGCCTGGCCTTAAACACCTCCAGGCATCAAAGGAGCATCCACAACCTCTCTGGGAAACCTGTTACAGTGTTTCCTCACCCTCACAGTCAAGAACTTCTTTCTTATATCCAACCTAAATCTCCCCTCTTCCAATTTGCATCCATTACTTCCAGTCCTGCCATCAAAAGTCCTACCCCAGACTTTCTGTAGCTCCCTTCAGGTATCGAGAAGCTCCTCTGAGGTCCTCCCTGAGCCTTCTCTTCTCCAGGCTGAACAAACCCAACTCCTTCAGCCTGTCCTCACAAGGGAGGTGCTCCAGCCCTCTCACCATCTTTGTGGCCTCCTCTGAACTTGCTCCAGCAGCTCAATGTCCTTCTCACATTGAGGGCACAAGGACTGAAATTGAAAACATAAAATAATCAAGAGCATGGAAAATAATCATCAGAAAAAGGGAAAATGGTGGTGGGGGGGGAGAGACAAATGAAAACTAGACAAGCCCAGTGTGCTCTGGGGCAGCACAAAATAAACATTTGTTCGCAGGAAGATGACAAGCTTTCCTTTCCTTGGCAGCTGGGAAAGACACCAGTATACACAGGGGGAAAAGAGCCCAATTAAGGCAATTAAAGAAGCAGCAATCAGGAGCTGACCAAGTTGAAAGCTTTTCAAAATACAAACAGTCGGGTGTGTGATGGATGACATTTCTGTGTGCTGGGGTGTTTCACACATTTTCTCTCCTGTTTGATCAGTCAGGGAGCAGTTTTTAAGCATTTCCATCAGTGTAATTCACTTTGTGCTCCATCAGAAGTTAGACAAATGTATTGTCATGGCGAATTTGGGTCAAGAGAATAAATCAGAACCACATTTCTCCACTTTCTTGGTAACTATTTGGCAGTTTTGTTACTAAAACCATAAATCTGATTGAGTCAATAAAGTCAATGTGAGAAAGGCAAAGCTCAGCATGGAACAGCATCTAATTTAGGAGAAAGGATTACTACCCTCTCCAGATTCAGGACTAGTTTTATTACTTGTAGTTGACTCTGGAAAGTACCACATTTTCTCCCCCCTCCTATAGATTGGCAAAGGAAGATAGCCTGGAGAAAATCCTTGAAATTAGCAGTAAACAAGCCTGATTCAGGCTGCATTCCAGTTTTTCTTTTTCCAGCACACAGAAGCAAAACATGGCTTGGATGAAAATTGTTTACATCTTATTCTAGTAATTTTGCCATGCCATAACCATCTGTTTCCAGCCTGCTGGCTCTAATTGTAGATTAGGAAAATACCAACCCTACAGCTTCCATCTCCTGCAAGTTAGCCAGGCTCTGGCTTTGTGTGCTCCATGTGCCATTGCACTTTACTGCATTAGCAATGCTGGAAGGACACAATGTGAAAAAGCCCAGAACTGAACATCTTGGTTTGCTTCAATGGGTAAGGAAAGGGAAGGCAGTGTCACAGTCTCTAAACTTGTACTAAACTCAGTGGGAAAACCATTCTGATGTCCAAAGAAGTGATTTTGCCCCTCTGCTTGGCTCTCATAAGGCACCACCTGGAGTGCTGTGTCCAGCTCGGGAGCCCTCAACTTAAGAAGTACATTGAGCTGTTGGAGCCCTGGTCATGAAGATGATGAGAGGGCTGGAGCACCTTATGAGGACAGGTTGAAGGAGTTGGTGTTGTTCAGCCTGGAGAAGAGAAGGCTCAAGGGGGACCACATAGTGACCTATCAACTGAAGGAGCCTACAGAAAGGCTTGGGTAGGACTTTTGAATACAGTCCAGGATGGCAGGACTAGGAGAAATGGATGCAAATTGGAAGAGGGGAGATTTAGGCTGGATAGAAGGATGAAGTTCTTTGCCGTGAGGGTGGTGAGACGCTGGAATGGGTTTCCCAGAGAGGTTGTGGATGCTCCTTTGATGCCTGGAGGTATTTAAGGCCAGGATGAGGCACTGAGCAACCTGGTGTAGCAGGAGGTGTTCCTGCCCATGGCAGGGGGGTTGGAACTAGATGATATTTAAGGTCTTGTCCAATTCAAACCATTCTGGTTCTATGATTTCCCTTGGGGTAGGGAAAGCTTAATCCAATTACTCATTTTTATTTGCATTTATTGCAGCTTATTGTCCTCCTCTTTGTCTCTCTCAAATTGAACTTCTCTCTGCCCTGGGAAAAGGAACCACCAAAATTACAATGAAATTTATCACATTACCCTCACCATTTTAGGGGTAGTATTTCATTGTAAGGGGTAGAGTGAAGGTGTTCAAACCAGACAATGGAATACTTAAGCACATGCTTAATTAAAAATTTAAGTATTGGAAGTTATATATATCTTTCAGTGCTTGATTGATTGAATTACTAAAGCAGAATGTCACTTTTCAGCCTAATCTTCAGCCTTCATTTCCTTTTCTACAGCCACACAAGCAGTTTCCAACCAAGCTGCTGCACTGGTTACTTAAAACCTGTCAGAACTTGATTTCTCACCAGCTGCAGCCACTGAACAGGCTGTAGGAGTTTGGAAAGTGCCCCCAACTCCTTTGCCAGCCTCCAGATAGCTTTTCCTGCCCCAGGGATATGTTCCCTCTAATAAATGCAAAATTATAGGGGTTTGCATTAGATTTATTTTTCTTGGGTTTTTTTGTTTCTTTTTTATTTTTTTTTAAAAATGTTTTTAATCAGCCTTAAGGAGCTGTTGCCATAACATCTAGCATTTAAGCTGTGCAGCACTCATTTCCAATGTTGCATCATGCTGCTATATTGAATATTATGCCAGGGAGTTTCCAAAGTTAAATTGTGCAATTTGCTGTAATAAACTCACATGCTCTAATGCTTATTGTAAAGTTTCCTTCAAAGTACTAGCACTTCTGCAGATTAGTGGGCTTCTAAATAAGCTCTTCCAGCTGTAAAAGGATGGCCTTGAGCTCCTTAAGCACATGGCAAACCAGGGATGGGAGGAGTAAACTATCTGATCCTCAATGGTTTGAGGGTTACTTGTTTGTTTGAAAGAACTCACTTCTTTTTCGAAATAAGCACATTGCTCTATCCTTCACCTTGACAAGCCTTTTGAAACCTCAACATGAGCAGAGTAAGAAACATATCTACATACAATATAGGTACTGCTGAGATGTTGTTTCAATAACATTTCCCAAGAGGCTTTCCAACACTCTTTTGAATACACCAGGCTTAGAAAGATACACAGCTTTCAAGGATATCCATTAAACCTGTCTAGCAAAAACCAATCTACAGAAGTCCAGCTCATCCACAGAGAAAGAAAAAACACCTTCAGCACATGCATATTGCATAAAGTATTGAACCTGGAGGTATTTAAGGCCAGGCTGAATGAGGCATTGAGCAACCTGGTCTAGAGGAAGGTGTCCCTGCTCATGGTAGGGGGGGTTGGAACTGGATGGTCTTCAAGGGCCTTTCCAACCCAAACCATTCTATGATCCTATCACAGATCCCAGGACCTGGGAGGTACCTCTCAGTCCTCTGTTCCTGTGTTGCTTTTCTAAGGTGCAGGGAATGTGTAAGAACTGCTGGAGTCAGCACTAAATAGGGGTAAAATTAGACAGAATAACATTTCCTGTATTTCCCAGTGAAATGAATGTTGCAAAAGGCATTTTTTTGCTTTCTTTTTACCAACTTTCTTGATTCAGTGGGGGAATTACTCATAATCACAGACTAATTTATTACTTTCTCAAAGCAATATGTTGCAGCACTCCTTGATGGCTCTCAGATGAGTAAGTACATCAGAGGGTTAGCAGCCTGAGAAGCACTGCAGCATTTGCAGTGCACAGACAGCTCTAAAAGCTACTTGACAGAGCAGCTGGTGATGATATAATGATCCTACACACAAGAAAGAGATTGTTATCCATCTGTCTCACGTGCTTCCATCCATCATGTGTTTAAGAAGGCCACCTTCCTTTGCTGCTCTAATTTAAACCTTGTAGCTTTGATTTCCTCATATCACCTTATGCAAAAATAAGTTACATATATGCTAAAAAAAGTTTTCACCCACCCCCCCTTTGCCTCCTAGTGTCATCTTGAAAATGTTAGACTTTTCTATCAGAATACACAGATGAGCAGAGAAGAGAACTTTCTGGTTTAAAAATTTCCCTGAGTATTAAGTATCTACTTCTTCCTTCTTATTCAAAGAATCACAGGTCAGGGTTGGAAGGGTCCTTAAAAGATCATCTAGTTCCAACCCCCCTGCCATGAGCAGGGACTCCTCCACCAGACCACGTTACTCAGTGCCTCATCCAGCCTGGCCTTAAACATCTCCAGGGAGGGGGCATCCTCTCTGG
>VZTY01012606.1:0-60447 GCA_013400935.1 Turnix velox | reverse complement strand
ACTTTTTATCTTTTCCTTTGAATTTTATCTATTATTTCATTATCTATCAAAGTAGTTTGGAATTCTTCTAAACTCACAAATCTCCTCATTCCTTCCTCTCCTCTCTTCTGAGAGAGGAGGGGGGGCCATCTGTCACTGGGGGGGATCCTTTTGGGCCTAAACCAGGACACCTTGCTTTTGCTTTTGCTTTTGTTTTCACGACAGCTGCTGCAATAAATCTTGTGTATGTGTAGCAGTAGCTCTGCAGAAATAATTTCCAGCTATTCCAAGAATCACTAGTAGATTGTTAGCAGGAATATATGGAAAGGCTGAGCATCAGGAGGATGGAGCCAGGCTCTTCTCAGTGACCTCCAATGATGCAAGCTGGAACACAGGAGGTTCCACAGAAATATAAGAAATTTTTTCGCAATGAGAGTGACAGAGCAGTGTGCCAGGCTGCCTAGAGAGGGTGTGGGGTCTCCTTCTCTGGAGATATTCAAAGCCATCCTGGTTGCCTTCTTGTGTGACCTGGTCTGGGTTTTCCTGCTCTGGCAGGAGGATTGGACTAGATGATCTCTTGAGGGCCCTTCTAATCCCTGACATTCTGAGTTTCTGAGCAACTCAGACATCTGAAGCATGTGTTTTTCTTCTGCTAGTGCTTTCATTAAAAAGCTTTGTTTTCTCTTCTCCAAGCTTACCTCCAAAAGGAATACTTTAATGTGTAAATATCTACTTTCCTTGAAGTAATACTGTTTATGTTTAAACCAAGTAATGTGAACATATTTTGCTCAAAAGACTCAAAAAGCTCATTTTGTCTCTTATGGCTTGTGGTGTTTAATAACAATCTGCAAATGCATCTACAGGAATGAGTGAATACATTCCCAAGCCAGTTTTCAGTGACTCTTGTAGGTGTTTTCAGATGCATTTAAATATTTGGATATTTTGATACATGAAGTGTAACAGCCATAATATCTGCCTGAGATCTGCCAAATATTCACTAAACCTAACAAATTCCTTCACAGTAAATATTCATGAATTAGTGGTGAGTTTTCTTCATGTTTTAAGATGAAAATTTGGGTTAAAAGGATGTTGCCTTGTCTGGAAAATGATACTGAGTTGTTCTCTGTACCTTCCCAAGGCATGTGATGGAGCAGGGTTGAGAGAGCAGGACGGATGTCTGTCCTGGCATTTCTAATGCATTACTTTGAGTCCAAGTGGCATTTTCTACCATGGATTAGCTTCAGAGTCTGATTCAGGCTGATATTTGGTATGCAATGCAAGGTGAAAGGCTCTTTCCACCCCACTCTTAACCTTTCTCCTGTTGTTTTTTTGGGAGGATTTGCTGCTATAGAGCTCACTGAGACTGGTAGCTGCGAAGAAAAGCAGCAGCCTGGTCCCAGCTCTGCTCCATCTCATTGTGTGCCAGCATGTTCAGGGGCAATCTTTTAGTCTGATGTAGCACAATCAACTATCCCTTTTCTATGTTTTCTCCTAATGTTGCATTAATTTTCTTGCAGACTTTCCATGCTGACACAGGCTGGTGCAAGGAGGACCAATTTCCTTCTGGTTTTGCTTTTTGTTACTTTATGTATCTCCACTGCAATCCATAAGCCCATGCCAATGTCATTTTTCTACAAAGTCAATGCTTCCTAAGTTCTCTTGCCAATTAATTGGAAGTGCTCTTGACAGAAGTGACAGATATGCCTGAGGAAGAAATGGTGTCTAGGGGGGAGTGTTAAGATAACTTATAAAGCTGAAATTAATAAGCAAGACGAGCTTCTGATGACGTTCTTGAGTAAAGTGGCTAATCAATAAAGCACACTCTGAACAAAAGCACTCATTTATTATAAGTGTGGGGGTTTGTCTGTGGCAGAAAAAGAGAAAATGAGAGCTAAACTTGCTTTTGTGGTGGTAATAGGGCTCATACACTAAAGTGTAAGGTTTTAATGAAATAATTTATTGTGTATTTTCCAGAAACATTCTGTAAATCTCTTGAGTCAGAACAAGAAGAATAGGTAAGGGTGGTTACAGGATGTGTTGGCTAAGGGATGCCTCTTTTCTGCTGCTGGTACAGGGTATTTTTGTGCCGTTTTTTCTTATTTTGTGCAAAATAGGTGGCAGCTGTGGCCCTTTAGGCTGTTTACCACTTGGACAGGCTGGCATTATGAAGTGTACACACTGAGGCTTTTTTTCTCCTTTTTTTTTTTTTTTCATATTTTTCTTATTCTACTTCCAGAACAATTTTTAGGACCCAGGACCCCCTCAAAGCAGTCTTTCTCCATTTAAATCGGGTTTACCTTCAGCCTTCCTATCAATGAAGAATTTAACTTCTTAACTGTCTATCGAGCTGGATGGATTTAACTCCATGCAGGATGTACCACTTAACATTTAGATTCTAAGTTTATTCCTGGCAGCCAAGTGGGGTAGGTTACTTGCTATTCAAAAGCTACCCATGCATTTCTCCTTCATTCTGTCCATACTATGTTTTAGTTTTGGATAAGATAGATCTTGTTTTAATTTGATATTGTTGACTTTGTTATTTGCTTTGAGATTCAAAGCCATGATGTCCAAAAGGGCTGACAGCCACTATAAAATAATATTCTTAAGCATCTGTAAGAGCAGTGCTTTTAATTTCTTGCCTGGGGGGCATTCTGCAATTCTGATGTTCTTCTGATATTGAGGCAAAATTCCCACAGCTGATTTTTTTCTCCTTTTTTGTCAGTTCAAGTTGTCTTGTCTTGGTTCAAACTCCAATTCTACTTAAACTGCAAGGGTAAATTGCACAGAATCACTTAGATATGTTGTTTAATCAGGATAAATTCAGCCAGAAAAATCACAGAATCACAGAATATCGGGGATATTGAAAGGAACCACAAGAGATCACCTAGTTCAATCCCCCTGCAGGAGCAGGAACTCCTCGACCAGGTCACACTCAGATTTTTTTCTCTATATGTACTTACTAAAATGAGCTCTGTACTATGAATTGAGGTTCAGTGGTAATAGCTCCAAAATGGGAGTTTGTGGTACCAAGGGGAAATTTTAAATACTACAAAGGAGACTCACCACAGCAAGCAGTTAAGTTTGAGTATTGGTGAAGCAGGGTCTTGGTTTTTCTCACATTCTTTTCATTTCTTACCTTCTTGAGGAGTAAATGTGCTTCTCTACAAGTCTGAAATCAGCATTCTCAGGCAGGGATTCTCTGCACTGAGCCATCTGGTGGATTTTAGCTGCAAGTATAATCATAGAACGATTTGGGTTGGAAGGGTCCTCAAAGATCATCTAGTTTCAATGCCCTGCCATGGGCAGGCACATCTCCCACTACACCAGGTTGCTCAGTGCCTCATCCCACCTGGCCTTAATCACCTCCAGGGAGGGGGCATCCACCACCTCTTTGGGCAACCTGTTCCAGTGTCTCAGCATATTCACAGTAAGAACTACTTTCTTCTCTCCAGACTAAATCCTCCCTCTTCCAGTCTGCATCCATCACTCCTAGTCCTGCCATCCTGGACCCTATTCAAAAGTCCTACCCCAGCCTTTCTGTAGTCCCCTTCAGGTAATGAGAAGCTACTCTGAGGTCCCCCCTGAGCCTTCTCTTCTCTTAGCTGATCAACCCCAACTCCTTCAGCCTGTCCTCAGAAGGCAGGTGCTCCAGCCCTCCCATCTTCATGGCCCTCCTCTGGAGCTACTATGAGTTCCCCTGTTTCCTCCCAGTCAGGTTCACAAAACATCTGCCTTGTTAGTCCTGTTCCTCTGCCTTCAGAGCTGCATGATGTCTTTGTAACTTGGTTTAAGTTCTCGGTAAGGAACACATTTCAAAACAAGACTAGAATGGCAGCACATTTTGGGAACAATCCTACAAATGCTTTCTTTTCCCTTTTTCCTCAAGGACACAGACTCTTGCCTTGATTTGTGTGCTTCCAGGGGTTGTAGATCCAGTTTGGGCATTAAGAATTCCTCATGTAGACATGGTCTGGCAGCAGCAAATTTTCAGGCTGACATTATGTGGCCCCAGAGTAAGGTTGAGTCAATGCAGAAGCAAAGGTGGGATGCAGTTTGTTATCACAACACATTGTGTTTTCCTCTGTACCTTTCTGTTTAGACTTGAAGCAATAAACCTGCAAAAAACAGCCATGTGGGGAAAGCAGCTGAGAGCCTTTTGTGCTCGTTTTCCTCCCCCGCTTTCCCCATCATTAATGAATGTTCTCCAAGGAGCCTTTATTCCTGTGGGCAGTGGGTAATTGCTCGTGTATGACTTGGGGATAAAGTGAAAAAAAAAGCAGGAAAAGAAGTGGGAAAACTTCCCCAATGTCTCACCAAACTATACAGGTGTTCATCTATGACTCAGTGGAATAATGTAGGTGTCTGCACATTGTTTTCTCTTAGTGTTATTAAGGGAGTGAGTTCCTGCAACAGCACAAGTTTTACTTCACAGATCTTCCATGTAAGAAGGGTTTGTTTGGAAAATCATCTCTGTGTAATCACAGTAAAATCTGAAGAAAGGAAAAAAGGTGGCTGCAGCAGGATCAGATGTTGAAATTCTCCCTGCTTTCAGCAGGATCAATAATTGATTAATTCAATTTTTGATTCCACTTCTCCAGAGTGGGAAGGAGGGGAAAAATACTCCACTGTGACCAAAGAAGGATGGTGATCCACAGATACATAGTGTGGTTATACTGGTCAAATTGATTTAAACTTTCTAATGAAAACCTTCTTTCCAAAAACCTAGGAGTAATGGTTCAAATTGGAAGAGGGGAGATTAAGGCTGGATATAAGAAATTGTTCTTTCCTGTGAGGGTGGTGAGACACTGGAAGAGTTTTCCCAGAGAGGCTGTGGATGCCCCCTCCCTGGAGGTGTTTAAGGGTTTAAGGCCAGGCTGGACAAGGCACTGAGCAACCTGGTGTAGTGGTCCGTGTCCCTGCCTATGGCAGGGGGGTTGGAACTAGATGATCTTTAAGGTCTCTTCCAACCCAAACCATTCTGTGATTCTTCAAGTCCATTCATAGTGAAAGCAGGAGGTTTGGAAGGAGCTTTCAGATTTTATTGCATTTTCAGGTTTGATTTTATCAAAGCAGGTAATTTCTAATATTTTGCAAGTTGTGCAGGAGCACAAGCTGAGCAAACCTGAAGACTTATTAATGTGTACATTTTGTAGTGGCTCAGTATGGTTTATGTTGCTGAAAATTGGGGGTTTTGATCCCTTGCTGCTGTTTCAGTATTTGGATGTGTTTCAAAAAAAACCCTGGGACTAACTTGCATGGATTATTTAAACTAATTCTGCTTGGTTTTCTTCTGGGACTTAGGGGAGACTTGTGGTGCAGTCAATCCTTTCTAGGTGTACTTGCATCCCAAGCTGCTGCTGGAAAAAGGATTTTTTTTTTCCTTTGATGTAGTGGCTAAAATGGCTTTTCTCAGCCTGCTGAAAAGGAGCAGGCTTTTATCACTTCTCCTCTTGACCCTGCGTGTTCTCACAGGGATGCAGTTCCTTCTCAGAGATTTCTCTGTTACACAGAGCCATAAAATCACACATGGCCAAACTGCCACCAAAGCAAGGTTTTTTTCCACTGTGAGATGTACTTAGGGGAACCTTATAAAGTCAAATTTCTGCTTAATCATACCCTTTGTGCAAACTAAGCATATTTCTGATTTCAGTGGCTGATGCATGGTCACTGAGCTAAAAACACACAGGTCAGTAAACTGTATATGAATGTAAGGCATTTACTACCCATGTCAGCAGCTTAAAGTGGAGATGTGTAGGAAATGTTCCTCTGTATGTGCTGCATGAGAATGAGCTGGTTAACCCAATAAAGGAGGGAGATTGTAATCAACCCAGGAATTGCTAGGAACAAATTATGGATGGGTTCTGTCTCTACTTTCTTAATTACAAACACAAGAGCAAGTTCTGTGATCTTGCTATTTACTTGGTTGCTCATTTAAAGGAGTGTGGAAGGGAACTGGAAAGCATTTCATTGCCAAGTAATCATTTTCATAAAGTAATTGTGGTTTCTGTCTTTACCAGGCATTTTTCTAGATGGGGCATTTGGGATAGTGCGAGGTTCAGAATCAATGTGCCTAATAACCTTCTGGCTTTCAAAAGCATTATTTTTCAAACACTCTTTTATGTGATATTTCATGTAATTAGTGCAAATCCTCTTACAATAGCAGGTCTCCTTGCAACCAGATTATCTGAGCCTGGAAGAATAATTTGCGAATTGTTTTTTTTCTCTAAGTTACTATCTCCAGGTTGAGGAAACCACTGGATTTGGTTTTGACTACAGCTGATAGTATCTGGCAGTTGAATACCAACCCTCAGGCTGCATCCCCAGAGGCTGCACTTGTCTTTTTTCCCTGCTTCATAAGAGCTGTTTTACTTTATCAGCTGTCCAGGGCTTGCAATACTTGACTGAAGCTGGATTTCCTGTGCATCAAGAGTCAGGTTTGCCCCTCTAAAAAGCACCAATTTGTGATGGCATCTTGTGCTAAGGCCAAATCTTTCACAGTAGCTGAAGGTGTTTCAACCTGCCTGGTGATGTGCAGCAGAGGATATTGGTGTGAGACTTGAAATAATAACCTGAAAGCTATAGAAAGCACTGGTAGAAGTATGTGCTTTCTGCTGGATCACAGTGCACTTGTGGAGCTCAGTTGGGAGAGCATCATACCCCTAATCTGGGGGTCAAGGGTTCAAGATCCTGTCCAGGTATGAGGCTTGTCAGAGTTGGGCTGATGGTTGGACTCAATGATCTGAAAGGTCCCTTCCAACCTAGATGATTATAATTATGAATATGCAAAGAGATTAACGATATAAAGCAATTAGGTAATGCAATTCATTTATATGAATTTTCATATCTGTATGCAAATACTTATATATAATATATTAAGTTTTTATTCACTGCAGAGAAACATGTCCCTTGGATGCACCTCCCTGTTGTTCAAATAGGCTATTGTAAGTCTGCCAGCCCTGAGAATACTGGAACTAGTAGGATGGGCTCTTTGAATTTTTCCTATGTCAAAGGTGGAACTGGATGTCCTGCACCCGAAGGGAGGAATTTTATCTTCCTGATTAATAATTTATTTTGCTTTGAGCAGTGGTTGCAGACTGGATGCTGGACACAAGCCTGTGAAAAGCCCCTAAGCAGGGCACTTTGGGCTTGTTTCTGGCCTTTCAACTTCTCCAATGTTAGAAAACAAAGACTGGCCAAAAATCTTCCTGACTTTCTCCATTTTCCTTAATTTAAAATAAATAAATAAATAAAAATTCACCTCAACTTAATTACTTTCCTCCTCAAGCAAAACTTAGTGCAACTAGTGAGACCACTTGTAGGTGTTTTCACCTAGTTAGTAGAAAGCAAATCTAATTCTTTTCAGTAGATGGGGAATTTTCTTCATGTTTGTATGTAGAATAAAAGAATACCACCCTTGGCTCAGGTTGGTATGGTAACAACAAAAAGGCTTGTATTTATTTATTCATAAAAACTGCTGGCAGGGATTTGAAGTCTGATGATTCTGTCCCTTGTGCTTCCACCTTTAAAAGAGCATTAAATATTCTAGCTGCTGCTTAAAAATAAGTCATAACAATTTCCAGGCTATTTTTTTTACATCTCCAAGATCAGAAGGATGCAAAGATGTACCTAAATTTTTCATCTCCCTACTTCTTGGGGAAACTGCTGTAAAATTACCTTGGTAGATGAGATGCTCAAGTAACTCTGAAGTTGTTAGTACCAGGTTTTTATTGATTTCTAGCTATATATTCAAATAAAATAACACTACCTTAAAAGTCTAATGCTTTAATATTACCATCCTTCACTGCCTTGCTACATTTTATTGCTTTTTCCCATATTCCTAGAAAACATAAAGGATATAACCCTACCTTTATTTTGTCAGCAACATGTATTCAAACTTTGGAAAAAAGTTGATCTTTAATCACATTGAATAAATAAATTTTAGAAAACCTGAATGTGTATCAGCATAAGGAGCATAAGGTTTGTTATCAGTGTTTCATCTGCCTCATGGGACCAACTCATCTATTCATCCAGGTTTTTGCCTGAGGAGGGAAGATTAGAAGAAAAGAAACTTTAGTAGGAGGTAGCCTCCTTTGATCCTACATTTTATGATATGTGGCTTTTTAATGCCAGAAGTCTGCTAAAAGCTCAGTAAATGGTCTCAGTGCATAAATGGAAAAGCAAAGCAGGCAACCTTTCTGTAGAAAAGACCAATAAGCTGCTAGAGAAGGAGTGTTCTTGAATGGAAGAGATGCACTAAAAATGAATATTTGAATATTCGGACCTTCCAGGAGTTCAAGACATTTTCTAAAGGCTGGCTTCTTGCAGTCACTTCAGAGTAATTTTCTGAGATTTTAATGCTAAAATAGGAGATGCCTTGACATCCAGGGGAATAAAAGCTGCAGGTAAATGACTCTGGCTGTTGCCTCCGAAGTGTTACATAAACTTGTACAACCTGACCCAAACACACTTGGTGGCACAAGCTTCTCCTTTCATTTAAAATGGCTTTAATACAAACACCTGCAAATTGTACAAGAAATGCTTTGAATGGTGGCAGCTATAAAACCTTTTTTTGAAGATCAGCTGAAATCACTGAGAAGAAAACTGGACAGGAAGGTGTTAAGCCAAATTCTCAAGTGTGAGAGAAAATTTGGGTCTGTTAGAAAATCAGGAATTCCTTTAAGTAGGATGCCCATTGTTGTATATATTGGAATTTACCTGGAGGACAGATCTGTACCTCAATATCTGGGTATTATTTTCACAAGTAACATTAAAATGTGCCATTTTCTGCAGTGTTTAAATTACTCTCCATTGTAGTTTTTCTGAAGGTGAAATTCTTCAGCATTATGGACTGTTGTTGGTAAATATATCTGCAGTAGATCACAGAATCATAGAATGGTTTGGGTTGGAAGGGACCTTCAAGATCATCTAGTTCCAACCCTCCTGCCATGGGCAGGGACACCTCCCACTAGATCAGATTGCTCAATGCTTCATCCAGCCTCGCCTTAAGCACCTCCAGGCATGAGGGAACATCCACAGCCTCTCTGGGCAACCTCTTCCAGTCTCACCACCCTCACAGCAAAGAACTACTTTCTTCTATCCAGCCTAAATCTCCCCTCTTCCAATTTACATCCATTACTCCTAGTCCTGTTATCCTGTAGCCTATTCAAAAGTCCTACCCCAGCCTTTCTGTGGCCCCCTTCAGGTACTGAGAAGCTACTCTGAGTTCTTCCCTGAGCCTTCTCTTGTCCAGGCTGAACGACCCCAACTCCTTCAGCCTGTCCTGATAAGGGAGGTGCTCCAGCCCTCTTATCATCTTTGCAGATCTTCTCTGGACCCTCTCCAACATGCTAAAC
The DNA here is from genome assembly GCA_013400935.1 of Turnix velox. Taxonomy (NCBI): domain Eukaryota; kingdom Metazoa; phylum Chordata; class Aves; order Charadriiformes; family Turnicidae; genus Turnix; species Turnix velox. Next base: position 51,115 of record VZTY01012606.1, on the reverse strand, counting down.
TTGTTATGTATAAACTGAGTAAGCTCTTCAGAATTATAATTTTTCCCTTTAACTCAATCTAGTTCTGCTTATTCTTGCAATCATAAGCCCTAAACATCTTAATGGCTAGTGTCTGTGCTCCCTTGATGCTGTCACTGAACCAAGCTACGTGGATTTAGCTCTTTTAAAATTTTCCCTAATAAGTCAGTCCCCTTCCATCTGCCACAATTTTTCTTGCTCTCTGAACTGCCTCCAGCTTGTCCATCTCCTGGTAATGAGGTGAACTACCCCCAAGGCTCTCGGGAATCGGGCTAATTCCTCTCTGACTGCTGACATGATCCTTCATGATGTGTGCTCTGCTGGGAAGAGAAAGGCACTGTGAGGAGTTTAACAAGTAGAGGAGCTCATAGACAGCAAAAGCATAGAATATTTTGTGTTGGAAGGGTCCTTAAAGATCATCTAGTTATAACCCCCCTGATGTGGGCAGGGACACCTCCCACCACACCAGGTTGCTCAGTGCCTCATCCAACCTGGCCTTAAACACCTCCAGGGAGGGGGCATCTACAACCTCTCTGGGCACTACCCTCACAGTGAAGAACTTCTTTCTTCTACCCAGCCAAATATGTTTGTTGGGATATATCTGTGATAAGAGAACTGATTATTCATGGCAGACTTTCCTTGACAATCGTCTTCATAATCTTGACAATCATCTTCATAACTTGGCAACACCCACCAAGTGACACTGGCTTTTCCTGCTCTGTGGACCACTTGTGAGAAAGTTCTGCTCCTTAGAGATAAGACTTGCTTTTATGACTGAAATTATGCTGTGACTTATGAGCAGGTCTCTCTTGGAGTACTGGGCATAATTTTATCCACTCTAGGCCTGGATTCTAGAGCTACCTGCAAAACAAGAACTGAAAATATTAAATTTAACCTGATTGCTTTCTCTCATGGCTGGCTTCCCATTGAGTTTAGTCATTACAGCTGTTGGTGCTGGGGAGATCTCTGGTGCTCCCTGTGCTTACAGAAATACCTCCATTCCTTCTCTAGCAAAATTACATAAGAGAAGAGGAGTCATTTTCTATTCACTGTTGACAAAATTTTAGGAGTACTATTTAAAGCTACTTCCTTGCTTGTCAGACTTGTAAGGTTTGGTGGACTATTTACAGTCATATCCAGTAGTTCATGAAATTCTCTTCCTTCCTGTTGTGTGCATTAGTCTCCATTGTACTCTCCATAGCATTTTCTTTCATTAAAATAACAAAGAAACATCACATTCAGAAATTATCTATGAAGTTAGAAACTGTAAAGATGCAAGAGAATACCAATTAAAACTGCTGGAGGCTTCAGAGCATCTAAAGGGTTATCTGTAACTTTTGTCTTCAGAATCAAGCAGCATTCATGAATTTTAACTTATTGTGGGAGAAAATCTTGACATTATTCAGCTTTCCCCATGTTTCCTCATAATTCCTCCAATTGAGTATTTTTTATATTTTTTGTATTTATCTGACCACTCTTCTGTGTCTACAGTTCCAGAAGACCAGGTGTGCATTGAGCATTTGCACTTTCTGCACCAGAGTATGGGAACTGGGCCTTCAAACATGTGTCCTACTCTCTCCTGAAAGAGAAAAAAAAAAAATCTGGATGGTGAAAAAGTCCTGCCAATCCTCAAGTTCACAGTGAAGGTTTGGCCATTTGCCAAGGTGTATATTTATAAAGAGGAGGAGAAAGAAGGGAAGGGAGAGAAATAATCTAAGATGAGCTTTTCCTGGCATGCTGGTGCTTTGTGCTCATCCCACCTGCCTAGGGAGGCTGCTGGGGAAGGTCTGTGCCTGGAGCAGAACCTCAGCTGCTTCTCTTAGCAGCTGAAGAACTCATGTTTAAAAAATATTTTACGCTTGAAGTAGAACTCATTTAAATAAAACAAGGTCTAGCTGATCTTTTCTTGTTGCTGCTGATCGGGGAAGGGCAGATGATGTGAGTGTTATCCTGCACAGCAGAGCTCAGCTCAGGGTAAAGACTCTGAAACCTGTCTTTTGCTATTGTTTGAATCATCTTATCCTTTGTTCTCCCCATATCGCTACACAGATTGTATCCCAGTAATACACTTGGCTGTATAAAGGGAAAGCACGTGCTTGTTTAAATTTCATCATCTGAATGTCTAAAACTACTTGTCTGGAGGTGTTTTTGGCCAGACAAAACAGTGATTTAAAACAAAGTGGAATTTATCCCGTATTTTCCACTATTTATAAAATTCAGTAGATCTGTGATGAATCACTACAGTGTCTTCTCCAGTCAAAGCTCACTGGGATAAGTGATAGGCAGAGTTATGTTTAGAAGTAGAAAAATATAGATATAAGTTTTTTTACCTTAAGTGATAATCCAAATTTAGTTACTTTTTGGGGTTTTTTTATGGCAAGAGGGAGATAAGAGTAACAATTTGTAAGGAACATAAAGCAAATCCCAACAGGGCTTTTTTGTTTTCATTCAAAAATATCACTCTGTATATTTAGAGGTGGGGAAGAGTGTTTAAAAGGCATTGTTTGTAAAATCAGTCTTGAACAAATATTGCATACAAAGCTGTGATAACACCTGGAAGAACATTTGATGTTTCTTCACCAAACTGGCTTGAAGGGTACATGCTCCGTTAATTTTCAAATTTTTTTTTGAGCTTGTAATTTTCCTGCTGGCATGATCATTACAACTCCTCTCTATTATCAGCCTCTGAGCAGGCAATAACATCTGCCATGCTGTACACCTTGCCTTGATGGAGATTTTCCCTTCTCAAAGTGATTCTGTAGAAGGAAATAAACATCTCTTACCATTTTGAATTCTTTTACAGTGTACTTTTATATGGACAGGCTGAAGGAGTTGGGGTTGTTCAGGGGGGGACATCATTGCAGCTTATCAGTACCTGAAAGGGGGCTACAGAAAAGCTGGGGTAGAACTTTTTAATAGGGTCCAGGTTGGCAGGACTGGGAGTAAAGGATGCAAATTGGAAGAGGAGAGATTCAGGCTGAAGATAAGGAAATTCCTTACTGTGAGGGTGGTGAGACACTGGAACAGGTTTCCCAGAGAAGCTGTGGATACCCTCTCAATCCCTGGAGGTGTTTAAGGCCAGGCTGGATGAGGCATTGAGCAACCTGGTGTAGTGGGAGGTGTCCCTGCCCATGGCAGGGGGGTTGGAATTTGATGATCTTGAAGGTCTCTTCCACCAAAATCATTCTATGATCCTATCTTTTTTTTTGTTTTGTTTTTCTATACAGTGTGCTAGTGACAGTCAGTTCTCTGCAGCAACAGGATATGGAATATGGTTCATTCAACATTTATTTATTGAACTTCCACTTTTCTGAAAAATACAGAATACAGCTCCTACTTCAGTTTGCTCCTTCTCTTTTGCTGATTTAATGGATTCCTTGTGACCTAATTAAAATTAAATTTAGCTTAAGGTAGGGCAAAGCAGGGCTTGGGCCTTAGAAATCAGTGCTGGCCAGTGCTGTGAGTTGTCTTGTCTTAGGAGGAAAACAAGTACATGAAATATTCAGACTAACAGTGTTGAAGTAGAGCTGCAACTCCAGGTTGTATCAATTAAGGCTGTTGGTGTGATTTAGCTTAGATACCTAAACCAGGTTGGATGTGACTGTCCTGAATAAAAATCATGAGAATTCTTTACATGTTCTACAAGTGAAAAGTGGGGGAAAAAAGCTTAAAATTTTTCTGGTGCTCTTTCTTCAGGCACAGCATTTTCAGAAATCAATAGCTGCCAGTAATAAATTTCCATTTAGGTTAAAGATGGCAGAGAAAACTTCTGATGTGAGTATCAAGAAGGTAAAATGTCTGCAACAGGGGAAAATAATGATGGAGTGGGAACATTTTTCTCTAGGGCCATTGTGAACAGACTCAATGCTGAACACACAGATGCTGCCAGAATTATTCCTTAGAGAGTCATGTTGCACCTTGAGGTTGAGAGGCTTGTGCTGGAGAACATCCTAAGGTTACTAGTCTCAGTCTGTTATTTGTATGGAAAGAGAAGGATTTTTAGCCCTGGACAGAAATCTCTGACACTTCCTCTCACAACAAATGGTCCTCTTGTTCACCCTGCCTTGAAGTGATTTGTGGAGCAGGAGGCAGCAGTAATTTATCAGGGCAAGGCAGCTGCCTGCAGGACACAACATCAAGTTGTCATTGTTTCTCCTAGCTCTTAATAACATGCTTAGAAAAAAAAGAAATAGAGGTGAGGATTGATGCAAGCTGTCAAAGTAAAGTGATGTAAGACCAGGTTATTTTGCCTAATTCTCTCATGAAGTTCATGAGAGAATTTTGTGAATTTTGCTTCCCCAGCCTTGAATTTGCCTTACTGGGGTCATGTAGTATTTTAATGCTGCCAGCTTGTGCTGATGTCAGCTTTGCTTGCCCTGGTATCACAGAATATCAAGGATAGAGAGAGATCATGTAGTCCAATCCCCCTTCCAGAGCAGGAACACCCAGACCAGGTCACAAAGGAAGGTGCCCAGATGGGGTTTGAATGTCTCCAGAGATGGAGAACCCACACCCTCTATGGGCAGCCTCTGCCACTCTTCTGTCACCCTCACTGTGAAAAATTCCTTTTCTTATATTTCTGTCCTGTCATTGGAGGTCACCTAGAAGAACCTGGCTCCATCCTCCTGACACTCACCCTTTAGACAACGATGTTACTCCTCAACCTCCTCTTCTCCAAGCTAAAGTGACCCAGCTCCCTCAAACTTTCCTGAGAAGGAAGATGCTCCAATCCCTTCATCATGTTTGTTGCTCTGCCTTGCGTCCTCTCCAGAAGTTCCCTGTCCTTCCTGAACTGAGGAGACCAGAACACAATATTCCAGATTTGGTCTCACCAGGGAGGAGTTAAAGGGGGAGGAGAACCTCTCTCAACCTACTAACCGCACCATCATGATTTCTCACCTCACTTTTTTTGGCAATGATTATAAAGAGGTGCCAACAGATATCTTGGGGGAAGGGTGAAAGCAACAGCTATTCCATTAATATGTTATTGCCAAGGCATTGTCAAACTTCTCTTGAGCTCCTAACTGTAGCTCTTAGTAAAGACTCCCCCCCTCCCCAGCCCTGGAGGTGGTCAGAAAGTACCAAGAAGGTTACCAAGTTACCACATTATTAGTGCTAATCCTGTTATAACTTGACAAGGCACCTTAGGTATTCCAAAACAGGCCTCCTGAACCTTTCCTCTAAACTTGTTGGAGGGGAGCTGCTTACCCCTCACTAACATCATCGTGTCAGCAAGACTGTTGTGGCTCTTTCTAAGAGGAGGTCCTTTTGTAGCAAAAAGAACTGGTGTTGGTCATAGCAGAGGGAAGATGGGCTGCATCAACTGCAATTCATTGGACCAGGTGATCTCCTGAGGTCCCTGCCAATCCTTGATATTCTGTGATTCTGTAAAGGGACCTGCATGGTGCCCTCAGCAAATGAAGGTGGACATGGACCTGATAGAGAGGGTCCAGAGAAGGGCTGTGAGAATGAGCAGGGGGCTGGAGTGCCTATCTTATGAGGACAGGCTGAGAAAGTTGGGGCTGTAGGGAGACCTCACAGTGGCTTCCTGGTGCTTGAAGGGGCTACACGGAAGATGGGGAGGGGCTGTTTGCCGGGGCATGGAGCAATAAGATGAGGGTCAAAGGCTTTAAAATGGAGTAGGGCAGGGTTGGATGAACAGGAGGAAGAAGTTCTTCTCCATGAGGATGGTGAGACACTGGCCCTGGTTGCCCAGAGAGGTGGTGGACGCTCCATCCCTGGAGACATCCAAGGCCAGGCTTGGTGAGGCTCTGAACAACCTGCTCTAGTGCAGGATGTACCTGCTCACTGCAGGGGGTTGGACTAGATGGCTTTTGAAAGGTCCTGTCTAAACTCTGTGATTCTAGGGTTCTATGAAATTGCACCTACAACAATGCTGGTCTCTACCTAACTTCAGTTCTGTGTTTTCTTTTTCTGAAGGGGTGCATGGACCCTTTACTGTAGAGGAACCTGATTTATAAGTCTTCAAATTTGTAAGAATGTATGGACCTCAGTCACCTAAGAAAGTGAAAAGACTTCAATGCTAGAAATTTTACATGTGTCAGTCTGACTTGCATACATGAACTATCCCTATGTAAATGATAAAGGGTTCGTTTGCATTCTTGTGAATATGCACTTCTATGTATGTAAATTTATTAAACACATGCCTCAAAAGCACAGTGTTCAGATCATACCTACCTATACTAGAAATTTTCCTATTCAATTTTGCTTGGTTTCTTTAAAGAGTCATAGAAATGGTTTGGGTTGGAAGGAACCTTCAAGATCATCTAGTTCCAACCCCCCTGCCATGGGCAGGGACACCTCTCATTAGATCAAATTTGCTCAATGCCTCATCCAGCCTGGCCTTAAACACCTCCAGGGATTGAGGGGGCATCCACATCCTCTCTGGTCAACCTCTTCCAGTGTATCACCACCCTCACAGGAAAGAACTTCTTTCTTCTATCCAGCCTAAATCTCCCCTCTTCCAATTTGGATCCATTACTCCTAGTCCTGCCATTCTGTAGCCCCCTTCAGGTTATTGAGAAGTCACTATGAGGTCCCCTCAGAGCCTTCTTTTCTTCAGGATGAACAGCTCCAACACCTTATGCTTTATGCTATTAAGAATACAGAATCAGAAGGAGGAGTAAACCAAAGTGTGGTCAACATGAATACTAATTGGAGCAGTTGTGCCTCTGGCTTGTAACAGCTCAGAAAAGCTATATATCAAGCTTGAGAGCTGGAAATTATAGCAATAATTTAAGTAAATAAGCTTGGTTTGTCATTAGAGAAAGTTTCCTCGCTGAGCTACGTGCACTGATGTATTTGTTTCGGGGTTTTTTTTCATGGATATAAATGTCTGCTACTGATGGAAACAGTCAGCTGTCACTACAGTACAAATGCAAATTGCAAACTAATGGTTGAACAATTAAGATCTAGTGCACGGAGCTTATTGCCACTGGAGGACTGTAATTGAATTCCTATTGCTGTCAGACAGGTTGAAAATTGCTGTAATGAAGAGCATCAGTTTTGTACTCTACATCTCATTGTTTCCCAGCCAAGGAGAGTTGCTGCTAAAGAGTTTCCCACAAATAGATCAAGCCTTATTGGAAAAAGAGAGAAACAACTGCCAGAGGAATGCTGCTTGTCACTGAAGGAGAGTAATTAACACTCTTTAGTTTGATTTCCACTTCCCCATGAAATCCAGGAATCTAAAGACATGGCTGAGGGAGCTGGGTCTCTAGTTTGGAGAAGAGGAGACTGAGGGGTGACCACATTGATGTCTATAAATACTTAAAGGGAGAGTGTTAGGAGGATGGAGCCAGGCTCTTCTCAGAGATCTCCAATGATAAGACAAGAGGCAATGGGTGCAAGCTGGAACACAGAAAGTTCCACATAAATATAAGAAAAAAACTTTTACAAAGTGAGGGTGACAGAATAGTGTGACAACCTGGGTGACAGGCTGCACAGAGGGGATGTGGGGTCTCCTTCTCTGGAGACATTCAAACCCTGCCTGGAGTCCTTTCTGTGTGCCCTTATCTAGGTCTGGCAGGGAGATTGGACTAGATGATCTCCTGAAGTCACTTCCAATACCTAATATTCTGTGATTCTTCCCCAAGAAATCCTGGTTGTGTTAGACTGAAATCAGTGATCAGACAGTTGTGCACCCAAATATTGGACAATATAGGAAATAACTTGATAACTCAGTTCAACCCCTAATATCTTAAAGCCTTTCCAAATATAAGATGTAAACATATAAGCATATTATTAATAATGTTTTACTGTACATGTAAAAGTAGATATTTATTTTACTGTCACCTTCCTTAATAAGCATAAAGGGGGTGAGAAGTGTATATGTGCATATATGTATATGACATCTTAGTTACAAGAAGCCTGTCTGAATAATCTTTAGAATGAACATATTTATAGGAGATACATAGAATCATAGAATGGTTTGGGTTGGAAGGGACCTTCAAGATCATCTAGTTCCAATACCCCTGCCACTGGCAATCTCCCACTAGACCAGGTTGCTCAATGCCTCATCCAGCCTGGCCTTAAACACCTACAGGGATTGAGGGGGCATCCACAGCCTCTCTGGGCAACCTGTTCCAGTGTCTCAATCAAGGAGAAATTAAATCATTACATATAAAATGTCCTGGCTGATGTCAAATCATGCTTTTTATGTAGATATTCCTGCTCTTGGTATTGCTGGAAAAGGCATCAAGTAGCAAGTTGTGCAAGATTTGTCTCCTTGCATTTCTTGATTGAAGAAGTTATAGCCCAAAGAGTAACTCTGTGTTCTGGGTCATTCTATAGAGCAAATGTCCATCCCTTCTCAAATTTGATATCTATTTTGTAGTCACATAAATGCAGCAAAAACTTCTTCATAGTGAGGGTGACAGAACACTGGAACAAACTACTTTTCTGGAGACATCCAAAACCTGCCTGGATGCCTTCCTGTGTGACCTGATCTAGGTGTTCTGCAGGGGGATTGGACTAGATGATCTTTTGAGGTCCCTTGCAATCCCTGATATTCTATGATTCTGTGACTGGGGGGTCCCTACATCTTTTCTGTAGCAGTCTGTGAAATGTTTGTGTTGGCTGGGCTGGGTCCCTGCAGCAGGAGCGGGGAAAGCTTGATCATCTGAACTACTTTTAGAAAGTCTTTGCACTACAGAAGAGTTCACTGTTCCTAACTTTGGGATCTACAGTGAGACTGTGGTGGTTTCTCCCTGTTTGGTATCTGGTGATGCCCCTTAAGCTGCTTGATAACAGCTTTTGTACTCAGAAATGGCCAAGATAATCGTACCTTGCAAGAAAAGAAAGAAATTTGGTCATGCCACTTGCCCTTGAGGTCTATCAGCCTTGCTTTGCTTTGACCTAATGCTTAAATTGAGGCTTGGGTCCTGCTTCAGACAGTAGGGGTGCAAAGGTAACAGTGCAGAATAAAAGCAACTGCCTCAACTCAGCAACTACTAAATGTTTTGTTAGGCTTGGTCATCAATGCTGTATGCTCTCTTATTTGAATTTTAAATATTGCTGTTTGAGTAATTCTGCCTGTTTTAATTTTCAATTACCCTGCTCAGTGTGATTGTGCATGCATTTTGCTATATTAAACATGAAAAGAGAAGGAACGTTCTGGAATATGAACATGCAAGATGCGGCAGTTGTCTAAATAGTCTAGCCACTTGTCAATTTGAAATAGCATAGTAGGAAAGTTAAATTGAGTTTTCTGCACAGCTTGTCTACCTATTTCCTAAGCCTCAGTGGTCTTACATGTATTTAGTACATCCACTATAGAATCACAGAATGGTTTGGTTTGGAATAGACCTTAAAGATCATCTAATTCCAACCTGCCCTGCCATAGGCAGGGACACCTCCCACTAGACCAGATTGCACAGTGCCTCATCCATCCTGGCCTTAAACACCTCCAGGGATTGAGGGGGCACCCACAACGTCTCTGGGAAGCCTATTTCAGTGTCTCACTACCCCCACAGCAAAAAAGTTCTTCCTTCTATCCAGCCTGAATCTCCCCTCTTCCAGTTTTCATCCATTACTCCTAGTCCTGCCATCCTGGACAATATTAAAAAAGTCCTACCCCAGCCTTTCTGTAGCTCCCCTCAGGTACTGAGAAGATGCTCCGAGGTCCCTCCTGAGCCTTCTCTTCTCCAGGCTGATCAACCCCAACTCCTTCAGCCTGTCCTCACAAGAGAGGTGCTACAGCCCTGTGACCATCTTTGTGGCCTCCTCTGGACCTGCTCCAACAGCTCAATGTCCTTCTTACATAGGGGGCTCCAGAACCAGACTCAGTAGCTTCAGCTGGGATCTCACCAGAGCCAAGTAGAGGGGCAAATTCACCTCCTTTGACATGCTGGTCACACTTCTCTTGGATTGAGTTGGCCTTCTGGGCTGCAAGCTCACACTGCCAGCTCATGTTGAGCCCACTGTAAAACTTAAGACAAAATTGTATTTTTCCTCCTTGCTCTATTAGTCACTGGCTCAGTTGATGACAAAGGAAAAGGAGTCCTTTATCCAATAGAATTCCTGGGTATCAGTTGTTTTCAGTCTCAGTAGTCTGAGCTTCTTTCTTTTCTGATCCTCACTAAGTGCCCACAGCTCCTTAGTAGATCAGATCCATTTAGGTTGGACTAGCAGCAAATTTTCAATGAAAAATTACCTACTTGACTGTTGTTAACTTTGATTTCTATCTTGGTAGTTTAAAGCTGCCTGGATGCTGCACATTAACTCTTGTCATATTGAGTATTTAGTACTCTAACAGTGTTGAACACAGTGTTTAATCTCTCTTTAGATACCAGCAGTTGATGGCAATGTCCAGCTCTCATTGCTTCAAGAACCTCTAGATCAAGGCAGAAAGGCAGTTTAAAGCAGATATAGCTTTCTTTAAATCATTCCAGTGCTATAGACTTTGTGCTAAAGCAGAGGTGGGAATGAAAAACAGCTTCCTTTTGGCAAAAGCAAAATAATTACAATCTCTTCACTGTGTTACACCCCAGGAGCTAAATAATTCTTGGTATTGGCAGGACTCTGTTCTATAGGCCTCTTTAGTCCAATATTACAAGACGTTAATAAAGAAGAGGAGAGAGAGATATCTTCCCCCTTATTTAGGAGTCATTGTGTGCTAATAGAGAAATGCCCCCAGATACAGGGCTTCTTAGTGGGCTGCATGAGATGCTTGAAAAGCAAAAGCCACATAATCAGATGCCTCAAATTAAAATGATCTTTTATAGGATGGCTTCATCCTTGATGAATGAGAAAAGCCTAAGCTTTTGTTTCAAGAAACAAAGAACCCTTGTGTGTGATGGCAAATGATGTGCTTGAGTTGGGCCATTTAATAACAAGCTACACAAAGTCTAGACTCCTTTCCAGGCTGATAGTTTTATAGCTATTAATCACCTGATTTTTGGCATTTGACATCTCTCATTAAAAAGATCTTTGCTCATGCTGAAAGAATATTGGGGTTTCTGTAACAGGCTGTCTTTCTGGGTTACTGTCAGCTGGGCTATACATACAAGACTGGTGACACCCACATTGGTGGGAATGAATTGGGAACTTAAGGCATTTACCTCTCTTGGGATTACTCAGCACATTCAATAGAGGCAAGTGATCTTGTTTTCCTTGATAGGAGAAAGTAGAATTTTTATACCAGAATTTTTATAGGCCGTAAGTAATAGGAAAAAGTTATCACATGATGAATCCACTTATCCCAAAAATGTTCATGCTTGCTTGCAGTGGTGGGTTTTTAGTAGAATTCATTCAGAGAATTTGTGATTGCTGTTTCACCACATTTATGCACACACCTGTAACCTTCTGCTCTCCTGGATACTTGGTATAAGTATAGTTTGTTCATCTTTTCCTGGAGGTGTTTAAGGCCAGTCTGGATGAGGCACTGAGCAATGTGATCTAATGGGAGGTGTCCCTGCCCATGGTAGGGTGATTGGAACTAGATGATCTTTAAGGTTCTTCCAACCCAAACCATTCTATCATTCCTGAGATGTGGAATTCTGCACCCAAATCCATCACAGTGTGGATATAAGCGAAATAACCTGCTGACACCAGAGGGCAGAACTGGTATGGAAAGCATTTGAAATGGCTGACTGCTGGGGTCCTTGTTCTGCTTTCAGCACTAAAATCTACACCAGTGCCTGCCAGACCTTCATGCTTTGTTTTCCTGTGTTCCTTACTTGCTAGGAAGTGCCAGGAAACCAAAGAGATAGCAACTGGGGGCTAATTGGTGTAACCTGAGGACTGTCCAGTTCCCACTGTGTGATTCAAGCCTCGTGAATTAGAATAGGAAATAATACCTCCTGTGGGAGGATTGCTTATAATTTACAGCTCATTGTATTAGTGCTTCACTGAAGTGATGCTTCATGTGGCCAATTTACAATGAGCACTGAGTCAAGCTTGACTGCCCACTGCCTGATTCCAAAAACATCATCTGTGTGATGTGAGGTGTGTTGATCAGATGAGATGCTGGCTGCTGGCAGAGGTGGGGGGAAAGCTGACACCAGAAGAAATTAAGAGTGATGATTCTTGGATGTGATATTTCAGGTGCTAAAACCTTACAGCTAAATTTGGTGTATTTTTGTTCTAGACCAAATGACAAGAAGTCAGACACTTGTGTTTTCTCAGTATAATTCATAAAAAGGCCTCAGTTTTGATCATCTCATTTCTTCCTTTATGTCTCTAAAAGAGGGGAGATGTTCTCCTTTCAGAATGTCTGTTTGAAAAGATGAAGACAATGTCCTCTAGACGATCCTCACTTCAGCTAGAAGAAAACCTCATTAATACATCTCAGATGCCTTTTTGTTCTCCAGAAGAAAAGGAAGGGAACTCCATCACTACTTAAAATAGGAACAGCAGCAATTCACAACTGCCATGGGTACAATTCTTCTTTAAACATTTAAAAAAGAGATCACTGGAATGCGCTTTGGGACTGCAGCAGGAGCCATGTTTACAAGATAAAAATGCCAGATCATGGAATCATAGAATCATAGAATAGTTCAGGTTGGAAGGGACCTTAAAGATCACCAAGTACCTACCCCACTTCTATAGGCAGGGACACCTCCCACTACATCAGTGCCTCATCCAGCCTGGCCTTAAACAACTCCAGAGAGGGGACATCCACAGCCTCTCTTCCAGAATTTCACTACCCTGACCATAAAGAATTTCTTTCTTCTATCTAGCCTGAATCTCCCCTCTTCTAATTTACATCCTTTATTTCTAGCGGGGCATTAAACAAACTCAAATTACCCCTGTTATTAATTAAGCAATGGCCACACTGTTATTGTCACCTCCATCTGCTCAGATAAACCCTTAAGTAAGTTTTTTTAGGGATGTTTTCAGTTGAACCCAGGGATGAGTCCCTACAGACAGTGGCCCAATGCCTAAGATGCCATTTTAGGGGACAGGAGGCCGCGTTTCATTTCTCCTGTGGCCAAAAGATAGAATCAATAGAATAGAATCATAGAATAGTTTGAGTTGGAAGGGACCTTAAAGATCATCTAGTCCCAACCCCTCTGCCATGGGCAGGGTCACCTCAGGTTGCTCAATGCCTCATCCAGCCTGGCCTTAAACATCTCCAGGGTTTGAGGGGGTATCCACAGCCTCTCTGGGCAACCTCTTCCAGTGTTTGACAACCCTCACTTCAAGTAATTTCTTTCTTATATCTAGCCTGAATCTACCCCCTTCCAATTCATTGTATTCAATGTGAATACTCTCATCACATATCTTATTAAAAAGTCCTACCCCAGCCTTTCTGTAGTCCCCTTCAGGTATTGAGAAGTTACTCTAAGGTCCCCCCTGAGCCTTCTCTTCTCCAGGCTGAACAACCCCAACTCCTTCAGCCCTAACTCTTCAGCATGAAAAGCAGCCAAGCACATAGTAACTTCACTACCTCCATCTCAATTTAAAAAATTTATGAAAAGCTGCAAAAATAGTTGACTGCCATTACAGACGTGTTTTCCAAACACTCAGTGTCAGCTTTTGTCAGGTATGTTCTGATTGGCACGGTCTCAGCTGGCCTCAATGGCTGAAGGACACTTGTTGTATGAAGGTAATGCTTACAGGGATGAAATGTGATGTTACCTCATGAAATTTTTTCCTTGTATGTTCAAAAGTACCTTCCAGGAAGACTCTAGTGACTGGTTTCCTACTGCTAGTCAGATGTCAAACATTTTTCCAGCTGTAGTGGCATTAAACCTGCAACTGTTGAGTGAAGTGTGCAGAGATTGATGTAGTGGGAGGGCAGGATGACTTGGTGCTTTCAGGATCTACGTGGGACTTCAATAAGTTTTTTAATAGTGTCTCATGCTTTGGTAGGCAAATCTTTATTTTGGTGCAGTGACATCAGGTAGTTTGGGAATATGAAGTATTTGAAGGCTATTTCTATGGAGAGATTGTGGTCATTTCATTCCTTGCCTATTTTCAAAGTGTCCTGCATATTGGACACTGCTGTGACAGTGACAGAGGGACAGCAGTGGCCACAGGCAGTTTCTGTGGAGGTGGAAGGTTGCAGATTCCTGAATTTTACTGAATAAACAAAAATAAAAATCAACACTCTTAAGAATTGGCCCAGACAGTGGAGGCTCCTTGGGTGGTGGAGGCATCAAGAATGCTGTGTTTAGTCTCTCCCGTGAATACTGAGAGTTATGGCAACAAGAGTCACTGGAAATTAGCTCAGTAAGTTGGAAGCTTTAATGGCAATTGCCCAGCTTGGCAACAAGTATTTCAGAGGTAACAAATTATTTCCCTACAGAAATCTTTGCCATGATTCTGTGTCCATTTCCTTTTAATAGGGTCCAGGATGGCAGGGCTAGGAGAAATAGATGCAAATTGGAAGAGGGGAGATTTATGCTGGATAGAAGAAAGAAGTTCTTTGCTGTGATGGTGGTGAGACACTGGAATGAGTTGCCCAGAGAGGCTGTGGATGCCCCTTTCCTGGAGGTGTTTAAGGTCAGGCTGGATAAGGCATTGAGCAACTGGTGTAATGGGAGGTGTCCCTGCCCATGGCAGGGAGATTGGAACTGGATGATCTTTAAGGTCCCTTCCAACCCAAACCATCTATGATTATATAATTCCCTAGAGGGGAGCAGGACTAGAGTACGTGCAGTGCTCAGGCTCTTGATTTTGGGTGTGACAATAACATATCACATGCCAAAAACCATCATTACCCTTCAGGGGGGATATAATGGAGTAGGATGGTTTTTTCATCCACTATTCTGTCCTGCCAATATCTGTTAGTCACTGCCTGTGCCAGCAGGCAGTGCCACTTCTTTGCTCCGGCCCTAACTGTGAAATTAACTTTCAGATATTCAAAACAGCTTGCAGCGATTTAGCCATGTAATTTCTTTTGACATGAGGGGTGGATACATGATTAAAACTCATCTCTGTGGCCTGAAATTGTCTGGTGTGTTTTCACCTTATGCTGGCACCAGAAATGACTCTGTGTAGCCAATGCAGATGGGCTTGAAGGCAGGGAGGTGACCTGGTACTTCTGCTTGTCAGAGAGATTTTTCATCCCTCTTGCTGTGGATACACTGAGCAGGAGCATCTCCTTTGCAGAATGATGATGAAGGAAGCAGCAGGTGATGTGGGAAGGAAGGAAGGTGAATGATGGGGAAGTTGGTGGCTCAAGGACTGAGAGAGCAGGAGCTGTGATGCCTTGATGTTCTGATTTGGGTCCTTTCTAGTGCAAACTTTCAATTGATTGCAACCCAAATTTGTGAGTCCTTCTCTTAAATAGCCCGAAAAGGCTGAGTAACTTCTAAGGCTTTACCTTTTCACTTTTTTATTTAAAAAAATATAGATTAAGCAGTCAAAAGGGAATTGACACACACAGAATCACAGAATGTTAGGGATTGGAAGGGACCTGGAGAGATCATCCAGGATGAACTCTTAGGGGAGGAAAAAAATTGTATACTACAAACATACCTACTGTTCCTACTCTTAGAAAAGTGCATGTGTACTTTTTGAGGGAGAAATAAGCCTATTTCAGTTACTGCCTAATCTGGGAAAATAAGAGCTTTTATTGCCCCAGGGGTTGTTCACAGCAGTTTCCAGTCATTACAAATAACATGAAAATAAACATTACAAATAGCACAAATCTGAGGAAAACTCATAAAGGGTGTATAATCTTTGCTCTCTGACTGAAAAAAAAAAAAAATGAAGCCTTTGAAATAGCTCATTCCCAAAAGCATTTTGCTTTAAAATCTGCCATTTTGTTGTAATTCAAATTTCAGCAAGCTAAAGAAATGTTGGAGAAAAAACCTCTGAGTGATTTTTTTCTCCTCACTCAGTAATAAAAATTAATGTTACCAGTGTTCTGCATTTTGTAGCTGAAATATAAATCTATGGCTACATGAAAGTTGCAAGCACTGTAAACATTATTAATTGTCTGTAATAGATGTGGTGTATTTTATATTTTTATAGTGTAGTCCCTCCTCTCCCATGGCATTATCATAGTAAAAGTCATTTTAGAGTTGTATTTCCAGGAGAATGAGAAATGGGAGGTCTTCCCTTATGGTTTTAACCCTGACATACATCTTTCTGAAGAAAAGTCCCTCAGTGCTTGGCAGAGCTCAGAAGGGGTTAGCTGAGATGATTTCAAGAATTATTTCTGAGTTCCTTCCATCCCCGAGAGCATTCAGCTGCTCTCTGTCCTGAAGGCTCTCTGTGGTAGCTGCCTGCAGCCTGTAGATGTATGTGACAAATATCCATATATCCTGAGGACATAAAAATGCCCTGGTTGAGCTTGTCCTCCCCACCTGAACTGTGGTGGGGGCTGTCACTGCTGGCTCCCTCCTGTCAGCATTCAGGACTGTCAAGTTTTCATCTGTTAGGGCTGGTTTCTTTTGACATCTCAGCTGATGCAGGAGGAAAAGGAGCGTGAAGCTTGCAATGAGAAGTGAGGCATTCACTTTTAGAGTAACACTTGGGCAACAACAACCCCATGTATCAGTATAAGGTGGGGACCAACCTGTTAAAGAGCAGCGTAGGGCAAAGGGTCACATGGGTCCTGTGGGCAGCAGGATGTCCATGAGCCAGCAATGTATCCTTATGGCTAAGAAGGCCAATGGTATACTGGGGTGTATTAGAAGGGGTGAGGTCAGTAGGCTGAGAGAGATTCTCCCCCTATACTCTGCCCTGGTGAAACCAAATCTGGAGTATTGTGTTCAGTTCTGGTACACTGGGTTCAAGAAGGACCGGGAGCTGGTGGAGAGAATCCAGTTCAGAGACATGAAGATGATAAAGGGATTGGAGCACCTCCCTTCTGAGGAAAGGTTGACGGAGCTGGGTCTCTTTAGCTTGGAGAAGAGGAGGTTGAGGGGTGACCTCATTAATGTTTATAAATAAGGAAGGGGTTAGTGCCAGAAGGATGGAGCCAGGCTCTTCTCAGTAACATCCAATGACAGGACAAGGGGCAATGGGTGCAAGCTGGAACACAGGAGGTTCCACAGAAATATGAGAGAGAACTTAGGGTGAGAGAAGAGTGTCCCAGGCTGCCCAGAGAGGGTGTGGGGTCTCCTTCTGTGGAGACATTCAAACCCCACCTGGATGTGTTCCTGTGTTCCTGTGTGACCTTGTCTAGGTGTCAGGGGGACTGGACTGGAGGATCTCTTGAGGTCCCTCTCAATCCCTGACCTTCTGTAGTTCTGTGTAGGGATTAGATTTGATCTCATGAGGTCCCTTTCAATCCCTGTGATTCTGTGATATTCAATAGATCAATTGTTCTGTTCTTCCCATACAAAATCATTCAAGATAATTCTAATTTATTGGGGAGCCAATAAAAACCAGTAAAAACATGGTAAAGAGAAAATACAATGAATTGATTAATAAGAATAACCTAAGAAAACAGTAGATTTCTTCAGTTAAAGATAAACTTTTTGTCAGTATGTTTTGTTGGCTTTTTTAATCTTAATCTAATGGAATATTAATTATCTGCGGTCATGAGTGTCCCTTGAAAGAGCTGTTTTGGGTAGGTAGCTCTGAAAGAGCTTTACTGGGTAGGTGTAAAATTTTATAATGTTATAAATTCCTGTTTTGAAGATGTTCCTCATTAGAACATCAATCTAGCAGGACTTCAGCATCTTCTAACTTCATGCCACCAGTTGTAGCATCCTAATGCAGCCATCATTTGCAGTGATAACAAATTATGTGACATAAACTATGGTAGCAGAGCAAACAATTTGCAGTGGCATTCTGGCTAGTTAAACAAAGGACAGGTTGGAGTAGAAGAATGTTGTTTAAAATGTACTCAAAGCTTCATAACTCTCAAACTTTTAAGTATTCATGAGTACTTTGCCACCTAATAGCAAAGCTGTGCCCGTAAGTCACTGCAAGTCATTCAACCTGGTTTTTTTTTTTAGTTCTCATTGTGTGGTGGTCCCCAGGCAGCACTTTGGCAGCTCTATGCCCTAGCTAGCTGGCTCCTTCCCATCAAAGTAAAAAAATAAATCAATTATTCCCTGGGCTTACACAGGGTGGAATCGAAACTTTAAAGAACAGTGTCCTCAGACTAGATTATTCCACTAGTTAAAATACATCCACTTCTTCAACAGATTCTTCATGGAATAAACAAACCTTAATTGTCTAAACTGCGAAGTAAACTGTCACAGTTTGCCTTCCTTTTACCCTCAGAAACACAGCACATATTGTATTAGTTCAGGCTTGTTTCATGGGCTGAATGTTTATGAGCTCTTTGTGAGTGCATTTGGCTGAAAAACAGGCTTTGACAGTCACTAAAGATTTTTGGTGGTAAAAATACATCCTTGGTGATTCAGACTGTGCCTTGTCATATAAGAACAGGGAAGAAAAATTTGCTTCTCATGATAACCTTCCTCTAAAGAAGCAAGTCAGTCTGCAGAAACTGTATTAATTGTTTTGGTGTTTCCTTACAACTAATATTTACAATAATTCCCACAGAGAGAGCACCATTTGTTTGTATTTGGCTGATTTAGTGGTATCTTCCACCCAGAAATGCCAAACCAAAGCAAAACTCTTGTCCAAACCCACAGTTTAGGATTAAATTTCTCTGAATTCCAGCAATTTAGAACAGGGTTTTAATACAATATCTTGTTTGGGAAACTGGACAGGAGGCTTATAGACTACAACAAGGATTTCTTTTCCTGTGCTAATTTTCTCCCACTGAATTGTGTCTGGTAATAGGAGGAGTAACCCAACACATCTCAAATTTAGCCTCAATTCCACATTTGATTTTAGTAGGAAATGTGCAATAGAAGTAACTCTTATGCTTAAGAATATGTAAAAATCCATAGCAGTATGTGTGCTTAAACCACACCTTGCTGTCACCTGTGGTTCCAGTGCCCTTATCTGGGACTTTTTGTGCCCTTCTCCTTCTTTATTTTTAAACTAAGATTTTGGGGTAGTGATTTTTCTCACTGTGGTGTTGTATGTTTCCAGGTATAATACAGGAGTAGAGGTTCTAGTTTCATGTAGAACACAAAAGGCAATGGCTCTGATGAGACCCCAGCTGGATACTGTGCTCAGTTCTGGAGCCTCCAGAATAAGGACATTGAGCTGTTGGAGCAGGTTCAGAGGAGGCCACAAAGATGATGAGAGGGCTGGAGCGCCTCCCTTCTGAGGACAGGCTGAAGGAGTTGGTGTTGTCGAGCCTGGAGGAGACTCCGGAGGTACCTCATAGTGACTTATCAATATCTGAAGGGGGCTACAGAAAGGCTGGAGTAGGACATTTTAGGGTCCAGGATGGCAGGACAAGGAGCAATGGATGCAAATTGGAAGAGGGGAGATTCAGGCTGGATAGAAGGAAGAAGTTCTTTCCTGTCAGGGTGGTGAGGAACTGGAGAGGTTGTGGATGCTCCCCTCCCCTGACATGTTTAAGGCAAGGCTGGATGACGCATTGAGCAATCTGGTGTAGTGGGAGGTGTCTGCCCATGGCAGGGGGTTGGAACTACATGATCTTTAAGGTCCCCTCCATCCCAAACCTCTCTATGACAGCAACAGCACTGGAAGGAGAAAAGCTTTTCTTCTTATATCTTTTCTGCTGTTTTGTGGAACTTAAGGCTACCCACTGCTCTCATGCTTTTGTGAGTCTTTGCTGACAAAAAAGCTGTACGCTTTGATTTGGCATCACTGCTGCATCCCAGCCACTCTCCCTGGCTCTGCAGATTCCCTCCAGAGCAGTGAGCTGTGAATCAAAGCAGGAAAGAGAATGGCTTGGGCTTGGATGTTGAAGAAGAACGTGTACTGAGATATCCATAAAACTCCCCACCAGTCTGAGCACCACATGGTCTTTCACGTGCTAATCGGTGTCAAATGAGTTGAGCTCCTTATCTCAGGTGGGTGAATTCAAGCTTGAAACTTGGTGGTGCCCTCTCAGCACCTTGCTGAACACCTTCCACGTCATGGGCAGGAAATTTATTTAGCATAAATTGAAAAGTTAATCATCTAGACCTCTGATTTTGTGCTATGTACTTTCACATCCATAGGTAATGGGTTTTGCAGCTCATTTTAAGAGAAAAAGGTTGCTCCAGTAATAATTTTGGCTCCCATGGCTGCCGCTGGGAGTTTTGCTCTATAAAGACTACACAGAATTCATTAGTGTCCCATTAAACCCTTGTCAATGTATCCCTCCTAAACAAGATTGGAATGCTAGTTCACCTGTTCTGATCCAAAGTAGTTGGATGCTGTTTTGCTTGATCTTAATCAAAGGTCTGCAGCCAGCTGCATGCATTAATTACATCTATATGTGCAGGCAAAATGTGTTTTATAATTTCTTGCCTACAAGAAGTAGAAGGTTTGATATGAAAAGAAGCTTCAGCTTAGTGTTGTGGTTTCACTGCCAGTGTCTATTGAAACTGGCTTTAGCAGTTCCTCATCCCTGATGTTTCTCATCAGGGTATTGAAAGGTACATGGGCTCCATTACCACTTCTAGTGCAGGGCCAGAACTGTCAATGAAATAGTTGGAGAGGAAGAAATGATGCCTGATGATCACTTGTATCAGAAATCCTTTGCTATATAGGCAGGAGAGTAGATATTGTCCTTGAACCTTAAGGATCTGGGGTAGCTTTAACAGAAGAGTTGAAATCTGGTTTGGGTTCTGCATTGGAATATGGAGCTTTTAAGGCAGGAAAATAAGAGCATGAGTAGATCAGGGAAGGAGCCAGGACCCTTTAATCCATCCAGAATGGGTGATAAGAACTGTAGAGCTGTGAGGCTACAGAATCCATTTTGCAAAAGTAATTGACAGCTTTTGCTACCCACTGAGGATTTTTCCCATATATCCATCCTTTCTTCATTGGCCAGCCCCAATTCCTTGGTGCTGTAAGAGGGTGACCCTTCTCAGAGCAAGGATTTCAGAGGCAAAATTAATTATTGAAATTTGTGCAGTTGTCTATTGTAAACTATTCCTCTGAAAGGAATAAAATCCCTTTCAGTTTCAAATGCTACTGGATTACTGACAGTCCAAACTCCTATTCACCTGTGTTTCATCTTTCTCCGAGATGAATGTCCTTCAGTCCTGTGAATGATTTTTTTATGTGTGGAAATCAGCACAAAGATACAAAAATAGCTATTCCAAAATCACAAATTAATATATCTGCCACTTCTCTGTGCAGTGTTAAAATTAATCTTCCTTCTGCTCTTGGAAGAGGCTGGGCTGTGTAGTTTGGAGCACATCAGGTGATAAAGCCTTAATTTTAAATAACAGGATGCTAATGAGCCATGCTGATTTGTACTGGGGGAAAAAGAAGCAGAAGATAAGGAAAAGTGAGACTACATTTTTCAGCTAAATAAAGAGCATGGACTTAGTCCTTTGAACTAAATTGTGCAAACAATTAGTACTGACAAAAATAAGACATTTCTGTGATGTATTGATACTGCTGCTTTTATCTTAGCAGCATTTAAAACTTAGTGTTGCCAATGAATGAGACATTGGGTAGGTTTAACATTGACTTTGGTCAGGACTTGGGTATGAAACAATTGATGTTGGCTGCACAAACATCACAAGCTGTTTTGAGTTTTCCTCAGTGATGCTCCTCTGGCATTCTTCTCCCTCTTCATAGTTAAGTGACCCTGTTACTCCCCTGAAATTATACATTCACAGTTTCAAGAAAGCAGAGACTCTGGTGGAGGAATGATGCAAGTTCTCACAGCAAGGGATGCCTTTGCAGTTTTGCAAGGTCAGTTCTGTGTTTGAAGGCTTCAGTTGCTGCTCTTTCACAGGGAGAGCTGTGACCAGTGATGCCTGTGTTACCCTGGAGAGGTGGGTGTTAAGAAGTAGATGGCTTTGTCTTTGCACCTCCATTGGGGGTGTGATGGGGAATGAGGGAGGATCTCTTCACTTATGACTTTTCAGCGTATCTTCATCTTCCTTGTGTGACAGAATCACTGACTTACAAGCCTCCTCCTAGCTCAATTTTCTTCAGATGACAATGTCTATAAAAGATAAAAGCTTCTCTGAAACAGATTAAGCCACTCAAATCCCGTTACATATTTCTCTCCCTCTGGCAGGAGACTTTTAGCACTGAACATATAAAGTATCATGGGGCACAAAGCTGTAGTCTCTGATGGTGAGATTGACTTTTCTTCATGAAATGAGATAAAAACAAGGCAACCTGAAGGCTGAGAGGACATACTCTGTTGGTAAATTGCATAGAACTTGATGATTTCTATAAGAAAAAAACACTATGATGGATGTGAAAGAAGGTTCTGTACTTTGCAGTGATAATTTCAGCACTGAGAGGTTTGTCTGCTTTGCTGGCTGGGTCCTTGGTGAATACCAGCCTTGAGATAACCTCACTGTGAGGTAAAACCCATATGTTCTCCTAATCCAGGAGACTGTTGCCACAACCTCCCTGCCAGCACATGGAGTCCTATCTCCACACAAACAGAGTATTAATATGAGGACCAGCCAAGAGCACCACTGCATCTCTGTTTCATGAGTTCTTCTGGTGGCCTGAAAAACTGGTAACCAAAAAGGTGGTACAGGCAAGAGGACTTGCTTGAGTGCAAGAACATGTTGTCCAAATTAATCTGTATTGGAAAGCAGTTAAAAAAAAAATTTGGAGACGGTGGAAGGACCCTCCTTTTGAAGAGCAGTGCAGTAGAGCCAGGCAGAGCAATTCCTCTTTGCCTTCATACAGAAAAACAGCTGCATGCTGTCTTGAGCAGTTAGAAAACAAACAAACCACACCACCTCCAAAAGAAAACCCCCAAAATGGACCAACAAAACCAACAATGAACAACCCCACCCAACAAGAAGAAGAGAAGAAAGAAGTTCTTGACTGTGAGGGTGGTGAGACACTGGAACAGGCTTCCCAGAGAGGTTGTGGATGCCCTCTCAATCCCTGGAGGTGTTTAAGGCCAGGCTGGATGAGGCATTGAGCAACCTGGTGTAGTGGGAGGTGTCCCTGCCTATGGCAGGGGGGGTTAGAACTAGATGGGCTTTAAGGTCCCTTCTAACCTAAACCATTCTCTGATTCTATTTTGCTCCCTTTGGCTGTTTTTAGTGAGCAATGCCTGAAAAGGATGGTGGCTCTGACTGGTTTGTGAAGTAATATCTTAGAATGATGGTAGTGAGAAAGATCTTTAGTCCAACACAGGGGAGATGTGCCTTTCACATACAGTGTTTTATCCTTCTTTGTTATGTTCAGATTGATGGATTTACTAGGATTATTCCCTCTGGGCTAATAGCTACAATTTCTTTGTAGATAGAAAATGTAAAAGGAATAATACATTTGATTGATTTGCTCAGGAACCAGGTGTGATCTTTGCAGATACATTTAAAGCATTAGATGTTTAAAGCTAATTGTGCATTTAAGTGCTGAGCTGCACTGGGATTTAACTTTAGCACTGAGAGAGATGAACCAGCAGGTACACACAGCTGGCTAAATGCAACCCTGCCTGTTCAAATTCTACCTGTGTTTTGGTCCTGACTGCATTCTTACCACCTGTCTCTCACTAGAGGTTCCTCCCTTCCTACCATCCCAAACTGAACTTTGAAATCAAAGAGAAATCATAGAGACCCCACCACTGAAACTGCTCAAAGTCAGGTTGGATTGGGCTTTGTGCAGCCTGATCTACTGAAAGATGTCCCTGGCCAAAGAAGAAGGCTTGGACTAGATCTTTGAAGATTCCTTTCAACCCAAACCTTTCTATTTAGCTCAGTATTTTAAGGAAAAATTGTTATGCATCCCAGACTTGGTCTCTTTTAACACAGACCAGTGATAATCATTCCACTGCCTGGCATCATGGCCATACTGTAAAGATTTTGGCAAAACCAACTTATTTCAGGAAGAATTATTTGTGGTGTGAAGAAAAGGATTAGCAATGAGGGAAACTGCATGGTTTCTACTCTACAGACCTGTAGATGCAACAGACTGGAGGCTGATCCACAGCCAGAGGGACTTGGCCTTGGATTATTTACTTGCCTGTGTGTCGCCCCTTCTTTCTTTGACAACCTGTCTGTTTACTGCTGCAGTTTTGTCTCTAATTTTTTCCCTGGGCAATTTTTTCACTGTTCTTTTTCTTACTTAACCTGAATGTTGAAGCAAAGACTTTCAAGGCATGACACAGAAGATTTAACTGTGTGTTGGGGCAGAGGAGTAGACTAGATATCCTTTTAAAATTCTTTCTTGCCCCATCTTTGGTCATTCTATGAATCCAAGACAAAACTGCATTTTTAGTGAGTCTCTTCATGGATGAGTAAAAAATGGATTAAAATTCATCATTCTTCCTGCAAGAATAAGTATTAAGCTATTAATTCTTGTGTGATTATTAGAATTCCAGACCACTGCTCTCTGTTTAGATATTTTCAGTGACAGATATGGAGTAATTATTTTTCAGAAATAATTTCTTACCTACAGGTATATTATGTCATGCTATTAAAAGAAATACGTGTTTAGCATGGTCAGGTATTGGCACCTAACTCCGCAGTTGTTTTGCTCAGGTATTTGACAGCCATTTTTTATGGACCTATTATGCTTGTAGCAAATCTTTTTAGTGTTTACATAGTCCATTTTAAATATATAATTATAGGGTAAATTACTGACTGCAGAAGAGACAAGTGCAGATCTAAAACCACTGCAGTTTTCTGTCATTGCCATTCTTCTGTTGATGCTCTTCCTTGAGGGATGTAACAGATCGTCATATCTCAGAACCTGATGTCTTTTTATTCCTTCCCAAAACTGCTGTATCCTGGCATGAATGTGATCAGTACTTTCACATGGTTCTCCTACAATAATGTTTTAGTGCATTTTCTCCATTTCTTTCCTTGATTTGCTTTCTGAATTCAAACCACTTTAAATACCAGCTCTTGAGCTAGTTATGGTTTAGCAGTAAGATTCATGGAATCATAGAGTGGTAGAATGGGTTGGGTTGGAAGGGACCTTCAAGATCATCTGGATCCAACCTCCCCTGCCATGGCCAGGCACACATCCCACTGCACCAGGTTGCTCAATGCCTCATCCAGCCTGGTCTTAAACACCTCCAGGGATTGAGGGGGCATCCACAGCCTCTCTGGGAAGCCTGTTCCTGTGTCTCACCACCCTCACAGGAAAGAACATCTTTCTTCTTACCTCCAGCCTAAATCTTCCCTCTTACAATTTGCATCCATCACTCCTAGTCCTGCCATTCTGGACCTTACCAGTCCTACCCCAGCCTTTCTGTAGCCTCCTTCAGGTATTGAGAAGCTACTACAAGGTCCCCCCTGAGCCTTCTCTTCTCCAGGCTCAACAACCCCAACTCCTTCAGCCTGTCCTCATAAGGAAGGTGCTCCAAACCTCTGATCATCTTTGTGGCCTGAAGATGGTCACTCTAGCTTTTTCTAATGGTTTTGCTTCTTCTTTGAAGCACTTATCTTCATTTCTAGACTGGTGCAGCAGCAATCTTTTACACATTGCAGAGCCTCTCTTCGTGAAAGAAATTCCCACTTTTCACTCAAAAACCCCCCAAAAAAACCAAAAAAACCCCTTCATTTAGGGAGATAGAAAATGGGTTTAGCAGTTTTTGGTGAGAGGTCTCTAGAGCATCCAGCTAAGTAGCCCCATGTCATCATGAAAGTGCGAGAATACATTTATCTGACAGGATTGTGGGGTGATGGCGATGAGCAGAAGTGGGGAGGACTGATGGCTGCTCCAACTACTCAGATGTGGAGGTGTCTGAGTTGTAGATAATCAGGCACAGCCAAGTTCACAGCTCTGATTAAGAGGAAAAAAAGGATGTTTCAAAAAAACAGCCCAGTCTGCTCTTTGCTCTCTCCAAATTCAAGGGAATGGATTAATTCAAACTCTGCTAATAGGGAGCAAGAGCAAAGTCTGTCTTATGACACCATACAGTGACATGAGGAGTAGCAGGAGCCATCTCCACATTGGCATCTTTGAGAATGAAAGCAGCATCTCTACAAATTAAAAGATGCAGAAGAAAAGTTCTACCAAAGATGTGTCCTATTGCTGGGGGTCCCCACAGTCAGAGGGACAAGGGAAGGGATGCTGCAGGTGACATTTCCATGGGAATAAATAGTTCCTGCCATGTATGATACTGAATACTCTCCTTGCAAGCTGCATCCTCACCATGCAAGGAGTGACAACGGTGTTCTGGGAGAAGCAGTTGTTCCCCCTCCTTTTTTTACCTTAAGATTTTGTTCCTTGGGCTGTCTCTATTTTCTTAGCCCATTCTCCACCCTAAGAGGCTGCAAAAGCTTACCCCATATGAGTGAAGTGAGTGTTGCTGCTTGTTCTCTGTGCCTCCTGCTGCTGCTTCAGCTCCTTGCGTATCTTGGCTATCACTCATGCGCCCATCTTCTGGATTCTTGGCAATCATCATGATTATTATTAATTTTTTTCCTGTATATGCACACATTTCTTAAGCCCTCAGATAAGACCCCTTGATGGTATGGATCAGAGGTGTGTAGGTGAGCACTATTCTAACATAAGACTCCTAAATATGTAGAAGGTAACTGGAGAATGAGAAGTGCAGCTCATTAATGAGTTAGAGCTCAGTGTTTGCAAGTTACTCACAGATGTAGCTTGTGTTTGTTGATCACTAAGGAAACTGGTCATAGAATCATAGAATGGTTTGGGTTGGAATGGACTTTAAAGACCACCTAGTTCCAAACCCCATGCCATGGACAGGGACACCTCCAACTAGACCAGGTTGCTCTATGCCTCATCCAGCCTGGTCTTAAACAACTCCAGGGAGGGGGCATCCACAACCTCTCTGGGCAACCTCTTCCAGTGTCTCACCACCCTCACAGGAAAGAACTTCTTTCTTATATCCAAACTAAATCTCCCCTCTTCCAATTTGCATCCATCACTCCTAGTCCTTCCATCCTGAACCCTATTAAAAAGTCCTCCCCCAGCCTTTCTGTAGCCCCCTTCAGGTATTGATAAGCTACTGTGAGGTGCCCCCTGAGCCTTTTCTTTTCCAGGGTGAGTGACTCCAACTCATGTTGCAGGGGAAGATCAGAAGTTCTGGATATGAAGACTTGTAGCCCTGCAGAGCAAAAGTGGAGTGTAAATAAGGACAACTTAATGTTTTTGGCTTTTTCTTCATTTCTAAACAGAAAAAGCAAAACTTCTCATTCTACTAAGCACTTCAAACATTCTTTGGTCTCAAACTTTTTTGAGGGAAAAAAAACCCAAGGAAGAATAAAGTTTTTGTAGCTTTTTTTTCTCTGTTGAGGGAGCATGGTTCAGAGGAGTTGTATCATTATGAACTATTAATGAGGCTTTCTTTTCAAATTCCCTCTCTTTCCTTTCCTGGAGAGAGCTCATTTTCTCATCCTGAGGCCTATAAAATGTGACAAAGTACAATTAAAAATATAATTGTGTATTAATAACCTAGGAACAATCTTAGTTGTGAAACTCCTGCTGGCAGGTACAGTGTGACTTCAGTCCTTCGGAGCAGTCTCTGGGTTGGAGGCCCGTGGGAGTTTTCTTCCTCATTATGGAGCAGATAAAGATGATATGAAAAACTTCCAGGCAGCAGCTGTCTGCTCAAGGAAGAAGAGATGGAATAAGAGCTGTCTGGCCTGTGTCCTCCCTTTTAGAGGTCTTAATAGCCTTGAATTCAGTGCTCTGGAAAACCTCTAGGCACCCTTCACTCTGCATTAAGCATCTTGTCTTTGAGTTATGTGACTTCCTTGGTGTTCAGCTCCATTATGGTTTCATGAGAGAATCTTGGGATGCTGCCAGTTGCCCACTAAGGCCATTCTGACATGGAGCAGCTTGAGGCAAGTCAGCAGGGCCAGAAATTTGTTGCATTCCCTGATTTTGACATCATCATGAAGGAACACAAGAGGAACTGGCTGGATTGGAAAGGGCAAGGTGGTCTTGACCATCTACCCAACTTTGAATGAGTGTCAGAAATTATTTTCAAGGGGGGTGTATGTGTGTGGGGATGTGTTTCATAGAGGCAAAATGACAGAGGTTTCTTACCTATTCCTAGCCAGAGCTAAAAGCCACTGCATGGGTTGACCTCATGGTTGCTTATATGATGCTGCAGCTTGAGATAGCACCATCCTTCTGAGAGTCATAGGATAGTTTGGATTGGAAGGGACCTTCAAGATCATCTAGTTCCAACACCCTACCATGTGCAGGGGCACTTCCCATTAGACCAGGTTGCTCAATGCCTCATCCAGCCTGGCCTTCGATACCTCCAGGGATTGAGGGGGCGTCCACAACCTCTCTGGGAAGCCTGTTCCAGTGTCTCACCACCCTCACAGTGAAGAACTTCTTCCTTATCTCCCGACTAAATCTCCCCTCTTCATTTTGCATCCATTAATCCTAGTCCTGCCAGCCTGGATCCTATTAAAAAGTCCTACCCCAGCCTGTCTGTAGCCCCCTTCAGGTATTGAGAAGCTACTCTGAAGTTCCCTCTGAGCCTNCTTATTTTGAGGATTCCAGAACTGAACACAGCACTACCTTGAAAAATCAATTATTGGTTGCAAGCAGGGGGGTTTCTGGTGTTAAAATAATTGCATGAAGAACCTAAATCAGCTTTTTGCTAGGAGCAGGGTGGTGATCTTCTCAGAATTAAGCCATCATACCCACTGCTGAGGACCAAATCGCTCCCATCATATCGGTGCTTTGTCCTTGGTGGTAATTCATCTTCTTCTTCTCTCCTTGGTACTCCTGGTATTTCTTAATGGCTCTCTTCTTTCCCTGTAATGGAGAAATGGACCACCTCCTGTAGAAAATAAAAAGTTAATTCCTTACACACTCTACCTATGTAGCAGCAGCACTGTTGGAGATATTATTTACATGAACCTCATGAATATTTATAGCCATATTTATAGCTCTCTTCAGCAGGAGGCTTGATCAAGTCAGTAGTACATCTGGGGAGCAGTCTTCAATATACTACTTTTAACAAGAATAATTTGCATTTAATAAAGGGCCTTGAGGTAGCAGGTTTCAATCCAGAACTGAATTTTTGTGATACTTGGGGAAATATTTGGATTAGAGGCTTTTTATTCCACCTCTATTTTCAATGGCAGTGAAGGAATCAAAATAGAGATCTCAATCCAAAGGAACAGGCTGACAGGAACAGTGGGAGAGACACCCGAAAATAAAGGGGAAATGTTTCATCATAGGCCCTGCATTGATGCTGTGTAATTAGAGCTGGATCCCTCTTCTGGGTGATCTCTTTTTGCCTTTCTCTCTGCAACAATCACTGTAGATAACCACTGTTAGATAAGCCCAGGGGTCTTCTTCTGATGCATTTCCAGCATGGCATAATGTTTAAATCCACCCTTGCCTTTCATAGTAGATTCTTAATCCCTGAAGGTGGTCTAAAGAGAAGCTGGGGAAGGACATTTTCATAGGGTACAGGATGGCAGGACTAGGGGTAATGGAGAGATTTAGGTTAAATACAAGAAAGAAATTATTTCCTGTGAGGGTGGTGAGACACTGGAACAGGTAGTTCAGAGAGCCTGTAGGTGCCCCCTTCCTGAATGAGTTTAAGACCTGGCAGGATGAGGCATTGAGCAACGTGGTGTAGTGGGAGGGAGGTGTCCCTGACCATGGCAGGGGGATTGGAATTAGATGATCTTGAAGGTCCCTTCCAACCCAAATCATTCTATGATTCAAATATGCATACTTTTACTGTCATAGGTGTCTTGCATGCAGCAGAGCCCAGATGGAGGTGTGGGGCTGGCTGGGGCATCCATGCTGAAAATGCAAATCCTTGTGATGGGGTTTGGCAAACAAGGAGCATCTGCTGCCTACTAAAGCCTATGGTAATAAAAATCCCAGGTACACCCTCTTTGTCATACCAGTTAACTCCTAACTGGCTGTCTTCAACTGTCCAGTTCACTATTCACCATTGAGCTCTCTGGGGAGAGAGAAAACTACTTTATCTCTAGGCTGAGGCAGGAAGTGTTCTAATTTCACCTCTCTTTAGTTGGGTGGCTTCATTGAGGAACCATTCCGAGCAAGACAGATTTCAGGACCAGCCTTTCAAAGAGACTCTTCTGCCACAGCAGAAAGCACAACGTTAACTTGGCTCAAACTATTTATAGACTTGAATCTCTCCACAAAAAAAGTTGAAAGGCCAAGGAGTTAAGAGATGCAGAGTGACTTGAGCTGAAGATGGTGCACAGAAATAGCTCCAGGATAAAGCATGCAGGAGACCTCTCTCATTCATCCTGACCTCTAGGTAATTTTGGGGAATGGATTTATATTCTTTCCGGTTCTCTTCTCTCAGCAAAGATATAGAAATGTGCTGTATACCACTGTTTCTCAATATTTTTTAACTTTGTTATTAGTTATAACATCCCCAAATTTTTTTTCCTAAGAATTAATGTTCTACTGGCAGCAGGATTCTACCTGGGTGGGTGGTGCAGCCTGGCTGTGTCTGCAGCAGCAACTCCCTGATGGTGGTGGTTACTTCTAGGGAGTATCAAATTGTGGCCATTGGAGTATTGTGTCCAGTTGTGGGGCCCTCAGTTCAAGAAGGACAGGGAACTGCTGGAGAGAGTCCAGAGACAGGAAGATGATGAAGGGACTGGAGTTTCTCTTTTCTGAGGAAAGGCTGGAGGAGCTGGGTCTCTTTAGCTTGGAGGAGACAGAGGGGTGACCTCTTTCATGGCTACATATGGAAAAGGTGAGTGTCAGGATGGAGCCAGGCTCTTCCCAGTGACCTCCAATGATAGGACAAGGGGCAGCGGGTGCAAACTGGAACACAGGAGGTTCCACAGAAATATGTGAAAGAACTTTGTCAGGGTGAGGGTGAGAGAACAGTGTCACAGGCTGCCCAGAGAGGGTGTGGGTTCTCCTTCTCTGGAGACATTCAAACCCCACCAGGATGTGTTCCTGTGTGACCAGGTCTAGGTGTTCCTGCTCTGTCAGGGAGACTGGAATGGAGGATCTCTTGAGGTCCCACTCAGTCCCTGACCTGTGATTCTGTGTAATTAATAATTCATGTGCTTTAAGTAATGCTTTATTACTGCATGCACTAAATTATTTGGGAAGTCTTGTGGTTCCTATGAATTTTGAATCCTGTTTGCCACATTTCACAGAGCAATCCACTGGGACTAAAAATTCCCATTTTCCCATCTCCTGCTTTAGTTTTGGCTAAATCACTCCAGTTGTTGAGTTCTGCTGCTGAAGCTGCCTCCTTTGTCATAAAGTAAGCAATGAGGATTTGTGTGTATTATTATTAGACTTAATCAAGCATTGATGGTTCATGCTCTACATTTACCTCCAGCCATTCACAGATAGAATGGAATCATAGACTTGGTTTGTGTTGGAAGAAACCTTAAAGATCAGCTAATTCCAATCCCCCTGCCATGGGCAGGGACACCTCCCACTACACCAGGTTGCTCAATGCCTCATCCAGCCTGGCCTTAAACACCTCCAGGAAGGTTTGCTGAGTTGCCATCTCCTTGCCTAAATCTTACCAAATGTAAGGATTATATTGTGGAGATTGAAGAATCATGTTTTAAACAGTTGTTACCAAAATTTCTTCTTAAATAGGGATTTTTCTGTCAATCTTGTTTGTCTGTTTTTACAGTCACTCCAAGAATGGTTCAGCAAACATTTAAATGAAGGGCTCGCTGGGGTCTGACCTCCTCTAGATGAAAGGCAGATGGAGAAATAGAGGATCTGTATTTGAAAGTGTTTGCAAACTTATGAAACTTTGACCCAGAATGATTTAAAGCCTGAGAAGGGTTTATGCAGATGATAGAATCCTTCTGTATTCATACTTCAGTTCTTCTTCCCTTCCTCAGGAAGGTCTCAGGTCATTAATCACACCACACAATGTACTATTGCACTCAAAATTTGTTAATACATTTGGCAATCTTCCTTGTTCCTCCTAAGCCTATGTTGAATATTTACACAGCAGCTATTTGTACAGTTCCAGTAACGTGCCAGGAGAGCTTCCAGTTAGTGGCAAGCATCAATTATCTGCTTCTCTGAGAGGACTTTTGGAAAAGAGAGAAAAACTTCAGAAAAAAAATCTTTCCAAAGTATAATTTATGATTTATACCCTTTTTGCATCCCTAGCTATTGTGTGCAGCTACAAATCTGATTATTAAGAACATATCTTCATTATGTGACAGGGTTCTTTTTAAAGTTTGGGGTCTGACCATTAGGTATCTTGGAGTAAAAGACAGAGAATAATTTAAATTATATTGTGGAAGATAATTGTAAGGTCTCTCTGACCTTTGGGAGAGTTTGTGCCATTATATTTCCAGACTGGGCACAAGGTCTGGTGGCTACTTGCTCTGTGTTTGTATTTCTGGAGCTGGAAAGAAATTATAAAATCAGATTTTGACCGATGCATACTGCAGTACTGTTTTCCACATTGCAAACAGGATGTTCAAAACCTGAAGTGGTTACAGGGAAGAGCTGAAAGATCAGTCTCATGTTGGAGAAAGTCCTCTACAAAGGCTTATTCCACTTAATACAACTAGAGAGAAGAGATGGTTACCAAAGATTTTTCTCTACTGATACTCTTTAATCTAGGAGAGAGGGATAAGAGGAGCCTGGGACTGGAATCTGGCACTGAGCACTTTAGAAATATGATGGATGTTTTTGTCAGTGTGTGTGATTATCCTCTGGAACAATGTGCTGAGGACAGTAGTACTTTTTTCTTCTTAATCAGAGTCCAAGATAATGAGTTTTTCCATGATCTGCTTTAGTGAAGCTACTTGATTGAGCAATAGTTGCTAAAATAGACTGATGAGACAAGAGACAAGAATATGCATTGATCAGAGCTCAGGTATCACTGGTAGCCAGCACATGTCTTCCACCCAGCCCTACTGGAATTGCATCAGTAGAAATGCTTCCCCTTCTTATATTGGAATCCTGTGGTACCTCTCTGCATAGGGTTGAAACCAAGGACAAATTGCTTCATCAAATCATTTTAGCAAGTAAGGTCTGAAGATGTCTCTCTAGGAGGATGTATGTACACAATTGTTTCCACTTAATGGAATTAGGTAAAGAACATAATTGCCTGCTTAACATGCTCTCCAGCCAGTCATTCGCCACCCAGTTATCAATTTTTTAAAAGCAATTTTCTAATACAAGTAATTAATTATTACTTCAAGTTATTGGGATGCTCAGAGGAATGAAAAAATAGAGTTTCCTGCAGCCTGCTTCCTGTCCTCACCTCCACTTTGCTTGGTTTATGTTCCTTCTTCAATACAAACAATACAAACTTCTACAATAGTAAGAAAATGTGTGATAAGGCAGATTGAGATTTCTGAGTATTCCACATTTTAATTTCTTTCAGGACATAGTTTCCCTGCAGAATGCTCTATTAAGAGATGTCAAAGCTGGGGAAAGAAAAAACATTAGAACTAGGAGCTTTATTAATCTGATTTATTTTTTCAATTTAATACTGTACCTGGAGCTATTCTACATCAGAATTCAGATGCAGAGAACCACAATTTACAGTGTACAGAAGCTCTCTATCAGAGTTAAAGAAGTTTCACAGGGAAATACTTTTGATTTAGAAAGAAATAATTCACTAAACTACACTGATGTTGGCAGAAGTTCTCAGGGGAAACATTCCAGGAAGACATTTTCCCCATCATTTCAGTGTATAAAATTCAACATGCTGAAATATTTGAAAAGGAGTTGCACAAGGGTTTTGCATCATATATTTATATATTTCCTGCTACATGAGGCTTATGAAGAAGGGGTTCCAATGCAGAGACAGAACTATCTCATTTTCACAAGACCGTGAACTCAATCCAGACTTTTGCACTATGACAGACTAATACTTTGGTGGTTAGACATCTACTTTACCATCTACTGAGACCAAAGTGAGGGCAAATGAGAGTCTTCATTAATCAGTGGTGCTAAGTATGTTGTGAAGGGGATAATAATTCTAGGTTTCATGTGGGACAAACAAATGGGGAGATGCCAATGAATCATTAATCTTGCTATTTTGAGGTATGGAGTTGTCATCGACGGTGATTTTTTTGAGTTCCTTTGAATGTTAGCCCATAAACCCACGAAGATCAGAATCAGAAACAAGGCCAGTGCAGGCTGGAAGTAGTTCCATCAGTGTTAACCTGGTTTGGATAAACACTAAGGAAATATGGACCCATGAGGAAAGAGTAAGAAGAGCTCAGGGCTCTCACAAAGGAGTGGGTATTCCTGTGTTCTAGAATCAAGAGGTCACAGCAGAAAGTCTTCATGATGCATGTTCCATGAGTTAAGGAACATTAAAATGTCTGACAGTGAAGAATGTGAAGCTGCAGAGAGATTTGGGCAAGTGCTTCATTTGATTCTCATCACATAGTTAACACAGAAGGGTATTTTTATAATTGTGGTTCAAAGTTGACAAAGAGAAAGCAAACTGCAGCCAAAGTGGGATCATTTCACTGGTGACACATGTGAATGAAACCTTGAAAAGCTGCTTGACTTTTCTAGGATGCTGTAAATCAGACCAGGATTACTTGAGAAGTTCAAGAGCCTTCGCAAAATGTTTTAACTAAATGCAGAGTTTTGTGATCTGTGCTTTTCTGCACCCAGCTCTGAAAATGAGCAATGCAATGAAGTTATTTAAGAACCTTCCCAAAGCAGAGCATACCACTTGCCAAGAAGAAAAGCACAGGAACCTGCTGTTGCATTTGTCATCTTTGCAGATGTAGCTGTGAGGTTCACCGAGGTGAATCTCTTAAGAGGCTGCATTGGAAGGGTTGTGGTTTTTTTAGGCATTCCTTATAAGACTTTAAAAAAATTATAGAAAGGGTATTTGTCATGTTTTCAATATCAATTTTAGAGTTTTTAAGTGCAGTGTGTTCTTTGTGTTATACTGGAAAGCAGTAAAGATGCAGCACCCCTAAACTAATGAACTTATAAATTATTTGCAATTTAAAAATATATAATATTAGTCATTCTGATGGTAAAAGGCAGGGGATTTAGGATTTTTAAATGCAGAGTGTTCTTTGTGCTAAACGGGAAATTAGAAAAGATGTTGCAACCCTAAAATAATGAACTTTTTAACAATTTGCAATTTAAGAATATATTAGTCATTCTGATGCTGAAAGACAGGGGATGTAGGATCTTACCTTGTAACAGTAATGTGTTCTGATGTTTCCTACCTGCTTATTCTACTCTCTGTGACACAGGGTGGAGGGATGTGGTGTTACATTTACTTAATGTGTTGATAGAAAGATCTACCATAAGAGAATGCAGGCTATGTTTCATAGAGCAAAAAGGTATTATTACTAACCTACAAATTAAATCCCTGTAGTGATGCCCTGATTAACCTGTAGTAAACACCTTTTCATGCCCATCATCCTGGTTTGCTGCAAAGGACAGTTTCCTTTGCTGCTGTCCTACTTAGAGCCCTCCAAAGTCTTGCAAATCAACTGGCAGCCAGAGCTGGCAATCTGGAATGTGTCCATTCCAACCTGGCCAAGTACCTCCTTGGGTTTTAAGGAAACTTGAACAGAAATCAATTTGAAGTGCTGAAACATTCTGAGAATTGATACACAATGGTAGTGTGCTGCCTGGTAAAGGATGCAGGGAAAGAGAGAAGAGGTTTCCATGCCAGCAAATGTGTCTTTGTCTGTACCAGAGAACAAAGTGTACAGACCTGGAATATAATTTCTATTTGCCACGAGACCTAGAGCCCTCAGGGGACTGAAGTTGGTCAGGACAATTCAAAGTGAAGGATTCTTATTGTGATTCTTTTGCCAGAATGTCCCAACTTGAAAAAAACCCCATGTTGAATACCTCAGAAAAAGAATAAAACTGGGGTTTATTTCACTGAGTGACAGCTGTACACATCACTTGCAGGAAAATCATTAGTAATGTCTTTGGTAGTTTTACCTATAATTTAAAAACCTTAGTTCCTTTTGAAAATCCTTCATCTTGTCCACTTCACTTATGTCAAGAGGACTCTCCCTTGCCTTGAACCCATGCTGGAGCCCAGCCAGGACTGGGCTGAGAGAGCACAGCTTTGCCTGGGGAGCCTGGCTGGGTGGCATACTTCATGAAGAGAGCAAAGCAAGCCAAACTGAAAGGGCAAAGATGCTCCAAACACCTGAACTCCCTCCTTGCCATGGATTCTCTCCCAAGAGTGTGTTCAGCACACAGAGCCTGGTGCCTGAGGATTTAGTTTCTGGTTGAAACATGCAGATCTTAGCATTTCATAAACCAACAAGAAGTAGTCATAATTAGTGATGACCATAGGGATCTCATGACCACATCAGGTATTGGAAGGGACCTCAAAAGATCCCTAGTCCAATTCTTCTGTTGGAGCATGAACACACAGACCAGGTCATACAGGAAGGTGTTCAGACAGGGTTTGAATATCTCCAGAGAAGGAGAACCCACTCTCTGGGCAGCCTGTGACACTGTTCTGTCACCTTCACTGTGAAAGTTTTTTTTTAATATTTCTGTGGAACGTCCTGTGTTCCATCTTGTACCCATTGCTCCTTGTCCTATCATTGGAGGTCAGTGAGAAGAGCCTGGCTCCATCCTCCTGACACTCACCCTTTCCTTATTTATAGCCATTAATGATGTCTCCTCTTTTTCAAGCTAAAGAGCCCCAGCTCCCTCAGCCTTTCCTCATGAGGGAGATGCTCCAATCCCTCCATCATCTTCGTGACTCTGCAACCCACAAGTGTTTGGACAAGGGCTCTATAGTGACCCACTGGCTTGATGTGGTGAGACACATTGCCCTGGCTGGAGCAGAGGGTAGAAAGGCAGCAGAGTGCTGTGCAGTACCTGGTATAGGAGCTCAAAAAGTTGAGTTTTGGTTTAACAAGTTGGAGTTGCAATTATTTCTGTAGCAAGGAGCGATGGGGTCTTTACAGGAAACCAATCAAATAACCAGCACTTGGGTTTTGCGGTAATAACAGATTTGATTTAGAGATGTAATTCAGGAAACTGAACTGAAAGGCTGAAATGCTGATGGCAGTCATTATCAACTTTGGAATTAACTTGCTGGGATGCAAAAAAGAAAATTTAAAATCACTCCGCAGGAAGTAAATTAAAATCCATGAATGGAATGAATTGAATTTGCTCTACTTGACCAGTGGGCTTTTATATTCCATCCAAATGTCACACACCACAGTCTGTACTCAGAGGTCACTCTTGTCACAGTGATTTGGAAGGAGGGGTAGGAAGGAGAGATTGAGGAGTGGGGAGAGAGGAATTAATTTGAAGCCAAATTCAGCGTGGTGCTTCAGGAGATATCTGATTTTGAGCAGTTGTAGCTGCAAGTGAATTTTACTTTGTGGGCAGTTCTAAATGAGGCATGATATTCCCAGGTATGGAAAACTAGGAGTAAAACTGGTAAAATTCTGGTTATGGAAAGTATTTGCTGAGCAGAGAAAAGATCTGAGACCTCATCACTGGGGGGCTGCAGACCCCCTTCCATCACTGTGGTCTTTCTGAGCCTCTCCCAGCAACAATGAAGGAGAGCTGCTCCTGCCATGCACTGAGGGAGGGGGGTTGAGATGGACAAGATGTTTCTGATGTTACTTCCACTCCTTATTTTCTGTGATTTTTTTTTAATAAGGATTTTTTTTCATTTTAAAGGAAAAATGGCCACTTTATTCTGCTGGAGTGGGTCATTCATGTGCTGTGATGGGGGTGAAATACTAGGTCAGATTTGTTGTTTCCCTTGATGCCAGCACATCTGCTAAGGCAGACAGTGATTCCTCTTGTGGAAATCCAATACAATTAACTGTGAATTAATTTCCTTTTCCCCCCTTACTCTCTGCATGTCTCCTAGTTTCCTTTTAATACTGTGGCAGTTCTCCAGACTAAAAATTTTATGGAAGAGCAGGGATGTGCTATGTGCATTGACAAGGTTTCTCATCTTTGCTTCCTTGCTCTCCACTTGCTTACCCTCATGTGAAGCAGGTATCACTGTGTCTCAGACAATGAGTGCATGGTATCTGTCAGAAAGAGCAGATGCTATTCAAAGCTGCTGAGTGTATCTAATGAACAAAAAGCACTAAGCAAATCTTCAGACACCTCTGAGACTGCTACAGGAGAAAAGTCCTGGGTATCACAATGATTTTCTTGTAGAAGGGAAAATTTCAGCTGCTATTTGACATATCCTCTGCTCCTTGTGTCAGATCATGTGCTTTTGTCTCTTGGGAATTAAAACATCCCTTGGGATCTGAAATCAGATAGGAAACTTGACTGCTTAATGCTGTCAAACCTAATAAAAGCAAAGACTAGTTTGGAAGCCTTCTTAGACCCACGACTGATATAAGACAGAAATGAGTAAGGCAAGTGTATTGGTTCCCTAGGGTGAGTGTATCAAATTCTTTCAATTTTTGGCCTCTGATCCTCTGTTTCTGACATCTTAACTCAAATAGTCTTCCTTGCTAGACATGAGCTTCATGTCAGGATGTCCACAGAAGCAGAAATGTTCTGTTCCCTGTTTTCACTGTGAAGAGGCAGCCCTTGAAGGTTATTGACAGGCAGAAAAATGAAGAAATTCTCCACTCCTTGGAGCCTTTTCCCCAGAGGAGAACACAGGCCATCCTGTCCCTTTGCAAATCAGCCAGACTGACCTCCTCCAGTGTAAGTCCTTTGTGTCTGCAGGCATGGATTTCTTACACTACCTATAGAATTTAATTCTGAGATGTGTAGAATTATTCCAGTGACCCCTAGAAGTGAAACACTTCATGAAGGGGACAATTTTTATCTGCGTCCCAACACACTCTATCCAGGTTTGCTCAGAAAATCATCAGCTGGACTCTGAGCTGTATTGCTGGGCAGAGGGGAGCCCTGGGCTGATTGCTCAGTTTTAAAAACCCATCATTTCTTCTCTGAAGTTTAGAAGTGGATGCTCCCTCTCTCTAATGATGATGGATGTTGTAGTTGTGCCAAGGAGACCGCCCTGGGCAATGGGAGTGTGGGGAAAGTCAGTGCTAAAGAACTTTCCATTAAGGGAACTATTGATTGCTGGGTAGGGAAGGCTCCATCTCTCTCCTGGTAGAGCAAATATTTTCTTCTCTGAATTTAGCCAAAGTTTCAGCATCATTTAATCCCTTTTTTATTCAGCAGAGGCACTACTCAGTGAAAGAAGAAAACTACTCACGCCTGAGGAGTGAGTTCTTTAATACAGGTTCCAGCAGGAACTGCTGTTTGTCTCACCATTCAGCTGTTAGGAAGGGTCTCATTTGGGCTTTCTGATCCCCAAAAAGCCTTGTTTGTGCTGTGTTTTTTCCCTGGTGGGGGCGTTAACAAGTCTCTTCTCTTCTTAGCTGTCCATTTTCACAAAGCTTGCAGAAACTTGTTATCTCTGGGACCGCAACATCTTTGTCACACATGATTCACTTGGGGAAGAAAGCAAAGCATAAAGGCTACAAGGCAGAAAAGGAAATGAGCTGTGGGCATGATTTCATTTTGGGAATAGACAAAGGTGTTTGGGATTTATGTTTTGATTTAAAAGAAAACAAACAACAAATAAATGCTTACTCCTGTCTAATGAATGCCAGCATCACAAAAAATTGGTCCAAGCAATGACAGAATTTATAGATGACAGATGACAATGACAGAAATTATAGATCAGTTTTCTGAGAATATGGACTTTTCCTCTTATTAATAGATGACAAGGTGCTCTTTACAATAAAGGATATGTGGAGAAGCCAGGAGACTTAAAGATTAATTGTAGTCTCTAGATTTCATTCTCCTGAGAGGAGAATAAGAAAGACTAAGTTGGTCCATTTTTCATGTTTTTCTTTCTCCTCCTCTTTCCTTAAATACTCTGTTCCTCCAAATCTGGGCAGCTTTAACCTTCCTGTTTCATAGCATGCAGCCAACATTGTCCTCAAAATTTAGCAACAGACATGAAATGTCACGTGTTTTTTCTGAAATTATTTTGGGACTCAAATCTTGCTTGAGCCTTGAGAATGCTAGAGAAGCAAACACTCGTTTACTCTGTAAAAATTAAGAAAATTTTGATCAAATATACTGTAGTAGTTGTAAAAATGTGATAATATCTGATCTGAATCCAACTTGTGACACCCAAGAAAATACTGGTTGAAGATTATACATTAAAAACCTTAATTTTTATCTGTATAAGTTTCCAAATTGTTTTACTTTAACAGAGAGTATCCCTTTGGAAGACTTGTGTGTCTTTTCCAGAACTTGAGTGCCAGGTGGTACAGCTCATATTAGATTACAAGGTTAATATTTCATTGTAGAACTGGTGTTAAACTGAAAATTCACCTTAATTGTCACATCCCCACAGCATGGCTTATAAATAATTTACTTGCTCCTTTTTATCATGGCTGAAACACTGCAGAGAGCCACCTGTACCTAAAATACAGGAGAGGCAATAATTAGAGCTGAGCAAAAGCAAGTATCTATGACAATCCTGTAAATCAGAGGAATCCCATGAGGGTAAAAGAATGAAAATAAATTAAAGGGTAGCTCAAGCCTGTGATGAAATTCAAAAGATTCATAGAATGTACATAGGCAGGCTTAGAGCTGGATATAAATAGCTTTGCCGCCTGTCTTTAAGAAATCCATGGAAAGGTGCAGCTATAACTTCCCCTTATTGCCAACTCCAGTGCATCTGCAAAGATGGCACTACTTCCTTGTAACGATTTCAGCTCAAATGTTGCAGAAATAAAGAACTTCAAACTTCCAGCTGGAATACAGGTGTTAAATTCTGGGCCTCAATCATAGAATGGTTTGGGTTGAAAGGGACTTTAAAGATCATCTAGTTCCAACCCCCTGCCATGGACAGGGACACCTCCCACCAGACCAGGTTGCTCAGTCCCTCAACCAGCCTGGCCTTCAACACCTGCAGGGAGGGGGCATCCACAACCTTTCTGGGCAACCTCTTCCAGTGTCTCACCACGCTCACAGCAAAAAACTTCTTTCCTCTCTCCAGACTAAGACTCAGCTCTTCCAATTTGCATCCATTACTCCTAGTTCTGCCATCCTGGACCTTATTATAAAGTCCTACCCCAGCCTTTCTGTAGCTCCCCTCAGGTATTGAGAAGCTACTGTGAGGTCCCCCCTGAGCCTTCTCTTCTCCAGGCTGATCAACCCGAACTCCTTCAGCCTGTCTTCACAGGGAGGTGCTCCAGCCCTCTCATCATCTTTGTGGCCTCCTCTGGACCCGCTCCAACAGCTCAATGTCTTTCTTATGTTGAGGGTTCCAGAACTGGAGACAGTAACTCCAGCTGGGGTCTCATCAGAGTCGTGCAGAGAGGCAAAATCACCTCCCTTGCCCTGCTGGCCATACTTCTCTTGATGCAGTCCAGGACTGGGTTGGCCTTCTGGGCTGCAAGCACACACTGCTGGCTCATGTTGAGTTTCTCGTCCACTGATGCCCCTTAATCACAATGGTTGTGCCTCGAGACATGAAGGATACACGTCATGCATCTCCAGGTCATTTTTCTTCCTTCAGTAACCATCAAGTTCCATTATCATCTCAGCCCCCAGTCAGCTCTGTCCCAGAAAGCTCTGGAGAGCACTGTGGATGATAAACTTGTACAATTGATCCCTGTCCTTGTCTCAGAGCCCTGCTCTGAAGGGAGCTCCAGAGTTCATCTGAGCTACACTGTCCCCAAAAGGCTGTGTTTTGACCTAAAAGTCTCTTTATTCAGCATGAACTGTGCTGTCTGAGCTGAATAAAAAGATCCCAAATCTCTTCTGGCTTCACGAAATAAAATTTGAGAGTCTGAGTCCTCTTTATCTGTTCTGCTTCTGAAATTGCAAATTTTTTGTTTCCTGACTAGAACATTCCATAAATAAAACAGTATTTTGATAATTTTATGTAGAAGAAGCCAATGAAAAAGAAAAGCTGTGATCAGATCTCTTCCTGAAAACAGGGCAAGGGAGATAAAAAACCCAAGCAGCCTCTTATTATCTTGGTTTGATGATCTGCTTTATTGAGAGCTGTGGGACCACAGTTCCCATATTCCCTGGCAAGAGGAAACAATTAGCAGAACTGTCTCATGACACTTTGTCACTGACTCTTCCAGGCCTGAGACAGGGATGGCAAGCACATCCAAAAATT
Organism: Turnix velox; assembly: GCA_013400935.1. Lineage (NCBI taxonomy): Eukaryota > Metazoa > Chordata > Aves > Charadriiformes > Turnicidae > Turnix > Turnix velox. Next base: position 9,141 of record VZTY01012606.1, on the reverse strand, counting down.
GGAATATTCCCTTACTGGCAGTATTAGTGTGTGTCAAAAATCCTGAGATGCAGTAATAATGATTGAGGAGCCCATCTACCCAGGGGTTGTAACCAGTCAACTCTTTAGTCTTAAGTATCAGTTGTGGAAAATAATGAAATAATTATCAATGCTTTTTATAAATTCACAGGAATTTTCATGGCTGCAGCACTACCAAAGGCACTTGAGGCGGTGTTTTGTTGCTCAGCACAAATTTGTGTGTAGTTTGCAAAGAGGTTTCTATGTGTGAAGCTGCAGTCAGAGAACAGGGTAACAGTGTGACCATTTGGTGCATATGTACCATTGCACCCCCGTCACCCCCTGCATAACAGGAAAGAACCATTCTTTCATGAAAGCAATAGAGACATTTTGGATGGCTATATTATTTAAAATAATGATTTAATTTTCCAAACCTGAGTGCATAGCTCAGTTGAGAGAGTATCAGACTCCTACTTTGAGGAGCAAGGGTTCAAGTCCCCTCTTTGGGGGTGATTAAGGCCAGCTGGACAAGGCTCTGAGCAGCCTGATCTAGTGGGAGTTGTCCCTGCAGGGGGGGTGGAACTGGTTGATCTTTAAAGTCCCTTGCAACCCAAACCATTCTATGATTCCCTGTCCAGGTATGGATCTTGTCACTGTTGGCCTGAAGGCTGGACTCGATCTCAAAGGTCCCTTCCAGTCTAGATGATTATAATCTTATTATTATATTGTCACTTGGAAGAGCCATCTTGATTTCACTCAACCAAGAGGCTCTGGGCTGATGTGGACTGACCACTGAAGTTAAGATTATGCTGTGACTGTTGATCATGAAATGCAAGAGTGTCAAGCTTTGTGTAAAGGAGCACTGAAGAAAACCATTGTGCATGCTATGAGTTTTCCAGCAAGCCCCAAGGAATAATTTAATACATTATTTAAAATCCTCCCTTTCAGGAGGAGAATATTAATTGCCTGAGGTGCTCAAGCTGAATACTGAATAGAGGGAAGCAGAACACTTCTGATTATAATGCAATTTCTTACCATTTACTTTCAAATACTTCAAAGTCATTTAAATAATTAGGTAAAGGTCACTGTATCTGCCCCTTTCTTCCAGGTGCCAGCATCATTTTAGTTTCAGCAGGTTTTGTGTAAGTGTTTCTTTATAGCTACAGGAATTCATCAATTTATTTGATTCCTAATCAAATAACTGAAATCAACATGTGACCTATTTCCCCTTGGGTATTTGCAGACCTGTGTAATTGGTGTTTCTCTCTTCTCCCCTCTACCCTCCCCAATAAAATAACACAACCTGGTTTGTGTGACCAACCCCTCTCTACGTTGTCTTGGTCTCACTGTCAAAAAGAATGCAGTGGAGGGGAAAGGGACCTGGGGATCTTGATGGGCAGCAGATTGACCATGAGCCAGCAATGTGACCTTGTGGCCAAGAAGGCCAATGGCATCCTGAAGTGTGTTAGAAGGGTCTTAGTCAGTAGGTGGAGAGAGGTTCTCTTCCCCCTCTGCTCTGCCCTGGTGAGACGACAGCTGGAGTGTTGTGCTCAGTTCTGGGGCCTTCAGTGGAAGAAGGACAGGGAACTGCTGGAGAGAGTCCACCACAGAGCCACAAGATGATGAAGGGATTGGAGCATCTCCCTTCTGAGAAAAGGCTGAGGGAGCTGAGGCACTTTAGCTTGAAAAGGAGGAGACTGAGGGGTGACTTCATTAATGGCTATAAATATGGAAAGGGTGNCCTTGTGGCCAAGAAGGCCAATGGCATCCTGAAGTGTGTTAGAAGGGTCTTAGTCAGTAGGTGGAGAGAGGTTCTCTTCCCCCTCTGCTCTGCCCTGGTGAGACGACAGCTGGAGTGTTGTGCTCAGTTCTGGGGCCTTCAGTGGAAGAAGGACAGGGAACTGCTGGAGAGAGTCCACCACAGAGCCACAAGATGATGAAGGGATTGGAGCATCTCCCTTCTGAGAAAAGGCTGAGGGAGCTGAGGCACTTTAGCTAGAAAAGGAGGAGACTGAGGGGTGACTTCATTAATGGCTATAAATATGGAAAGGGTGAGTGTCAGGAGGATGGAGTCAGGCTCTTCTCAGTGACATCCAATGACAAGACAAGAGGCAATGGGTGCAAACTGGAACACAGGAGGTTCCACAAAAATATGAGAAAGAACCTTGTCAGAGTGAGAGTGAGAGAACAGTGTCACAGGCTGTCCAGAGAGCGTGTGGGTTCTCCTTCTCTGGAGACATTCATACCCCACCAGGATATGTTCCTGTGTGACTAGGTTTGGGTGTTCCTGCTCTGTCAGGGGACTGGACTATATGATCTCACTGGGTCCCTTCCAATCCCTGACATTCTGTGATTCTGTAAGACGATGCAAAAGGGTTGCTTCTTACTTTGGGGTGATGAACTGTGCAGAATCTTTTTAACCTGAGGCAATTACTGCACTTTAGGCTGTAAAAGCTCACTAAGTGAACTGAATAGTAGGGAAGCAACATTAACACCATCACAGTATCATGATCTGGAATTAGGCAATTAATATGGAATTAGCTTATCAATATCTGAAGGGTGCCTACAGAAAGGTGGGGGTAGGAATTTTTAATAGTATATATGATGGAAGGACTAGGAATAATGGATGTAAATTGGAAGAGGGGAGATTTAGGCTAGATATAAGAAAGAAATTCTTTACTGTAAGGGTGGTGAGACACTGGAAGACATTGCCCAGAGAGGTTGTGGATTCCCTCTCTCAAGGAGGGGTTTAAGGCCAGGCTGGATGAGGCATTGAGCACCCTGGTCTAATGGGAGGTGTCCCTGCTTATGGCAGGGGGATTGGAACTAGGTGATCCTTAAGGTCTCTTCCAACCCAAACCATTCTATGATTCTATAATGGCTGGGACCATCGCTGGCACCTGCTACAGGGGCATTGAGAAGGTGACTGGAGAGGATCATCCAGGGGTTGGTGCTGCCTGAAACTTGTCCTCTGGTCATGCACCATATCTCCTGAGCATATCAGGGATTTGTTAGAGGAGCAAAGGGCAGAGACTGCCCTGCATCTGCAGGGAAAACTTTGCTCTGAAAGGTCATCAGCTAATAAGATCACTGTCACCGTGGCACTGTTAATAGCAGGGTGCATGACTTAGCTCTCACAGCTTCATTTTGTTCCTGCCTGTTACTTGACTTGGTGGCTGTGCTGTTTGAATTCATCTCTACCCCAGGAAATTGTTAGACCTGGTGAACAATTTGGTCAAGAAATATTGGGATAAGGTGTACCAAGAGGTCTTAGTGATGTAAAAGACTTGCACTTGGAAGAGAAGCACAGGGTTTCAAAGTGGTCTTTATGTCAAGCAATGAATGGAAGCAAGCAGTGAAAAATTCCCTGCAGTTTCTCGCTTAGGTGCTAAAAGACCAGTTTAATTAGATATATTTTGCTGTACCAGAGCCTGCTGTGACTCTTAAAATCATGGAATGGTTTGGGTTGGAAGGGACCCTAAAGATCATCTAGTTCCAACCCCTCTGCCATAGGCAGGGACTCTTTCCACTGGACCAGGATGCTCAATGCCTCGTCCAGCCTGGCCTTAAACACCTCCAGGGAGGGGGCATCCACAACCTCTCTGGGAAACACCACCCTCACCACCCAGTTCCAGTGTCTCACCACCCTCACAGTAACGAACTTCTTTCTTCTCTTTCCTCTTTCAATCTGCATCCATTATTCCTAGTTCTGCCATCCTTTCCCATCCTGTGTTTGTCAGGAAGGCCTTTCAGAATTAGGGAAGTCATTGTCCTGCTCTAAACACAAACAAAGGAAACAAACACACACAATCAGCACCACTTTAAAGACCTCATTGTTTTTAAGGATTTGAGACTCTCCTAGCACTCTGATACCACTCACGTCCCCAGTGTTTCGCCCACTGGCTATGGGTTGGGCACGTGGAAATGAAGTTTTCATGCCAAATAAATTAGAATTTGAAGTTTTTAGTAGTACTTTAGGTTTTTTTTCCTTCTCTCTACTGGAAAGCACATCAGGAGGGATTTCTGCTGCTTCTCTACTTGTCTGTGTGGGATGCTGGTGCCCTCTACTGCTCTGTCCATCACTGCTGAGCCGGAATTCTGCCAGGTTTGCCCGCAGGCAGCTCTCCCTACCTAAGTCCCACGGGCCAGACACTCACGAACCAGGCAAGGATTCTTAGGAGCTGAAGAAAAGTTAAGCAGCGTTTAGCAGCTCTGAGTTTCTACAAAAAGTGATATTTTTCATTCTTCAGGGGAAAAAAAATCCCAAATAAATTAAATACCGCTGTCTTTTTAAGTAATATATCTAGATACATATAAACATTATTACCTGTCTAGGCTCCCGTGGTCAGTAATGTACTTGAAAAGCTGCTCTAAGTCTGCATCAGTAGCTCTGCTTGCTCCTGGGATCAGTGTTTGAGTGCAAACAGAGTTTGTGGGAGTCTTGGCCAGTTCTGGAGCCCTCAACATAAGAAGGACATTGAGCTGTTGGAGCAGGTCCAGAGGAGGCCACGAAGATGATGAGAGGGCTGGAGCAATTCCATTATGAGGACAGGCTGAAGGAGTTGGGATTGTTCAGCCTGGAGAAGAGAAGGCTCAAGAGTAGCTTCTCAATACCTGAAGATGCCTACAGAAAGGCTGGGGTAGGACTTCTTAATAGGGTCTACAATGGCAGGGCTAGTAGTAATGGATGCAAACTGGAAGAGGGGAGATTTAGGCTGGAGAGAAGAAAGAAGTTCTTTCCTGTGAGTGTGGTGAGACACTGGAGCAGGTTGCCCAGAGAGGTTGTGGATGCCCTCTCTCTGGAGGTGTTTAAGGCCAGGCTGGATTTGAACAACCTGGTGTGGTGGGAGATCTCCCTACCCATGGCAGGGGGGTTGGAACTAGATGATCTTTAACATCCCTTCCAACCCAATCCATTCTATGATTCTATGTTGAGCTCTGTCCTGTTTCTTGTCATTGTCAGAAGTCCCAGAGAAATTTTTAGGGTTTAGTCCAGATAAAATAATTTGTTTCCTGTGGAAATAATCTGAGCTGTAACACCACCCTGCACCTACCCCACATACAGAGTCCCTTTTGCAGACTGTTAAAGCCATCTCAGAGAACTCTTTTAGAGAGTAATTCTTTATTGTCTGATTAAGGCAATTCTGGCCACTGTGGAAACATGACAGTGTCTTCCCATATTTTTTTTTTTATATTTCCAATACCTCTGTAACTTCTCCACATTCTATTTTTATCCTATTGCTGCACATTTTTAGCCATGCTTTTATTTGCAAGAGACACATAGTAGGATAACCGTCATTACAAGAGCATCTACGTCTGGCTTTTAGCTTGTCATGGGCTGTCCACTCTAACAGCAGCACTTAATGTCTCCCCATAATACCTGGAGCTAAAAGTAACCACCCTTTTCTAGTTGGAAGCTGCTCCATGCAGAAGCATCAGCACGTTTTAACTTTTACAGTCATTAAATGTAGGGCTAACCATCAGATCTGTCACCAGCATTTCATCCCTTGAGCTGCTCCCTGGTGGTGGTCAGGAGACTGAATACCTCAATGAACATAAATGTGAAATTGATGGATGCTTCAGTCTCTTAGTTCTTTGTAAGTGTTCACAATATAAGACAATATATACAGAAGGACTTAAAAAATCATCATATTACTCAATTGCTAATTATAGCTTGGAAATCTGCATGAAAAAAAATTCTGNGGAAATAATCTGAGCTGTAACACCACCCTGCACCTACCCCACATACAGAGTCCCTTTTGCAGACTGTTAAAGCCATCTCAGAGAACTCTTTTAGAGAGTAATTCTTTATTGTCTGATTAAGGCAATTCTGGCCACTGTGGAAACATGACAGTGTCTTCCCATATTTTTTTTTTATATTTCCAATACCTCTGTAACTTCTCCACAGTCTATTTTTATCCTATTGCTGCACATTTTTAGCCATGCTTTTATTTGCAAGAGACACATAGTAGGATAACCGTCATTACAAGAGCATCTATGTCTGGCTTTTAGCTTGTCATGGGCTGTCCACTCTAACAGCAGCACTTAATGTCTCCCCATAATACCTGGAGCTAAAAGTAACCACCCTTTTCTAGTTGGAAGCTGCTCCATGCAGAAGCATCAGCACGTTTTAACTTTTACAGTCATTAAATGTAGGGCTAACCATCAGATCTGTCACCAGCATTTCATCCCTTGAGCTGCTCCCTGGTGGTGGTCAGGAGACTGAATACCTCAATGAACATAAATGTGAAATTGATGGATGCTTCAGTCTCTTAGTTCTTTGTAAGTGTTCACAATATAAGACAATATATACAGAAGGACTTAAAAAATCATCATATTACTCAATTGCTAATTATAGCTTGGAAATCTGCATGAAAAAAAATTCTGTGTAGTGTGATTATTATTATTATAAACAGTAGGAAGAAGTCAGAAATATCATGTCAGGTTCAAGTGCTGGTGACACTGGAAGCAATACTGGTGAGGCCCCACCTGGAGTAATTTGTCTAGTTCTGGAGCCCCCAACATAAGAAGGACATTGAGCTGTTGGAGCAGGTCCAGAGGAGGCCACAAAGATGATGAGAGGGCTGGAGCACTTTTATGAGGACAGGATGAAGGAGTTTGGGTTGTTCAGCCTGGAGGAGTGAAGGCTCAGGAGGGACCACAGAGTAGCTTATCAACACCTGGAGGGGGCTACAGAAAGGCTGGGATAGGACTCTATAATAGAGTCTAGGATGGCAGGACTAGGAGTAATGGATGCAGGTTGGAAGAGGGAAGATTTAGGCTGGAGATAAGAAAGAAGTTCTTTCCTGTGAGACTCTGGAAGAGGCTGTGGATGCCTCCTCAATCTCTGGAGGTATTTAAGGCCAGGCTGAGTGACTTGGTTGTTGTGGGAGGTGTCCCTGTCCATGTCAGGGGGGTTGGAGCTAGATGATCTTTAAGGTCCCTCCCAATCCAAACCATTCTGTGATTATATGATACTTCTAGTCAGGCTTAAGTTTTCCCTTCTTTCTGGTTGGTGCTACTTTGGGTGCATTTGCAGTTGGAAAGGTTTCTAAGATCTGAAACTGAATAGAATTTCCACAATATTGGATCTTCCAGAAGCACAAGTGGTTATAAAACCACCTTCTTGCTGAACTTTGTTCACTTCCTTAAGCTGTCTTAGATCTTACGTATCATTTGAGATGAAGACTGGGGCTTCATCTGGAATCTGAAAGTGCACTCTGAACTGTTTTATCTCTTCTCCTTTACAAAAGAGGGATTGGATTTGTCCTTCTGACACCAAATTAGTTTCACACCATCTCTATAAACTGTAATTTAGTCAGGCCACAAAACTTTTATCATGAGAGTGCAGACAGACCATAGGGGGGTTTTGCCTAACAAATGCTTTATTTTCTCCTGACAATGAACAGATATTCTGTGAGAAGAGTGATTTGTGGTGTTTTTTTTCACAAAAATTCAGGAAACAGGAATTAATAGCACAGACCACTGCCTCTGCTAACACATGAGCCTTTAGCTAATTACTTGTCGGTCTCTTTGGGAGCTGAAGAACCTCTCAGACACAGACAGCCTTGGTGGGGGAAAAAAAGGACAATTAACTCTTCCATCTGAGTTAGGACAATCAGGGAGATTCATGCATTGCTGAAGAAAAGACAAGTCAGAGTGGAAGCAAAGATGTGCTGCTTCAGCGTAGAGCAAGCAGGAGGTATTTAATTTGCCTTCTCTTGCTTCATCAGCACAGAGATGGTGACTTTGTGTCTGTGAGCCCTGGAGTTTCTGCAGCCATGAAAAATAAGGCTGTTGTATCCATTCAGGTTGAGCTACAGTGTCAGAGACTTCAGAACTGCCTTAATATGAGCTCTAAATATGTAATAAACATTCTGGAGAATGATCTAGGGATCCAGGGAGTCTCCCTGTTTTCTAATATTGAAAGGATTTGAAAAATTATTTTGGAATGTGGTTTTGGTCCCCTGGATGCTGTTTAGTGTTGTTCATATCATTCTTTTTGAGCACCTGAAGAGTGATAAACTCATGGCAAAACACACTTAGCAGCCGAAATTCAACAAAAAGCCATAAGAGGGCACTGTTGACTGCGTTTAAACTTCAAGTTGTAAACTGCCAGTCTCTCACCAACAGGACTCGTTATGTTTATCCAAGCAGATACTGGAAGAACTGGGAACCTTTGCAAAGTAGTATTTATACGCTGATCTAATGATTAATAAAAATATTCATTGCTTGCTCTTTTGTAATACCTTGAGTGCTACAAAAGTCACCCAGAGATGAATGTTGATGGTCACTCTTAGGTCACAGTTCACCCAGGACCTCTCTTCTCCTTTATCAGCTGGGGCAGGAGGAAACTGTCCAACACTGGTCACTGAGTGCTGTACAGTGCAGTTTTCACACTTGATAATTCAAATATAAAGGTTCTCTGGGTCTAAAAAAATCATTAATCAGATAACAAATACAAAACTGAATTTGTCTCACAGGAATGCTGTAAGCAAAGCTGAATTTTGCTCTCAGATTTAATCAGTTAAATGGAGGATAAATTCACAAGAACGCTTCAAGAATATGAGCTGAATTCAAAGCCTCTGCTGGATCCATATCCTGAGAGATACCTGTGTGTAGGAGGAAAGGTCAGGAGATGTCTTTACAAAGTGATCAAGATCAAAGAGCTCTCACTTGCTGACAAATCTGGTTGTACAAAAGGCAGTTCCTCTCTGCACAGTTCAGGCCTCTGAAGTTTGCTTTAGATGTGTGAAACGAAAGTAATTTCATTGATCAAATGCCTTCAGATTCCAGCGATTTCCAAGTCATCACTATAACTTTGAGCATGTTAGAGTCGTGAGGTGGGCATTTCCTTAGGTTTTCAGGGGGTGCATCTGTCTTGGCAGGGCACTAAGTGTCATAACCAGAGCCCTGTAGTCAATTTGGAAATGTTCTTTACATGAGCTGACCAAGCCTCAGATCTTTCTTAAACACTACATTAAAAGGTGATTTACCAGAGGCTGTACTTCTGTCTTGAAATAAGCTCCCCTGCTCTGTTTTTTTTTTCCCCTCAAGTTTTGTTAATCTTTCTTTTCTGCATATACAAGGGGAAGGTAGATAAACTGTAAAAAAAAAAGGTCACAGTTCTGTCCTGGTGAGACT